>CM018041.1:23785458-24385458 GCA_008638375.1 Nyssa sinensis | reverse complement strand
ACTTAAGGGTTTTGTTTTTTCCATTCTAAATCTTTTAAGAACTTCTTTAATATACTTGGATTGATTGATAAACGTTCCTTATTTAGATTATTTTATTTGTAATCCTAGGAAGAAATTTTATTCTCCCACCATGCTCATTTCAAATTTATCTTGCATGCATTTGGCAAAGTCCTTGCATAAATCTTCATTTGTTTAGCCAAATATAATGTCATCTATATATATTTGCACAATAAGCATTTCTTTCCCTTTTGTTTTAATAAACAAACTGGTATATATTTTTCCTCTAATGAATTCATTTTTAGTAAGAAAACTACTAAGCTTTTCATACCAAAATTTAGGAGCTTGTTTCAAACCACAGAGAGCCTTTACTAATTTGTATACATGGTTCAGCTTTTCATGGTTTTCAAATCCGGGAGGTTTTTCAACATATACTTCCTCGGAAATGAATCCATTCAATAATGCACTCTTTATATCCATTTGATACAGTATAAACCTTTTATGTCATGCAAAGGCAAGTAACATTCTTATGGCTTCTAATTTAACAACCGGAGCAAAAGTTTGTTTATAATCAATACCCTCTTCTTGGTTGTATCCTTGAGCTACTAACCTAGCTTTCTTTCTAGTTAGGTTTCCTTCTTTATCTTTCTTGTTTCTAAAGACCTATTTTATTCCAATTATGCTTTGTTCTCTAGGTTTAGGAACTAAGTTCTAAACGTTATTTCTTTCAAAATGATTTAATTCTTCTTACATAACCAATCTCCAAGATTCATCATTTTTAGCTTATGGAATGCTTTAAGGTTCAATTTGAGATAGAAATGCTAGATTATTACATACATTTTTCAATGATGCTCTAGTAGCAACATTTTGAGTTGATTCACCAATTATTTGATCTTTAGGGCGATTTTTGACAAACTTTCATTCTTTGGAAAGGTCTAATCCAACATCTTGAGTTACCATTTCATTTTCTATTTCATCTTCTTTTTCTTCTTTTCCATCTTCAAGATATTGATGATTTTCATTATTGTCTTGAAGCGGTTGATTTATATTTGAATCATTTTATACATCATCATCATCTACATTCTTTTTTGAAACATGAGGATAAGATTCATCAAACACAACATGTATAGATTATTCTAACGTTAGAGTTCTTTTGTTAAAGTTTTTATATGTTTTGCTTCTGTTGGAATATCCTAAGAAAATTCCTTCATCGGATTTAACATCAAATTTTCTTAAATTCTTTTTATCATTTAGGATGTAACATTTACATCCAAATACATGAAAGTAGCTAATCAGTAACTTTTTGCTATTCCAAAGTTCACAAGGGGTTTTCTTAAGTTTTGGTCTAATAGTCACTCTATTTATCACATAACAAACAGTGTTTAATGCTTTAGCCCAAAAATATTTAGGTAAGTTATGTTCATTTAGTGTTGTTCTAGCCATTTCTTGAAGTGATCTATTTTTCTTTTTAACTACTCCATTTTGTTGAGGTGTTGTAGGAGTTGAGAAATTGTGACCAATTCCACATTTATCACAATATTGTTTTATGTATTTGTTATCAAACTATTTACCTCTATCACTTCTAACATTATTAATAGAGTACCATTTTTAATTTTGGATTTTTCTACATAATTTTGTGAAAGCTTCATGTACCTTATCCTTGTGAGAAATGAACAATACTCAAGTATATCTTGAATAGTCATCCACAATGACAAAGGCATAGTATTTTCCTCCTAAGCTTGCAACTCTAGTTGGTCCAAATGCAATAGCTGTAGTGATCTACTTGTTGAAATGTCCTTCTTTTTTAAGGAAGATTTCACTTACTTCCCTAATTGGCAAGAACCACATACACTATCTTTTACAAATTTTATTTTAGGTATGTCTCAAACTAATTCATGTCTAGACAAGTTAAAGATTAAGTCAATGCTCGCATGACCTAGTCTTCTATGCCATAACCAACTATTTTCATTTATGGCCACAAAGATTGCATATTTTGTGAAGCAATGTCATCAAAATTGATGCAATAGATATTGTTATCCCTATATGCAATAAATAGAATATTTTCATGGTTACATGAATCTTTAATTAGGCATTTATTGGATTCAAAAATTACAACATAACCTTTATCACATAGTTGACTAATACCTAGCAAGTTATGTTTCAAGTCATTAACAAAAAGTACATTCTCAATAAATAAAGAGGAATTTTTACCTATGTTTCCATTGCCAATAATTTTAACTCTTAAGTTTTCCCCAAAGCTCACATATCTACCATCTTTTGAAGTAAGGGATGTGAACTTGGCTTGATCTTCGATCATATGCCTTGAGTATCCACTATCAAGCAACCATTTGTCCTTACTTGAGGAGGACTTTAAACACACCCACAAAATCAACTCAAGTAGCTCCTTTTGGTACCCAAGCTTTCTTAAATCCTTGAGAGTTAGTTTTAGGTAACCAAATTCCTTTTGGAACCCAAATCATTTTGCCTTTGTCCATTAAGCCTTTTCTAGATTTTCTTGAAAATTGTGCAAGAACAGTTTCATTTGAACTATAGGCTTTTACAAAGAAGTTTTGATAAGACTTTCATTTGGTATGAGAATTGTATCTCAAACCCGCTTTATCAGAAACACATCTTTGTTGTGAGTTGATTTTATCTAAAATTTCATTTCCCTTTTTAAGTTTTTTATATGGTGAAATTTAGTTCATCTACCTTTTTCTTGTGAGGTGAGTTTTCTTCCTCACTTTTCTTATTTTTTAAAATCAAGAAATCCTCTTCATTCTTTAAAATCTCATATTGATCATTTGAAACTTTAAGATCATTTGAAAAAGATGAGATTTTTTTTTTAAGATTGTTTTTTAAAAAGGATTTTTCTCAAGTTCATCATGCAATTCCTTAAAAGTATTTTCTAATTCTTCATAGGAATAAGATAAGTCAAGATTATAGTTTACCTCATCCTCACGAGCTGAGGCACAAGTTGGCTACTTCTTGGTCATTTGATTCCTCATCTGATTCATCCGAAGTGACTTTCATTGCCTTCTTCTTAGATCTTCTTCCTTCTCCTTTGAGTTAAGGACATTCTGCCTTTATGTGTCCTGGTTTATGACACTCATAGCAAGTTGAAGGATCCTTCTTGCTTGATTCCTCTTTTTATTGCTTTCAATTTTTTTATTTTCTTCTTAGGTAGCTTTTGAATTTTCTTGTGATGAAGGCAATATCCTGATCACTTCCTTGACTATCTTTTTCATTTTCTCCATCTTCACTTGTATGAGATGAGGATTTAAGAGTGACGTTCTTCTTTGGTTTATCTTCCTCGTCGTGACTTCTTATAGTAAGCTTATGAGTCATGAGGGATCTGAGAAGCTTATCAAGGCTTAGTTTATTGAGATCCTTTGTTTCTTGAATGGTCATCACATTGGCTTCCCATGCTAATGGAAGAGAACTAAGGATTTTTCTCACCATTTCAACCTTAGTATAGCTCTTGCCATTGGCTTCCAAAGACGTAATAATGTTAGTAAAGCAAGTAAACATTTCGAGTATGGACTTACTATCATTTACATTAAATAGTTCATACTTACAAACTATCATGCTAATTTTAGACTATTTGACTTAATTTGTATCTTTGTAGGTAACTTCAAGTTTATCACATATCTCTTTTGCAGATTCACAATCAGAGACTTTATTGAATTAATTTTCATTTACGGCACAATATAAATTACTTTTTGCCTTAGCATTAGTTGAATGAGTTTGAGATCACTTTTATCCCATTATTATTCTTCCTTAACAACCTTGGTGGTGCTAGTAAAACTTTCAGACTTCATAGGAATATAAGGTCCATTTGTAATTACCTTTCATATTTCATAGTCTAAGGCTTGAAGATAAATTTTCATTATAGCCTTCCAATAAGTATAGTTTTGGCCATTAAATAGAGGTGGACTGTTTGTTGATTGCCCTTTTGCAAAGAAAGTTCCTACAATATTTGCCATATTTTTTCTCTTAGAGTGTTAACTCTATTTTACAAGAGATGATGCTCTGAAACCACTTGTTGCCGAGATATTTACCCTAGAGGGGTAAATACAGTATTTTTGAAAGTTGTAAATACACAATAAATAAACAAGAGAAAGAGAGAGAGAGAGAGAGAGAGAAAGCAAACACAGCAGTTTTATGAGGTTCGAAAACCTTCCTATATCATCGACTCAAGTATCCCCGATTGAGTTTTTTTACTATTGTGACCTACTTGCAGATGGATACCAAACCTTTACAAAGAGAAGACCGCAACCTTCTTATCCCAGCAAAATATACCCTTTTGTCTCACCAGTTAGCACCTATCCACAACTCTTACCACAATGAGATGATACAAATATGTTTACCAAATAACACTATCTTTTATAGTAGTTTTGATGCAATAAGATTCTCACTCTCTATAGATAGATCAAGTGTAAGCTTTGAGTATTTAAGATAAGTATAACTTTCAGATCTAGATTTAGAATATGTTAGATCTAAAGTCAATAACAAAGATGTAAAAGTGTAAGTTTGTAAGTGATAGCTTAGAAATCCCTAGAGAACCTCTATTTATAGCCCTTTAAAGTATATGTCTGTTGCATTTCAAAAGGAGTCATTTTTTCCCCTTTTGTCTGTTCAAAATTTGAATTTGCAATTGCTAGATCGACAGAATCAGTCAACTGAATCATCAACTAGTCGACTACAATGAAGACTAGTCGACTGATTAAGTCGATTGATTTGTTCAAAGGGTTTGAGGTTCATTTGGTTAAGAACCATTGGTCGACTGGTTTTAAGGATCGGTCGATTGGTTCTTTTTGTACAATGTTTTTGCCTTTAAAAAGAGGTCAACTGATTTGGATAGTGTGCTTAGGAAATTCATCAATTGGTCATCCAGTCTACTGGTTCTATGAATCAGTCGACTGGTTTTGTTTGTACACTAATTTTGCCTTTAAAGGTCAATCGACTGAATCACTCTAGAGGTCGATTGATTTGGACAATAAGTCTTTGAGCTATTTTGTAAAACATCACTTAGTCGACTGGTTCTTAAGATTAGTCGACTGATTTGATTAGTGTAACAAATAAGCTTTAAGAATCAGTCGACTGGTTCCATGAACTGGTCAACTGATTTAGACAGTGAATGTAATACCCCAAAAATCCGACATGACCCAAACTACACCCCCGATATAAGTAAAATACATTATCTGACATTAAGAAATTAAAATAGCTCAAATATAGTGAGCCATTAATGAATTAATTATTAGAAAGTATGAAAATTAATCTAGACCATTAAGAATAATATAGGCTCGGGAAATAGACGACTTAATCAACAGAGTGCTTAGATTAATAAATGGATGCGAAAAAATAATTATAAAATAATACGAAAATAAAATATGAATGGGCACTCAATATTGGCAAAATAAATAATTATGATGCCGAGTCTTGGCTTTAAGCCAAATTTACTATTATTTCATAAATTGATATTTTATGAAATAAAATATAAAAACGGTAAAACATGAAATATATAATAAAATACCTACACATAAAATATGTGGAAAGATATATATATATATATATATATAAAGAAAGAGAGAGAGAGAGACTAGAAGCTTCCGATGGAAGCAGGGAAAATTGGATAAAAGGGCAGCATTGAGAGGCAAGTGGAAGTCGGTGATGCTGGTGGGATCTGGAGAGTTCTAGGCTAGGCCACCCCCCGACACACACACACACACACACACACACACATATATATATATATATATATATCTCTGTAGAAAAAATGGAAGGGGGAAAAAGAGAATTTCAGGATCTCTTGGCGGTGCAGCAGATGTGTAGCGACGCAGGGGTGATTTCGGTGCAATAGGGTGGATTCTGTTCGGGTTTCTCCGTTTCTGTCGCTTCCAATTGAGAACAGGGGCTGGGGTTGCTGCTATAGGAGTTACGGTGCAGGTGTTGGTGCAATAGTGCAGCGGTGCGGCAGGGGTATGGTTTGGAATTGCACATGGGTGTCGTGGTTGAAGGAAGGGCAGCAAGTAGAGCTGTTGTTGTAGCAGCGATTGCACCTGTTACGGCAGGTCGGTATGAATATGGGTGTGTGTGACGGTGTTGGTTGAATCGGGTGTATTGATGCTGTTGCAGCAGGGGGAAATTTATGGAGAGGAATATACATATGTATATATCTGTGTATGTTTGTTGGAGCAGAGGGGATTTTAATACGGCTTGGAGTTGTGTGTGATTGTAGCGGTGTTGGTTGATTAATTGTGGTTCAGATTTATGTATGTGTGGATGTCGATTTTGTGGCTCAGAATTTTGCGCGCGGCTGTTACTGAAGTTGCGATGGGGGTGATGACAGTGTAGGAATTTATGTATGTGGGTGTATGTAGGTGCAACAGTTATGTGTATTTATTTATATATGTGGGTGAGTTTATACAGCGGTGGTGCTGGTGATGGAAGAAGCGATTGATTAAGGGACTGGCCGTGCAATGGAGTCGAACTTGGATTGAAATTGAGTAGTGCGCTGGTCGTTGCTCATTACTGCTGAACCGAAATAGAAGGGGGAATTTAAGAGTTTTGATGTGGGATTGAACTTCAAGGGCAAGTATAAGAGTTCCTTGGCGTAGGAACTGAACTTGGAGGTGTTGAGTGCGAACAGATCGGTTCTTGCAGCTTGAGGAATTTGACGAAAATGGAGCAGGCACTGTAATGCAAATGCAAAGGATAATTCGCAACAGGTCACTGGTGGTGTCGCTGGTGCCGTGAGTAAGACCTGTAGTGCATCGCTCGCTAGCTTATCATCCTTTTTCAGGTCCAGCTGCTATTGGGATGGAGTTTCTGGCAAAAGAGGTAAGGACAGGGGTATAAGCCACCTGTTGATGTTCTTGTGGCTGGAATCACAACCCTTGTGATGTTGAACTTGCCGTGCGGTTGTAATCCATTAGCAGTCATTGATCAGGACCAGGCATATAAATTAAAGTGAAAGTTCTTCAATATCTGATGGATGGGATGATAAAAGGACGAGAATCTGTCAGGATCATCATCTGCTTGGGGGATAAGGACTGAAGAAGAGAGAAATCAATAACTAGAACTCTGAGTCCGGGTTTGCCAAGTGAATCCGATGGTACCAACATCAGGTGATTGTTTCTTCTACATCTCTACTCCTATGTTAATCCAATAATTGTCAATAAGATGCTAAATTGGAACTTGCTGTGATTCTTAACAAATGTGATACCTTTTATGGTTTTAGGGGTTACTAGTCAATAATGATAAGTTAGTTTTGTGCCTAGTTATAATGCCTCGCATAAAGATTAAATAAGTGTGATAGATAACGATAGAGTCCAAAGGACTTATATCATAACCCCGATAGCTACTAAGCTTAATTAAGGAATATAATAGTCTTAGTTGAAACCTAGTGAGAGGTTAGCAGGTCATTAGACTATCTTAGGCAATCCGATAGACGCCTAAGGTGATGAATAATATATGAATGGTTAAATTCTGATCTGTATGTAATTAATGATGATTATTCAGGATGATGATTATTGAGGACATGCATAGAGGTACCTAACGCATCTGGGGGATATCTGTGAATGGAGATAAGCATAAGTTTGTGAGTAACTCGGACTCCTGACTTGGTGTATATTTTCTATACTAGCTAAACTTGTATACTGTACTGCTTTTTATGCTGAACTGGTTTATACACTGTACTATTTTGATGCATATACTTTCATGCATACACGTTGTACTGCATTACTTGTGGCATGATTTTGTTCTATCCTGCCTTCTGATATATCCTGTTGATTCTGTTGAAGTCTGTTGTTCTGTTACCTGTCCTTTGGAGTCTGCTTTGATTCTGTTTGTCATGTTGAGTCTTATCTGGGGCCCACCACGGGATTGAGTATATCAGTAGATGGATAGCTGACTCTGTGGGACGCCCAGAACTCAGCATCCGCTCAATCCTATCTAATCTGTTCCGCTCTGATACCGACCTCAACTGGAGGTGTGCGATATGAGGCCCTCCATGTGAGGGGGTGGATGGGAAGTAATGCCATCCCACATCGCCTGGGGAAGGTTCAGGCACTTTGAGCTGCATCCGTTCTATTTGAGTTGTATCTGTTCTACTTGAGTTGCATTGTTCTATCTGAGTTACATTTGAGCATGCATATATATATATATATATATATGAACTGGTTTTGAAACCCATGGCAGAAACCTATGTTACTCACTGAGCTTGTTTAAGCTCATTCCATTATTTAACATTTTTTAGGTTATATCCCCATTGGATTAGAAGACACAAGGAGATGATACTAGTAGGCTGAGAGGCATTCCCAAGTGAGAATCTGATGGCAATAATATGTGGAGACTTGGGTTCTAATAGATTGATTCTGACTATTCAGGTGAGTGTGATGATATAAATGACTTTATTCATATGTAATAGATGTATAGGGACATGGCTCATGGTAATGGTACTCTAGAGGAATTTGATATGCTCTGTGTTATATATCTGTTATAAATGTGTTCTGTGGTTAGAGTTATTAGCTGTTTGATTATAGATTTGCTCTATGGTACATACTTATGAGGTATATAGTTGAGTTGCATTCCCGAGATAAAAAGGTTTTAATTTCCGCTGTTCTGACCCTACATTTGGAATGTAATTCATCGTAAGGTTCAGAAGATTGCCTTTGGTTGGTCGCATTGTCGGTCGGAGACTGGCAAGGCGGCTAACTGGCATCACATCTTCAGCATCCACGTAGGGTGGGGTGCGGGATGTGACAGTGAATGTCTTCTAGCTCATCTTTCTTAGTGTACTTTTATCAAAACATTTTGATTTTTCAAAACTTAAGTTATGGCAAAGTTTTTGTTTTGAAAAATCATTTGAGGTTAGTTTTTAGATGATCATTTTAAATAGTAAGAGCTTACGATCAATTATTAATCTAATCATGATGTCACTCAAAACCCAAAATAAAAAAAAAAATAAAAAATGAAAGTCTTCACTTGAATCCTTGGGCTTGAGTGTGTTCAATTTGCTTGAATAATCATGAAAGCTTTCCACTTGTTTTGATCTTTGCTTTGGAGCATATTCTTGTGTAGAATTGTTTAGCTTGATGAACTTTTATCATTTTCTTGGTTAACAATCTTCTTTGACCTATTTGCACCGTCACATGGATAAAACATTAGTCCATTAGATAATGTTTTGTGATCATCAAAATTACTGAGATGCCCTTACTTGAAACTCTTAGGGCTAACAGGTATGTTAAATGTTGTCGTTTTGGAGTCAAGTTAATTACTTTAGTGTAAATTACACAAAACTCACTTGAGATTTCTAACAAATACACTGACTTCCCCTATTTTATCTAAAAATATATAGATACTCCCCTCTAGTCAATTTTTTCCTTCAAAATGACAAAACAACCGCTTTTATTTTTATTTTATTTTTTTGCATTTTTTTAATTTTTACAAATTTATTCTAACTTTTTTTTTACATTTTTTTATTATTTTTAATAAAAATAAATATAAGGTAAATAACTTATTTTTATTTTATATAAAATAAATTTAAGATTTTTATCAATATTTATTTGAAAAATGAAAAAAATTGTTCAAAATTTAAAATTTTGAAAAACAAAACATGAAATGGGTTGTTGTGTCAATTTGAAAGAAAAATTTGATTGGAGGGAGAGGGGAGGGGAGTATCTATATATTGTTAGATAAAGTTGGGGAGGTCAATATAATTTCATAAACTTTAGGAGATGTCAATGTAATTGTTAGAAATTTCAAGAGATGTCAATGTAATTGTTAGAAACTTCAGGAGAGGTCAGTATAATTTACCCATTAATTTAAAAAACCAAATTAGGATTATTTGGTTACATGTATAAGAAATCAGAATTAGGGATTATAGGAATAGGGATATTCCTATTCCTAATTAATAAACTTGAGGATTTAGTAATTCTAGAATTGGAATTAAATTAATTCTGGATTGATAGCTAATTGAAATTTAATTTCAATTAAATGGACTTTTAATTCCTAAATACTAGGGGTTCTAAGATTATGTAAAGATTTGAAATTTTGAAGTGAATTTTTTTTTTTTTTGGAATAAATTTTTTTTTTATTTATATTTTATTTGGTTAATTATTTATTCATTAATTATTAAAAATTGTTTAATTATTCCTTGATGTGTTATGCATGGTGTATATGTTATGTGTATGTTATGTATGCATGTATGTATATGTTAAACATATTTTAAGTATATATGGATGTGGATGTGTGTGTGTGTGTATATATATATATATATATATATGTGGATCTGATTGTGTGCACGCCAATGTGTGCAAGTGGGCTGCCGTAGGTGTGTAGGTGTATTATATATATATATATATATATACACACACACACACACACATAACATTGTCAGCTTTGCATTTAATGCAAAGCTGATGTGAAGGAAGGGGGTGGCTGGATCAGTGAGAAAAAGTCAGAGAAAGGATGTAGGATTGTGGGCTGTGCAGGTGGTGGCGTGAGAGGGTGAACATACTTGAGTGTATATGAGTGTATGTGTCCGTTGGGATTGAGAGGGAAAGAAAATCAGAAAGAAAGACAGAGAGAGGGAAGGAAATCTGAGAGAGAGAGAGAGAGAGAGAGAGAGAGAGAGAGAGAGCTAGTGGAAAAAGCCGTGGGCGTTGGAAAGTAGCTACACTAGAGAAAAGAAAAAAAAATCAGAAATTGAGGTAAGCTGTTGAGCTTTTGTTTTAAATTTTTAAGGCATGTTAGTTTAATTATGGCTTAAGGACGCCGTAGAGTATGCTGTTTAGAGATAAATGCAAAAGGAAAGACTGAAAAAGGTTGAAAAACGAAGTAGAAATATCAAGTTGCAGGTTAGAGAAAGAAAGTTAAATTTTTATGATTTCATGTATTAAAACCAAAACAAATCATGAGGGAGTGTTCCTCTTAGGTGCATAAACATATTAGCTTAAAAATGAAATGAAAACAATGGAGAAATGGCCACCAAAAATGGAAAATTACCAGTGGCCAGAAGCTGCAGGCATGGCCGGAAAAACCAACCGGATATTGGAGAGAGTTGGAGTATTTAAGTTAAAAATATGTTTAGAGAGTTAGTTGGAAGCTTAGATTTAATTTGGTAAAAAGAAATCAGAAACTTAGGACGTAGAAATCGTGAGAAATTGAAGAAAAAGGGTCACCGTCCGGCGACCGTGGCCGAAAGGGACAATCGGAGATAGTCGGAAGATCGGGGGCGCAGGGGGGGCGACTTGGACCGTTTCTGTTTGGGGTTCCTGTTTGATTTTGAGATGTTGGGCTGGTTTGATTTAAAGAGAAATGGGCCGGTTGTCTTGGGTTTAAAGAGGGGATTAGGCCTGATCTAATTGGGCCCAACAGAGAAAAAGAATCAAAAGAAAAGGAAAAGGAAAGGAAAAAGAGAAAAATGGGTGGGGTGCGGCCACTAGGTTTCAAACCGTGGTGGGGCGCGTGGGGGCGAACGCGTGGAGCCAAATTGGACAAGACAGTCCGGTGCCCTTATTTGCGCCAAATATATATATATATATATATATATATATATATATTACACTTAATCATTTAATTGAATTAAATTGATTTAATTAAATTAAATATCCCGAAATGGCCCGGAACCCAAATAAGACAAGTCATATATGTTTTCTGACTATCTTGGACCTCCTAGAATCAACGGTGAGGTCCGTGACCTGAGACGAGGTCCCAAAAAAATAAAGGACCGTAGAAACCCTAAAAAATTACCAAAATGCCCCTGAGTCAAAATGCAGTCAAACGAAACCCGATTAAAATAAAAAGATAGTGGATTTTTATTATCTCAAACATTTTGGACTCAACTGTGGAGTCTGGTTTACGAGAAGAGGTCTCAGAATTTGAGAAACCGTGGAAGTGCAAAATGACCATTTTGCCCTTTTTAGCCCGAACGTCCAAATTAAATTCCGCGAAAGTCCAAACCAATTTTCTTCAATGTTCTGGACCCAAAGGAAGAATTTAATTTAGCAAAATGGAAACCAATAAAATAAAGACATAAAATTTGATGAATAGCATCATTAAAGTAGCAATTGAACTAAGATATATTTCATGATTTTAGGAACACTGAAAAGCAAAGGAAAGGTGGTCTAACCTTCTGCAGTCTGACCGTTAGTTCCGCTACGCAGCGAGCACTACTTCTTAGGGTTAAGACCAACTCATCAGGTATGATATATTGTGCTAAGTAAGAAATAGAATTAAGTTTAGGAATAACTGCCATGTTGACTTGATGATTCACATATCTGCTTGATTGCTTATATGCTTATGTGTTTCTTATTATCTTTTTGAAAGTTGGTGAAGAATGTGGATCGTGACTGTGTATATCGCATGAGCTAGCATAATGTGTGAATTATATTTTCGAGAATTGTTAAGATTATGGAATGTGTAACTTAAGGCATGTGTTTAAGTGAACTATATATGCATGTACCCTTGATGGAAGGATTTTGTGATTGGACTGTTATTGTATAATATATTGTTTAAAGCATGCTTCATATGTGGATAAGATGCCTTATTGAGATTGCATTATGGCATGGTGAAATCAGAGCATATTGGTATAGTGTGATTCCTTGGAACATGGCGTGAGTTGAGCATTTGGTGTTGTGTATACTAGGTTACTCAGGCCGTCGGGGAAGGTTCGTAAAGTGAGACATACTGGTTACTCAGGCCGTCAGGGGAAGGTCCGTAAAGTGAGTCATGGGTGTGACATGGAGTTTGCATGGGTATGTCACGCATATTTTCATTGCATTGTATTAATGAATTCATGAATGTGTGATGAATCTTGTTAATGTATTGTATAGATGAATTGGATGGCATGTAGGTTATACTTGTGCATGTAGATATAACTGTACACTTGCACATGTCACGCCTTAGATTATGTTAATGAGTTGGATGGCATGTAAATTATTGCTAGTACATTTTATGGATGACATTGAATGACATGTAGATATAACTGTACACTCGCACATGCCACGCCCTTAATTTTGTTTCTTGCATTAGCATTATATTGTACGAGCAGTTGAGCTGACCCATTCATGGGACAACATTTCAGATGAGGATGCCCTGCTACGTGAGACTCGGTGATGTCTCGACAGGAGCAAGTACTTGGAGTAATTTTAGGGCCCTAGGACACATTTTGAGATGTAAGGGCTTAAGCCCGAATGACCTGTGAACATTATAATGGTGGGATGTACTTTAAGTTATTTTCTATGTATTGATGGGAATGGAAACATGTTTAATTAGATTCATTTAGATTGTCCTTTATTTTATTTTCTTTTGGCTTCGTTACTCGCGCCCTAGGTTTGCGAAAATTCGGGACGTGACAAATTAATTCCAAATTAATAAATAAATTATTATAAAAGGACACCCAATAGTTTAATTAAATTATATTACAGTCCAATTAATAAAAAAAATAATTTAAAAATACCTTCCTAAATTAGAAAAAAAAATTATTTAAAATAATAAATTACGAAAATTACACAAAGATCCCAGATTTTTGATAAATTACAAAAATGTACCTAAAGTGGTCAAAATGATAATTTTACCCCTAAACAAATATAAAAATGAAAACTACGTCTTTAAAAACTATATGTAGCATAATTAATACTATATATGACCAAATTAAGATCTGGAAAAGCCTAACCTAAGTTAAACTTTTTCAGCGCTCTGGACCCAATGACGGGATTCGTTTTAGCAAGCGAGTTTTCTAAATGTTTAAATGAAAACCAGTAAGTATATTTAGTGCAAATTTGCAGCTTTAGTTAAGCAGTCAACCGAATACAAAAAAAATATGAAATTTCATATTTTAATATTTGTGGGCATAAGGAACTTAGTAACAGAACCCGTTTAACCCAATAAATCTCGTAAAGTATAGTTCTTTAAGAAATGTACCCTTAAAATAGTACTTAATGAGTGTTAATCACTCTTTTAGAACCTAAGAGGCTTAAGAAGCAGTCAAGATAAGGTAATTAGCTAGTGGTAAGGGCTAATTAAGTATCCGAACACCTAAAGATTGTTCTGCATGAAAGTATAAAATTATAAAAATGCCCCTAGGCCTAAATTAATTAAGTCACATGAAGGCTAATTAAGTTAAGAAAAGACTAAATTTATTATCTTCGACATTCTGGACATAACGGTGATGTATATTTGGGACAATAGAACATCAAAACAAACTGAAAAAATGATGAATATGTCCTTAAGACTTAATGAAGCTACTAGAAGACTATATAGAAAGCAAAGAGAAACCCATACCAATGTTTATAAAAGCCACTGACTTCGAAAATGAGCTCCGTTTAAAATGATTGAGCACCTAAGACATAAAATAAGAACGGTAAAATTATTGAATTATCCTTAAGGCTTAATTAAGTAATCAAATGAATACAAAAAGTAAAAAAAGGACAAACTTTTTAGTTAAAGGACATTCTGGCCTCAAAGATGAAGTCTTTTTTAGGCAAATGAAGTGTCGAATAGTATAAGACATGTAAAGGCAAAATGATCAAAATGCTCCTAAAGGCTAAAGTAAGCCACCAAATGAACTAATAAATGTTAAGAACCCTAATAAGAGACTATAAGGGAATCTTAAACAATAAGATTAAGTTCAAAAAAGACTAAGAACACTAAGTAAGAAAGATTTAAGCCAAGTATATATATTGATATAGTATCAATATATTTTGATCCATACTTTAAGATCACCAACAAGGAAATAGAGATAAGATGAATGTTAATGCAAGTCGAGTAAGCAAGTAACTACGTACTCTGAACCACATGTGAGTAACCTTGAACCTTGAAATTGAGATTTTTCATTTAAATGCAGGTCTTTACAACTTTATGACACTACATGTAGTCTTTTACAATTTTATGACAGTTTCAGATTACTATTTTAAATGTTTTAACTGTATGTCTTTATCAACATTTCTTTAAATGCTTTGTATGATTTGGATAACTTAAAGAATATTTTGCAAGCATGTTTTAGAATAAGTTGCATGCCTTACAAATGTTTTAGTTCATGACTTACAGTCATGCCTGGTTGGGAGGTTAAGCTATACTTTTCATGACATAGTCATGTCCAGTTGGGAGGTTAAGCCATTATTCATGACGCACAGTCATGCCCAGTTGGGAGTTAAGTCATTATTCATGACGCACAATCATGCCCAGTTAGGAGTTAAGCCATTAAAGGCCCATGTAAGCCCAAAGCTCTAAATTACTAAAGATCACCATGTGATAACCTATGGTACCAAGGGACAATTGTTTTAAGAAAGATTGGCATGTATCATTTGCTTACGAGTATTAGACTTTACGATATCATGATTTATCTTGCAAAATTAGACTAGCATGAACTTTTTCTTGATTTCATAGCATATTTTGCAACTCTCAATTATATGAATATGTTTTTAATAATGCCAATAGTTTTTAGTATAACTCTTTTAACTGTTATTCATGAAAGTCATGAAAGCTTATAAAAGTTACGAAAGTTTATAAAATGGGTTTTTCAAAAACCCAAGATGAGGGAACATGTGTTACTCACGAGATTTTCATTAAATTCATTATCCTGTATAATTTCAGGAATGACTAAGAAGTTTACAGATCCAAATGCTAGTAAGTTATGAAAAATAGAGACTCTAGCTAGACGATGATTAGAATATCAGCCGTGGAGGTATCAACCTAGGAGTGTTAGATACCAAACCAATGTGACAACTTAGAGTGAAGAAGAGTGTCAATGATGTTTACCAATGACGTAATAGTTCAAACTCTCATGTGTAATGTAATGTTAGGCTCATATTATTGTAACTCTGATGTAATGTTACTTATGCTCTATGCTCTACGAAATGTGACTGCATTCAAACAAAAATTTTACAGACGTAGATTACGCTAAAAGATTTTATATGACCGAATGCAATCTACTTGGATATGTAAAGAAACTTTTGGTTAAACAAGTCATCAATATGCTACAAAAGGGATAGTGTATTGGCAAGGTGCTTAACTAGTCGTTATCTTTAATCCGCATAGGGTGGGATTTAAGATGTTATAACAACCCCAGTGTATACCGGAATAAAGTAAAAAATCGAGGACTCATACTTAGACATGGTCAAATCACCCTGATATAAATGGAGGAATTGCTGTCGGAGTGAATCCTTACTAACGAAAAGAAAACACTTTTCTAGAAATGTTTTAGTGAAAATATCTCACTCCTTAACCATGGTAGGCCCAACTGACTCCCACCAATTCAAGGCCTGCCCCTTAGAACAAAAGACTAATATAATCAATCCAGAGATCATTCTCCCGAATACAAACAATATATAAAAGTCGAGAGACCTGTCTTAACCAATTATCCGCAATAAATGGGTCAAGTTCTCTTGAGAATTTGAGAGGATTAAGTCTCTAGAATTCCCTCATGGTAGTTATAACCCTAGTCTCGCTTGTCTGAGAATGGAATTAGGCCTTATCCCAGTTAGCCTGCTAGAATTGTCTTATAAACTCTATCATGTCATGAGTGATCTCGGCCTCATCTATATGGACCCTTTGAACATGTGATGGAGGTATAGGAATGAGAACCTCACATTGGCCTGGTCCTACCAGGTCCTCATTGAAATAGAAATAGAGGATTGGGAATAGGTATTTCTCCCCTATCCCGACCCATTGGATCAGTTCGAAGTGGTAGTGGAGGTGCGGGAATAGGTATCACCTCCTAGCCTTAGTCCACTTGGCCTACCAGAGGTGGTGGTAGAGGCCTAAGAATGGGTATTCCTTCTTAGCCTCTCCCCCAACCTCTTCAATTGGGAGGCATCCTATAAAGAAGTCAAAATAAAATAGAAAGAGAAATCTATAATTAGATCTATAACTCACAAAGAAACTTTCAATTCTTTCACAAGGTTCTACCCTCAACATTAAAAAAATTTCTCCCTCTCATAGTTGGCATATGCAAAATGAAATCAAATGAATGCAACATGTATCACATGCATCAAACAACCATTAGATAGACATGTTCAAAAACTTTCAATAGCAATTCAACACTTATTCAAGGCATAAAAATTCATGCAAGACAATTAACAATCAAACTATGTGCACATTAAATTTCTAAACATTTAACCAATGTACATTCCACATCTAGGTTCCTAGGTAATTTCAATCCACATATAATGTAAGTTTATCTTAAAGTTGGCCTTATTTAGTTGTCCTAAGGTATTTGAATTCCTAGGCTCTGATACCATTTTGTCGTGCCCTGAACTCGAGAAGGCCTGGGAGCGAGGTCTTGGTTATGATTCTTGAGACATTTTAAATGAGACAATTAGGTAGTTGCATGGTTAATCATATTTAGGAAGGGAGAAAAGGTTAATATGTGCACACAAGGTTGGAAAGAAGACAACTCGATACTCGAACCAAAAGAATTAGCCCAAAATTGCCCATCCTCTTTTGAGTGTCGATTGGAAGTAGCCACTCGTTTGCCTCATGTTTCGAAATTTCAGTCCATTTTGGTCACCTTTTCTTGGTCCTAATCTTAAATACCCATTTTCCTTCTCTTCTACATTCATTTCATAATCTAATATCAAGTTAGACATCCAACAAATTATACACCAAAAAACTCATTCAAGAACCCAATTCCAAAACATTTGAACTATCAAGAATGTCTTCAAGTAAGAGATACTGATTTAAGATAATTTATAACTTCATCTACCATCCACTTTACACACATTAAGATTACAAAAATATGGCTATTCATCAAAGTCCATTTTTAGACATGGCAAGTCCAAAAAGAAATAAGATGTAACCCAATCCCACATAGAAAGAATGGTAAAAAAATGTACAAAATGAGGTCTTCAAAAATAGCTCCTTAGTGAACCTTCAACTTGTAGCAATTTCCTTGCCCGTTCCTGCATCTAGTAGGGGTCAATACAACTACTCCAATAAGAACCTCCAAACATAGGGGAAAATACATGGTGATATGTGTATGCATGTGCCAGTGTAATGACATACAAGTGGTCATTGAGCATACATTGATAACAAGGATAATAATTCAACAATAATCACTTGTTCATAGTTCAATACAAGTAGTCATCCTAAAAGGGAAACATTATCAAATTGTATTAATATATAAGCAAGAATAGTTAAGGTTTTTTGCTTCATTCAACTTATTTTAAATCTCAAAGTTCTCAATACCAAAGACTATCCACTTAGAGGCCCCTAGTAAACTTATGTGCTTTATGGGCTACTAACTCAATGGAGACAAACGACCACCAGTGCGAGTTTACAGCTCGTAATCCAATAGAAGACACCATCCCTATCATAAATCAAACCTCGAGTAAAGCACAATCTCACTACGCTCTAGAGCATACCATGAACATGACTAATTTCTAGCCTAAACACCCATTCATTCTAAACTATCTATTCTCATAGTTTTATGGTTATTTAATCAAAATCCATATTCCTATCTTTATATTTAGCTCATCAATATTATAACACCCTGACCCAATCATATTGGGTGAACTAATGCTTAATGTGCACTCAAATAAAAATTTAGGTACTAATATATATGTGTGTGTGTATATATATATATATATATATATATACTTAATACGATAATGATAAAAGGTCAATATGATATGATGAGAATCCAATGAGTGTTACTAATCAAATTAGTATACGAATATGGTTAGATTGAATTAATGCCTAACTGCACTTGATTAGAGATCAATGTCCTAGTACATATATTTAGGACACATGAGGTGAGGGAACTAATAATGCGTAATATATACATATAATATATATATATATATATATGTATATAGTACAGCCAAGTGCACGTGTGTGCATTCGACTATGTGTGTGTGTGTAAAACACTAAGAAACACACTAACACCCACATACTATTATCGAGCATAAGGGGCTATAGGCTTGTTGAGTTAGGGATGGGAAGAATAAGAGGCAGCCACCTATCATGGCTTGAGAAGATTAACGTAAGGCGGCTAGGGTATCCAAGGAAAGAAAATCGAGAGAAAGAGAGACGGGGAAGAAGAGAAATAAGAAAGAAGAAAAAAAAACTAGGAACCAAACATGCATGTGATCTTTGGAAATAGAGAGAGAAGAGAGAGAGAGAGAGAGAGAGAGAGAGGGGAGAGAGAGTTACAGAAAGAGAGACAATTGCAGAAACACAGAAGAGATGCTGAAAGAAAAGAGAGAAGAAAAACCCACGATTTGGACTTCAACAGGTAAGATTTAGAATTCTTTTAATTGCTTTAAGTTTTTGCAATGTAATAAACTTGTTCAAGCTAAGAAATAAGCTCTGAAACCTTACAAACCAAGAAACACCATTAAAGAACCTCAAGAAATTACCCAAAAATCGACTATAATAAAATTGGTTTTAGAACCTAAGGCCTGAAACTACATGTTGTAAGGATTTTTTACAACAAAAATTAGATAAAAATACCTTGAATTGAGATAGACATCAAGAGTTGTAGGTCACGGGTTGAGATTTGAGATTGACCAAACGAGCAGTAAGCTTGATTCTTTCTATATGGAATGAAAGGTTATGAAGAGAGGATCATGGCCTAATAAACAAATGCTGGTTTAGTTGAGAGATAAGTGAGATATTGGTGATTATCTAGTACCGCTTTTACAGCTCAAATCAATATTTTGAGCTTAATTTGATCCATAAAACCAATAGGAAGTGTTTAGAATCGATTTGGGGAAGAAATCATTAAGGAATCTTCACGAAAATGCTTGGAAATTCTTTAGGGTTATGGTGAACAGTAACCTTTACAGTCAAGAAGATGACCCCGATGGGTCGAGTCATCAGGCGGGTTGGATCTAGGTTCGAGTCGACCTAGCCCAGGCACAACTAAGGGTTAAGCAAAATACCAATGTTTTGGTGTTGGGTTTAATTATTTTAATATCAAATTAGGATCGTTTGATTGCAGGTATAAGAAAATGATTTTGGGGATTAAGGGAAGAGTTATCTTTATTCCCAATTTGATGAACCTATGATTGAGTAATTCTGAAATAAAGATTAAATTAATTCCAAACTAGTAGCTAATTGGAAACTAATTCCAATTAAGTGGACTTTTAATTCCAAATTAGTAGGGTTTCTAAGGTTAATTCTGAAATAAGTGAATAAGTTAATTCCAAAAGGATGGCTTAATTTATGAAAATTATGTAGGAAGCCCAGAAAAATAATTATTAATTATTTTTATGCCCTTAAATAAATAGATAAAATTTTTATTTTACCCTTAAGCCTAAAATCGGTCAAATGAAGGCCAATTAAAATACAAGAAGAGTCCAACCCAGTGTTTTTGGCCATTTTGAACTCAATAGGGGAGTTCGATTTAGGAAATTGGACCCCGAAATATATGCATGGACAAATTAGACTAGGGGTGCAAAAATGGCCCGGAGGCCTGCGACCCGTCCAGATTTTTTTTAGGGCTTAACCCGACCTGGCCCTAGCCCAAAGTACCTCTATTTCGGGTATGGGCTCGATTTTTTGGGTTGAGGCTTGGCCCAATGCCCTGCCCACACAAACCTGAACACTTAAAAACCCTAAACCCGATCCTTTAAAGCATAAAATAATTATTCACTAGTTTCCAATTCAAATGATTCTCATTATTTATTTTTATTTGATTTACTTTCAACTTGACAAATCAATATCTATTTAATTTTCTTACATTTCACTTCAACTTTTCATTATTTACCTCTCAATTCAAACTTCACACCATGACCATAAATGTAAATATTAAAGAATATTAGCTTATCTTATATATATCTAATACTTGTCTTCATACTTTTCATTCAAACTATTAAATCATTCATCAATTACACACACAAAAAAAAATCCATTCATCAATTCTAACTTAATAATTTTTTAATCTATTGTACATTAACATTTTATTTGTTAATTATTTATTAAAGTAATTATCTATGACTTAATTATAATTTTACAATAAAAAAAGAAAATTTTGGCCCACAAGTCCGCATTAAGAATTAGGGCTTAGAGGTGGGCTAGGGCCTTATTCTTTGGGCTTGACCCGACTCACTAATTTGGCGACATCCTGCAATGGCCCAACTCTTTGTCCAGCCCGACCCGTGGGCGTTTTTTGCATCCCTAAATTAGACTAATCCCAAATAAGTCATAAACAGTTAATTAAATTACCAAATGAATCCCAATGACTACTAGGGTATATATCTTAAAGTTTTTGATGTTTTGGACTCAACGATGGGTTCCATTTCATCAAACGAGATATCGAAAATACAAATATATAGAAATGTGTAATTCCTAAACTGCATTTAGTGTTATATGACTACTAGACTAACTGGAAAAATATAGTAAGAGGCATACGTAACATTTTTGGATGCTCTAGACCTAAAGGTAAGGTCTAATTGAGCATCCAGGTACCCAAACATGGGCCCACATGAAAGGAAAAAAATATATAAAAATTTCTTTAAACCTAAAGTAGGCTATAAGAAAACTAATTAAGATCCAAAAAAGCCTAAATTTAATATCTTCGACATTTCAAACCTAACAATGATATCTGATTGAGAAAAATAGAACACCTAAACAAATTAAAAAAATGATGAACACGTCCCCAAGACTTAATGAAGTTGTGTGAAGAGTATAAAAAGTAGAAAGGAACCCATACCAATGTTTATAGGGGCCTTTGATTCCAGAAATGAGTTTCGTTTAAGATAATTGGGTACCTAAGACACTAGAAAAGAATTGTAAAATTACTAGATTATCCTTAAGGCTTAATTAAGGAATTAGATGAACTCAGAAAATAAAAGAGGGGCCTATTTTATAGTTAAAAGGCCCTTTAGACTCAAAGATGAAGTATGTTAAGGTAAATGAAGTATCGAACAGTAGAATACATGTTAAGGACTAAAGTAAGCGACGAGATGAACTAAGAAGTGTTAGGAACCCTAATTAAAGACCATAAGGGAATCCTAAACAGTAAGACTAAGTTCAGAAGAGACTAAAAATATTTAGTGAGAAAGATTTAAGCTGAGATATCTATTGATCTGGTATGGATGTATTATGATCAATGATTTAGGAATTACAAGCAAATATATAGAGATGAGAAGAATGCCAAGGCAAGTTAAGTAAGAAAGTAACTGTGGACTCTTAACCACATGTGAGTAACCCTGAACCTTGAAATTGAGATAATTTCCATTAAATGCAGTTTTTACAATTTTATGTGTCGCACTCTTAACCCGCAAGGTCGGACTAAGGGGTTATTAGACCTGATAAGGTGGGTAATAGGACTAACCATCCTAGTTAAGTAAATAAATTATAGGCCACTTTTTTTTTTTTTTTTTTTGAATTGATTTCCTTTAATTATTTCAGTTCGCTTCCCTAATTAGACTTGTTCAAGTCCCGTAACGGGATTAAATGAAATTGCTTAAATTCAAAGGTACTATGTCAATTATCCAACAACAGTGTACTGCATGAAAATGTCCAGAGCTGACTTTACAGTCTTATAGATATAGACATGCCATATATAACAATAGTCTGAAAGATACATGCACCCTTAATAAATAAATGATTAAATACAAGGATGTAATTAAATGTTATACTAACTTCAATCCATCATGTACTACTCCTGCAGCTATCTTCCATCAAGTCAATACCTACCATTTCCATGAACAACACGGGTGAGCCATAACGCTCAGTAGGGTTTCCCAAAATACACGAGCAAGAAGCATGCCAAAAACTAATAAAATTTTGAAGATGACACAACATATAGTCCAATATGCATCATAAATCCACCACATCATCATATCTCAAACACATGCATAAATATAAGTATAAAAAGGGCATCACACCACTACATGTAGTTTGACAATAATACTCAGGTAGTCAATATATAGAGGGTCAGACACATGACATAATTATAAACATATAATCTCACAAAGTACCTCCATTTCATATTTTAATGCCAAAAGAACAATGTATATAAATACATAACCAATCAAAAGATATAAGTGTAAGCTTACCAACCCCACGAAACACCTCTATTTCCTGTTCAAAGTCACAAGAACAATGTATGCATTCACAACTAAGCAACCATTCACAAATGCCACAATTTCATAAACTAGTAGTATACAACCTATCCATAATCATAATGAAATATCACATATGAATCAAGGGAAATAATCTCAAGTAATTTCACCCATAGTAAAAGGGGATAAAACCTTATTCATCTCATTCCATTCTCTCAATAATCTCAATCTTATGAGTATCACCTAATTTAGCTCCTGGTAAGCCTATGTGCTTTACGGGCTACTAACTCGATGAAAATAAATGACCACCCGCACGGGTTTATGGCTCGCAATTCTAGGAGAGACATCATCCCTATCATAAATAAAACCCCAAGTAAAGCACAATCTCACCACGCTCAATAGCACACAAAAGATATGACTAATTCTCATCCCGAGTCTTTTTCTCATATGTGTTCTTTTTCACAGTTCTAATATCTCAATCCACACCACAAATGGTGCTCATCAGTATCAATATCCTCTCAAATCTCACACTGCTCAAGTATAGTCAATAAAATGCATATCAGTATCATTCATATCCATAACAATACTAACAACCATAAGAGATGATATATGATTTAACGAATAGATATAGGAGTAACAACAGTCATATATATCCATGATAGAAATAGAAATCGTGATAAACATCAATAGGGAAATCACATGCATCCAGTACCATCATGTAATTATCTAACATCATAACATTCAATAAAATAATCACATCATACTGATAATGTAATGGCAAGGTATCAAATGATACAGATATACATATCATGTGAATAACATAACAAGTATACACATCAACACATCAAGACATTGTCCTAGTCCTAATCCTCACTCCACTACAAGGAGACACTACCTGTGTCTTTCATAATGTTTATCAATTGTCTTACGTATTTTCTATTCTATTCCCGGGACCACCCTGACCCATAACACTAAGGTATTGTATCAATTCTTACAGTTCTCTATGGTGAATTACTCTTTAACCTATATCTTGGGTACCCAGTTTATCCAAACGGATATTAAAAACGTGTTTTCGGGTATCAAAACCCTGAGGAAGCCCTATCGTATTGTCTTTAAGTCATTTGACTATCTTTTAAGCCCATAAGGGCATTTTTGTAATTTATCAGACAAGTTGTGCATCTACCGAGATGCCATCTCTCAAAACCTACATTGGAATCGAATTCAGAAGGTCTAACAATCTTAAAGGTATCATCTTTATATTTTATCAACGCTTCTAAGTATTTGTTCCATGTTTAGGGGTATTTTAGTAATTTTATATTTTCATGTGGGACTATCCTAAGTCCTCATTTCATTAATCTGATGTCATATTTGAATTTTTGGCACCCAAAAATATTGTAAACGACTCTTCCGGATCTCAATTCGACTTTCAATTGCTTAATGTAAGTCTATGCGTATAATCATCATTTTTTCACTTTATGTGGCACCATCACCGAGTCTCAATTTGTTCAATCTAATCACATATTTGAATCACGGGCATCCAACAACCTGGGAATAGCCCGTTATGAATTTTAATTAGCCTTAAGTTTCTTAAACTATAAGTAGAGGCATTTTTGTAATTTTTTATATTCATGTAGGACCACCCCAGGTCCCCGAATGTCCAAATCGACTATTCTATTGAGTCTGAATGCCTAAAAAATTTAAAAATAACCCCCTCTTTCATTTTAATTACTTTTAAATTTCAATATTTTAAAGGAAGGGTATTTTCATAATTTTCTGCCCAAAACTGCTTCACCGTTGAACCTGTTCTCTCCTAGAACCAATTCAAAATTGAACCAGAACCACAAGAACCGGTTGCCTCTTAACCACACAGCCAAACAGGCCTTTAGTCTATTAGTCTAATTGATCGACCCGTTTGATTCAACCCAACCTAGGTTTGACCATTGACCTGGGCGTTAACTAGACCCGACCTATTGACTGGTTGACCGGGTCGCCTTGTGCCAGTCACTATCTCCGGCATTGGTACACCGAAAATACTATTTTTCTCACCATTTTGCTTTGTTTTATTTCCTCTTTCTTTCCCCTTATCTTCCACTAAATTTTTACTCGATTTTAATTAGATCAAGTGGTCCAAAACAACCAGAAATAGTCAGTCTCCAACAAGACCTGACTTTCCAACGAGGATATTTTTTACATTCCCGACCATGATTTTTCATCTGTTTTCTTCCCAAAACCTTCTCCACAATCCTTCCAACCCATTAGGATTGAAAATAATAGTCTAAATCAGCTTCGGCAAACTCATAACAAAATCTCCCAATCTAAATCCTAGATTCCAGTCACCTAGTTCTTCCTCCTTTTTCCTCTACTGTTTACCCCCATCAACCTCATTCCTTTTTCGCAACCATCACTCAAACCCACAATTTATTCAAACAACACCAGAATGTTGCCTATTAAAAAAATGAGTTAAGAGAACTTAGGTTCTTTCTCTCTAACCATACCCATATATATATATATGATTATACACACATATGCACACAACACACACACACACATGCATGCGAGATATTTAGTGATCCATTAACCAAGAATCAAAACCTTAAAAGCCCCTACCTCGTTTTGGCTAGAGAGAGAATTTTTGAAGAGAGAGAAAGCTTGGAGATGTCATCAATGGCTGTCGAGCTCTAGTACCAGGTCCATCCTCCCTCTTTTCTTCTTCTTTCCCTCTTTTTCCTTCTTTTCTTTTCCTCTTTTTCTTCCTATTTCTTTTTCTCTTTTCTGTTTCAGTTTTTCAGTGTGTTCACCACACATACACACAAACATACACTGAACCACATATACACATTGTATCATACACACACACACATGCACACAGTGAATCCCTCACACTGATTCACAGACATGCACACAGTGTATAACATTCACACGATTTTCCTTTCTCTTTTTTTAGAACACACACTCATCCCCACATAATGCACAGTCGGTTGTGGGGAGAGGGGAAAAGTGAGAGAAATGAGGAAAGAGAGGGAAGAGAGAAAATTTGAAAGAGATGGGGAGAAAGAATTTTGCTTGAAGGAGAAGGAGGGTAGATCAGAAATGTGAGGGAAAATAGGAAAAAGGAAAGGTAAAGTAAGAGAAAGAAAATGTCCCATCAAACATCAAATGTGTCCCTTTACCATACACCCTCACACACCATATCAAACCTTTGCACCACCCTCATGCTGACCTGTGTCCACTTTCTAAAAGCTTTCATTAGCTTCTTGGAGAATCTTCTTATGCTTCTTGAGGCACCGCGTGGCCAGTTGGCCAATTATGCGCATATACTAGCCTGAATTGAAACTGTCTCAAAATCACACCAAACTTGACACCCTAGCTAATTTTGGTGCTCTAATTCTAAATATGTAACCTACTTTTCAAAATTTCATCATTTGGGTTTTCATATTTATCTGTATCTTGTAAATGACTAGTGTAGCCCTAAGACTCACAACAGTCTTAAAAAATGACTAAAAATTCCTTTTTAGCTTCACTGTGTCATATTGATGACTTATCGACTCATTTTATAATCTATCTGACACATCTCTAAATTATCTCCACTCTGTCCTTAGCCTATGCTAGCAATTTACCGAATTACCCTTTGATGATTTTTTAGGTCCTTACATTATGATAGTTTCTTTACTAGTGAATTAAATGTTTGAATTGCATGCTTTAAAGTATCATTTACTTAAATGTTTTAATAGCATGAATAACTTAAATAAAGGTTTTGCAAGCATGTTTTAGTATAAAATTTTACGTGCCTTATAGAACCCTGCTGGGGGTTAAGAGTCAGTTAGCATGAACCCTGCTGGGGGTAAAGAAGCTGAAAACTTTTAGTAAGTCTTTTATAGCACGACTTAGTCGAGAGTTTAGAATTTAGTAGACATAGTAATCTAAGAGCTCTAAATTACTTTGATCACTATGTGATAACTTATGATCCCAAGGGACAAAACTTATAGATGTTTGGCAAGTATTATTTTATTACTTGCTTTTCTAGCATCAGATTTTATGTTATCATGATTTATCTTACAAAACTTACTGGCATGAACAGTTGCTTGATTCTATAGTATATCTTGCAAACCTCAGTTATATGTATATGTTTTATGAATGTCAGTAACTTGTAGTACAACTCTTTTAACAGCTATCCATGAAAGATTATGTAAAGGGTTTTCTAGAAATCTATGACAGAAGACTTGTGTTACTCACGAGCTTTTCACGAATATCACAGGGTTTTATCATGTATATTTTCAAGAATGACTAGAAGTTTTTCAGATTCAGATTTAGATGCTAGTAAGCTATGAGAAGTAAAAACTCTAGCTAGAAGGAAATTAGTTTCTCAGCTATGAAAATATCAACTTGAGGTGATAGATACCAGATCGATGTAATGACTTAGAGTAAGATAAGAATGTGAATGATGTTTACTATTGATGTAATAGTTCAAATATTCATGTGTTATATAATGATGGGCTCATATGATTGTAACTGTGATGTAATGTTTACTTATGCTCTGCCAAGTGTGACTACGTTAAAAAAAATTATTGACATAAATTTCACTGCATGATTATTTATGACTAAATGCAATTCCAATTGCCTTTGGTTAGACACATCATCAATATACTGCAAAATGGACAACAAATTGGCGAGGTGTCTAACTCGTCAGTCATTATCCTTAATTTGTATAGGGTGGGTTTTGGGATGTGACAAATATGTCAAACATCAACTATAGTCGCACACAAACATCATAAGTTTACAACAATTAGTTATGTAGACAATTTCACAAACACTTAGTGAACAATGTATTATTTCACACAAAACACACATGGAATCAATATTACAACCACACTCCCATAAACAATTTATTTAGACCGATAGTGGTATCAATGAAAAGAATAGATGATAATAAGGTTTCCTAAGAGAAGAAAACATTGAATCATCAACTCTATAACCTACATCCAACATGTGACAAGTTACACATGAATAAGCATTGATATATCACGAGAAGAGAGAATAGAATACATCAACTACCTACACATATGTTTTTCACCTAGGGTTAGAAGCCTTTACCTCAATTCCTTGAGTTTTTAAGGAATCCTTAGTTTGTCTTGTTGATTTAAGTGAAATCTCCACAAGCCTTAACTTCAAGCTTGAAGGATAGAGAGTAGAAAGACATGAAGCTCTTCAATTTGTCAAGGAAGGGACCAATTCTTAAAGTTTTTGGAGTTATTTCTCTCAAACCCTAAGCTTTACCCTAAAATCTCCTTATTTGTTTCCTCAATTTCTCTCTTTTACGTGAGATACGTGTGTGTGTTTTTTAGTGTGTGTTTAAGGTGTAGGAGACTTGGTCTTATAAGACCAAAAAGTGTTTGAGGGTGAAATTCTCCTTCTACCCTTTTTGTTTCTTCTTTTCCTTTTTAGTTTCTAGGTCATCTTTAGTCTTTTCCTCAAATCTTAAATTTCTTAAATAAAAGTTATTTTAATTATTATTACTATAATTATCATCATTTTATATTTTAGAAATTAGAAAAATTTCAGGGTCTTTACATAACTAGTAATAAGGGTAAGAATGGGAGTGATAGTGAGAGTGGCAGTGAGAGTGATAGTGATAGTGACTTTGAGTATTTTGTAAATAGAGATAAACTTGATGATGTTGTGTCAAGTGATGAAAGCTTGTTTGAAGATTTGTTTAATGAGCTCTCGGTTGGAAATGATGGTTTTGTTGCTAGTGCTGGTGATGGTAATGGAGTTTCAGATGGTATGGAAAGGGCAAAAAATGTTATAATTGATGATGAAATTGAAAAAGATGCTAGTGACATTGATGGTCTAAAAAACCCTAGAAATTTAGATGATGAGTCATTCATTGAATATTTTGAGTTTAACGAGGATAGGGATATGGAAAAGCCAGACCTGAAATTAGGAATGATAGTTTCTTTAGTTCAAGTTTTTAGAGTTGCATTAAGGGAACATTCTATAATAAATGGTTATGAGTTCAAATACTTAAAGAATGAAGGAACAAATACTCAAAGAATTGTCTTCCTGGTTCCGAACAGTATATGACGTCTTATTGAAGCCCTAAAACCACAATAACAGGTTGCTTGAAGGTTCAAATTTGATGTTTTACTTGAATTTAAAGATTGGGTACTAGTTGATTCCATATTTTTTAACAAAATACTATCAACAACGAAAAAATACACGTAAAGAAGTGGGTTAGAGGGAATCGACAAAGGGAATAATGAGATTTAGAAAGCTGAGAGGAAGAGAGAACATAGTACATTGAGAGAAAGAGAGCAAGTCAGTGTGTGAATATATACATATATATATATATATGTATGTATATGTTTGAATATATATATTCAAATGCATGGAAGGGTAAATTTGTCAAAGAGCATATTTTATAACATCATGTGTAATCACGTGATGTTATTCCTTTTAAAAAAATTCACGAAAGAATGACGAAAGATGTAAAGTGTCGTAATATTTTTATCCTGTGGGGTTAACCTATCGTATTTGATTAAGTAAAAAATGAATAAATTACATAAAAAGTCAGAATAATTTATCCCAAAAAAGAATGAAAGCGAAGAAAAATAAAGAATGAAAAATATGGAAAAAATAGGATGGGAAAGAGAGAGTGGAGGATTACCTATGCATTTTATTTTCATTTAATATAATGTGTTGATGAGATACATATTTAAAAAATATTACATTATTATTATTATTATTATTAATTTTTTCTATAGTGTAGGATGGTGTTTCTATGCAAACTCTTCTTCCAATTGACGTGTGTAATGTTACAATTTTAAATTTTTGTTTGGTAATGAATAACCCAATATTTTATGATATATCCATGATGAAGTGTGAATGCCAAGAGTTGTTTCTAAATTCCAAGTCAAAAAAATAGAATCGGATCACTACCCAAATTCCAATCAACGGATGAGAAACCACCACCTCCAATAAAACTAAATTAATTTAAAAACAAATCATTTCAAAAAATTGAAAAAATAAAAAATCTCCCATCCAACGCACACCCCTCTCTCTCTCTCTCTCCTCTCGTCTCTCTCTCTACATGGAGCCGAATGAAACTGGACTGAGCTCTTACTACCACCAACAACGCCACCAGCCACAGCCACCCCCCCAGCCACCGCAACACCACCAACACCACCAGAGTCCCACCGCTACTGCCACCGTCACCAATTCACCCTCCAATGGAATTCTGTCTAACACCACCGAGAGAGCCCCTCACATGGTGTACCCTCACTCTATTCCATCGGCGGTATCGTCACCGTTAGACACCGTACGGAGGAAGAGAGGGAGACCCAGAAAGTACGGAACGCCAGAGCAAGCGGCAGCGGCGAAGAGAGTGTCGTCCTCGTCGCCGTCCTCATCTTCGATGCCGATTTTACCGCCAAAGAAGAAGGAACAGTCCTTGTTGCGCGGTGCTTCTTCTCCTTCTTCGTCTTCTAAGAAATCCCAGTTGGCTGCTCTTGGTGGGTCTCTCTAATTTCTTCATTTCCCCTTTTAACTAATTTTCTTGCAAATTGGTTGATTTCAGTAGGGTTTTAGTGCTTATATGTTTGCATGTAACAATTGGGTAGGCATGTTGCATAACCCTTTAAAAGAATTGTTTGTAAGCATGGTGTGATGGACTGGGTGGAGTCTGTCAGTGCCTTTTGATGTTTTCATGTTGTGCTGAACTAATTTTTTTTTTTTTTTGGGTGATGTGTTTGCATGTAACGATTCGGTAGGCATTGTGTGTAAGCTTTTTTTTTTTTTTTTTAAAACCAAAATCAGGGGTAAACCCCTATAGAAGAGGCAAGCCTCAATAAGACCAACAGAACCAATCAAACAGAAACAAAGCAGAATAGGAAATGAACCTACTGCTTACAACTAGAACAAAAATACATAAAAAAATAAACGAACTCTGCAGCAGCAAAGAAATTATTTGGCAGCAATCAGGGATAGATCACCATGCACAATATGAAGCCCCAACACGAATCAGCAAAATTGGCAAGCTTAACACCAAAATAAACTTCCATCAGAAACCACAGCTTCACTGAAATTCTTCAGTCCTGAATATAGAAATAAATGCTTCAATGCTTAGGCTCAAAAGCCAGTTATCCTTTGTATTAGGAATACATCTCCATGTTGATACCACATCTCGAATGGCTCTCCTTATTTCAGATTTTAATTGGTCTGTAATCTTCCATTGACTCTTGAAATTTCTGTTATTCCTTTCTAGCCAGATCTTATAAACAATTGTTGACAGAGTAATAAGGCATACTGACAGGAGAAAAGCTTGATTCTTTGCAAGACAAATTGCCCGACAAATTGCCCAACATGTGACCCGATCCCATGTCTTTGGAATATTTCCAACATTGCAGCAACTGATGGAATTCCTCCAAACATCTTCTGTAACTTCACAATCAAATTATAAATGTTCTTTGGTTTCACTCTCTTTGTTGCAGAATATATGACTGTCATCTGTAATCAAGCCCCATCTTCGCAGTTTTCTTCTAGTAGAGAGCCTTTGATTATAAGCCAACCACATAATAAAAGCTTGCCTTGGTTGAGCTCTCCTAAACCAAACTGCTTCACTCCAATCTTTCTGAGTAATATGATGCCTTTAAGTGGTCCCAAGCTCATCTAGCAGAGTATTCACCACTATTGGTCAACAACCATATTGCTTTATCTTCTACATTTTTGTTGGGGCACAAGAGTTGGGGAAGTAGTTTCATTCAGCAGGTGAGCTAAGTCAGAATTCTGAGCAGGCCATCTTCATGTGTTATGTCTAATAGTAGAGGAAACTAATGCATTAGTAGGAATATTGCAACCTCTTCTTAAATCTTCAGAAACCACATCATTCAGGATCCCCAAAGGGTGCCATTGATCATGCCAAAAGATGGTTTTCCTTCCATTTCCTATTTCAATCCCCATCACCCCTTTTGCAGCTTGTCTTGGTTGCATCACTTTCCTAAAAGTCCAACTACATACTTGTGGAATTTTCATAGTCCATATACAGTACATTTTTTTCATGATGCAGTTACTATGGATCCATCTAACCCAGAGAGACTCCTTCAATGAGTATAGAGCCCATAGGTGCTTCATTCTTTATTCCACTCAAACAAATTCCTGATGCCTAAACCTCCTTCAGCTTTTGGAGTGCAGACATCTTTCCATCTGACTTTTGCTGCTTTATGTTGGTCATTTCACCCTTTCCACAGATAATTCTTCATAATTCTGTCAACTCCTTCAGGAAGAATAAAAGTGGAGCTCCAGTAGGTATGCATACTACTGAGCACAACTAGAACCAACTGTAATCTACCAACATATGGGAGCATTCTGGCAGACTAATGCTGAACTCTGGCTGTTATTCTATCAATCAAGGCTTTACAATTGACTGATTTCAGTCTTGTAATTATTAAAGGAATTCCTAGTTATGGAATGGAGAGAATTCCTTCATTTATCCCCAAAATATGAATAAGATGCTTTTTTTGATTCCTAGTAACCCCGGCAAAGAAAGCAGTACATTTAGCCATATTCAACTTCAAACCTGACATATTCTCAAAATCTGCAAAGGCTCTCTTAAGGATAGCTAAAGAAGAAGGGTCTGCTGTTACTGCAGGTAGAAAGACATCATCGGCAAATATAAGATGACTGTGTGTAAGCCTTTCTGTTTGTTTGTTTTGCAGTCTTCTTAATTTGAACTTGATTCTACAAGCATTATCTTTATGAACCCTTCAATTCGTTGTCACTTCCATGCCTAGTTTCTTGTATGGAGAAAAGAGTTTGGTTAATTTGTTTGGATGCAACAATTAGCTTGGAATAGTCAATATCACCGCATTTCATTAGTCTTTGATGTTTCTCAAAGCATGCTTCCAACTTGGTTTTGCCAACATTGATGTTGTGCACCTACAAATATATACTCTGCCAATAATCCAAGTTTGTTGATCTCGGTGGATATATGAATATTTTTGTGATGAAATCTTGAATATGAAGCGTGGACACAGATACATGCTGATTTGAGAAATCCTAAAGAAAAGGATACAAATACAGTGAAGAGGAGAAGTGAATAGATATATATGTGTGTGTGTGTGCACGCGTGCGTGTGCATATATAAAAATAAATAATGATTGTTTGACATTGATATGTACACAGATATTGACAAACAATCGACATTTATGAATCTATTGAATAATATAAATATCTTCTAATAAAATCCACATGTGAAAACTAAGGATTATATTCTATGGACATTGACTTGAGACTGAATTCAACATGATTTACCCTATTTATATCCTGATTATTCTTCTCTGAAAAACGGTCCAAATATTCAAAACCCCTGTTATGTTTTTCTTATTGTTATATTATTTAGCTACACTACAATGCCTCATCTCAATGTTCAAGGATGGAACTAGAAAAATTTATTTGAGGGGCTATTAGTTGGGTTGGGATTGGAATTGGGGTTGGGCCTCCCAAAACATTATTATTATTATTTTTTAAAATTTTGGGATGGGCTAAATATGTATATTAAAATGTTTGGCATCATGCGGTGGGCATTTTACACGTATAGTTTTTTTTTTTCAAAATTTTGCAGTGGGCCAGCCTTCCTTAAGTTCCCTTGTCAATGTTCAAGATGCATTGGACTTGTCTTCTGAAGTATCTAAGAAGTATTTGATAGAATTAAGAAACTTATTTTTATAATATGAATAAAGTTAGGAAGTACGGGACACATATCTAAAAGTAATCAAGTAGTGTTGGTATTTAAAATGTATACGAAATAGATATGACTCCTTTATAGAGGTATTTGTGCTTCATAGATTTTTTCATGCACAACTAGAGGAAGAGGCTGGTGTTGTTTCACTGCTGCACTAGTTTCCAGCATAGTCATCAGAATCGAACCGGACTATGAACCAGTAAAGGGACCGGTTCACGGTTCACTGGTTCTACCGATGGTTCAACCGGTTTTATAATTATTATTTTTAAAAATAATAATTATATTAAATAATTACTGTTTTATTTAAATATATATTAAAGTTGCTAAAATATTTTCACAACAAAACATTGGCCAAGTGAATAATATAATTACTTTTCATCCAAAATTTATGTGTTCAACTCTCCTGTCCTATAAATGCATGTAACTCACAATAATTTCCAATACGTAGCTCACAATAAATGCATATAACTTAAATAATTTTCAATACACATCTTCAAGCCAACTTGTTATATTCTAAATGTACAGTGCTTTAGGAATTCCAATGCACTGCTCACAATAAATGACCCATTATAAATGCATTCAATTCCAATGCATGGCTCGGTTTCTTATGGCTCATGACTTTAGAAATTCTAATGATGTATTCACGGTTGAAGATGGTTCAGTTCCGGTTTATTCATCGGTTTAATAAAAAAAATAACCGGTTTAAGACGGTTCACACTGATTTAATCCAATTTAACTACAAAAACGATCCAAATGAAATACCAAACCAGCCGAGGGTCTGGTTCCTGGTTCAACCGGCCGGTCCGGTCTGGTTCTGATAACTATGGTTTCTAGACTTAGTGAGGGTTTGGTTGACATGTGTTTTCTTGTAAAGTTATGTTGGCATAGTTGACGTGCTTGGTCTATTTGTTAGGGTTAGTGGTTTGTAATGTTTCTCAATGCATTTTTTCAAGTTCATTCTGTAAGCATCGGTGTCATGCACTTTCCAATTTATACAACATCAAGTAACCAACTTGGTTATCCTTGGTGGGTTTTAGAAACAATTTTTTATTGCTGAATTTCTTGAATTCATATATGGGTTAGTGAGTTTGCATACAACAACGGGGGGGACATTGTATAAAACCCTTTGCTTGTTTGTGATTATCTTCTTCAATGCTTGTTTCATCTTGGTTATATAGGCATCACATTTATCATTTTTTTTTGAGTCATTGCTGGTGTGAAATTTCTTGAATTTTAAGATGAATGTGGTACATTTGTCTTTACGTGTAATAGTCAAAGAATCAATGTGTTCAAGCCTTTAAGTAGTTTGTGTTTCAAATTTCAAAGTTTTAGTTTCTTTATTTTGTTTTTTGGAGGGGATCTAGAATTTAATAGCACTTTTCACGTGAAATGCTAGTTCCCAGATGGTTGTGGTTGATGAGTTGTTGAAACTGGGCATTTTTTTGCCAATTCTATGCTGAATTTTCTGATTTCAAGATCATTTTGGTGCATTTATGTCTTCATTGAACAAGTTTGACATTGTGAGCTATTTTACTAACCAGCCTCAGTCATTTGCCAACATTTGACATTGTGAACTCATTCCAATTTACATTGTATATGATTCTACTGTTTGTAGGATCATGCCTAGAGAACAATGAACTTTCTACTGGGGTAAATTTCAAGCTCTAGAGAATTTGATAGATTGCCCCCATTTGAGTTTCTGAGGTGCATGCATCAACGGGTTTATCACACTAACCATACTAAACAATATAAAGACGAGTACTGATCAAATATATATATATATATATATATATATATATAAATGAGAAAGAAATGAATAGATCAGTTTAGCAACCAACCTCTATAATTAGTCTATATCAACAAGACCACCCTCATTACTTTACTTGATCTATGATTCTACTCCATTGATGTTTCCATAAGTTTGCAGCCTAAGATTTTTGTCTCCTTTATCAAGTATTGATTTCATTATGTAGATGGATATTTTGATATAATGGATGGACTTTTATAAAGTAACCTACAAAAAAAGAGTGAAAAATATGTTTCCTTTATGCGTGAAGATGTGACTCTTATATTCCAGTTCGTTAATGCCTATAAATTATCTTGGATTCCCCAAGTCTCATAAACTCTCTGGCAATATTAGTGACATTATATGATTGCTCTAGCTTGGGGTGCACATCTAAGATCAAGGAGCACATACAACAAGGCTTTGAATTACTAAAGAGGCAAATCAAGGCAAGGATGAAGTCAAGGACTCAAGAAGAGACAAACTCATACACTCTTTGGCAATAATCGTGACTTTATATGATTGCTCTAGCTTAGGGTGCACATCAAAGATCAAGGAGCACATACAAGGCTTTGAAGCACTAAAGAAGCATTTGAGGCAAGGATGAAGTCAAGGACTCGAGAAGAGACAAACTTCATCAACAAGAAGAGTGCTCAAGTATCAACAAAGGCCAGGGAGTCAAGTTGAAGGATCATTAGAACAAGACGTAGGCCTTAGAATACATCTAGGCAAGTCTTGGTTGACCAAGTGTAACATTGGTTGATCAATTTGGTCCAATGGCAAAACCTAGGACACGACCAACACTAGGGATTGGTCGACCAAATTTGATAGTGACCAATTTTGAGCCACATTGGTGAATTAATAAGACAATTGGTTGACCAAGTCCAAAATTTGTCGGCCAAATTTAGAATTGGTCGACTAATGATCAAGGTGCAAGTTGGTCGACCAATCGGTGTGAAAATTGAAGAATATAGCCATTAACTAGGCATTGCAAAGCTTAGTTAAATATATCAAAAGTTTTCCAAATTGAAGAATAATGGTGTTTTAATCTGGGAAAAATGTGAGAGCAGTTGTTAAAGCTAAAAATCACTCCCAACACTGTCTATTTGATATTCTTGAGTGAATGAACATACATTCACACACACACACAAATTGCTTGAAGAAGGAGCTCAAGCAAGTCAAATCAAGAGTCTTCAAAGCACTATACTAAGGTAAAATTCTTTGTTATCGGTATATTATATGGGCACATACCTCACACACCATTCCCTCAACTTCCCAAAGAATGAAGGAGTTTGGAATTGGTTCTAGGTGAGCAAAGCTACTTGCACACATTGAAAACCTAGATTAAAATCCTGAAGAGTTGAATCTCTTAGGTTGGTTGTTGGTGAGCCAATTGAAATTAAACCAACATTGGTTTAGGTGAATCAAAACTCCTTGTTTGGAGTGTTAAAACTTTGGAAGAAATCTGCTTATCCAAAAGGAAAAAAAAAGAAACTTAGGTAGAAAATTCTTTTAAGTTGAATATCATTAGGTTGGTTTTAGGTGAACCAAGTGGTACAAAAGCTACATATGTTCTAGGTTAGCGTTTGAAAACCTAGGGAAATCCTAGATTGTACAGTAGGTAGGTTAACCTAGAAACAAAATCACCATTGTAAAGGTTTTGGGTCAACCTTTGAATAACTCCTTGATAGTGGAAATCCGATGACGATCTGGGAGTTGATGTAGACAAATTGCCGAATCACTATAAAATCTTGTGTGTTTATATGTTTTATGTTTTTTTTTTTAATGGATTGATATATGCCTGGTTTTTTAACGCAGCATGAAAACATGAAGGAGAATCAAACACGTTGAATTCTTTAGTAACCAAGAATAAAGGGAACTCCTCACCCAAAGAGAACAAACATCAAATTTCTAAACAGAAATATTGTTGATCAAAACTTGAAGAATAAGACCGCTTTATATCATATATATAGGCTAATACTACTACTAATTCGAATATGAATCTACTAATTCCTTATACTAGTCCTATTACAATTAGAAAACTAGAATAATTCCGAAAAATAGGAAAAATCCAAAAATAATAAAAATTGGGGCTTTTTAGAAAACTAAAAACATATCAAACTAGGAAATTATAGTCTCAAGCAGAAATTAATTCAGACTTCCCTAAATAAAGTAATTGCAAAATCAAAAGTTACTCAAAATGTTAAAAAGTTCAAATTGGAGGCTTAAACGAAGTCGTTTGGCCTCGGGGCAGCTTTGGTCATAGCGGAGCAATGAGTATTGTCCGTCTCGCCATTTTGGGTCAAGATAGGGTCTCCGTGACTGACCAACTTTGCGTTTACTAGTATTTTTTCTTGGAATGGGACTTGGAGCGTTCCCATTGTTCTTCAAATGTCTCAATAACTTGTTCTACATCATTTTTTTCCATTTATTTTGTCACTTCATTAATGATTGTTTGAGTACAGGAAAGTATCCTAGCCATTGCATGTGTAGTTAAATTTTTCCATCTAACTTCAATTTATGGCTTTAATTAGCTGATTTGTGGATTTATAAAATGCTCGTTAGTATAATTAACCATAGGACTTAAAACAAAAACTAGAAAATAAGTTAAAATTGAATACAAGTAACAACTTGATTGTACTTAACACTTGCTAGTGCTAGTAATTTAAACTCCTCACTAGGAAAAGAATTGAGGGAAATTGGACCAAAATTGAAGGACAATTGGCTTAGGACATAATTGAATTAAAATCAATCGATAAGTCAAAAAAATTAGATTGTCCTGTTGACACCCCCTCCTCCCCCTTCTCTTCTCTTTCTAGGACATTTTCAGCAATAAGGAAACCCTTGTGGTCAAGGCTTTCCATTTCTTTTTGTGCTTTGTATTTTAAAATGTTCTTCATTGCTTACTTTTAGGTTAATTCCAGAAGCATTTTGACCTGTTCTTTCAAGTTCAAACTCTTCCAATTTATTCCAATTGGCTACTTTTGGTGGATTTTGAAAGCCCTTAAGTTGTTTTCATTTGTGCTGAATTTCTCAATTCAAAATGATTTCTGGTGAATTTGTTCCCACATGCAACAAATAGGGAACTGTTACCAATAAGCCCTATTATTTCTTCATGTTTTCAGTTAGTTTGTTGTGTCCTTAAATGCTTGCTTTCAATTTGGCTTTACAAAATCTCAGCATGCATTTGCAGATATTTAACCCTTGAAGGAGTTTCATTTTGGTCCCTTTTTAATGCTTCCTTTTTCTTTTTCCCCTCTTTTCTCATCCCGTTTAATATTTCCCTAACATGTGCTTTGTTAGTGATTGCTGTGATAATTAGCCTTTGACTATTACACTCACATAGTTCATGTTTACGTTGCTTGCACTCTTTTTGATCTCTTAAATAGAGAATCATTTACCTACGAAATAAAAGTGTGGTAGTTGGCAAAAATGTAACATGGTGGTTAAGTGCGGGCATGACATCTAAAAGAGAGGGAGTGGGATTTAGGTCTGATTTACACCATTTTATAAAAATTTAAGCCTCTATTTAGTCTTTAAAGCTTTAAACATTGCTCTTATTACTGATTGATTGAGCACATTGTATCTTATGACAGCGACTTCATTGCCTCGAATTTTTTAGTTTTGCATGAAAGAAATTTTTTTTTTTTTTTTTGCGATATTTACAGATTTCTTAATTCTATAGGACACCCTATAGAAAAGAGGTAGTCCTAGAAATAAGTTGAGAAGAGTGCATTTTTTTTTTTTTTTGTTGGGAAAAGTACACTAACCATGAACTCTGAAGGGCAAATTATAAATGGGCTCACTATTTTGAAAACTTGCACTTAACTTGACACGGAAAAAAAGAAAAGAGAAAATTACACTTAGCATAAACTTGAGAGGGTAATTTGTAAGTGTGCTCAATAATTTCGAAAAAAATGCACTCAACCTAACACGAAAAAAAATAAATTGCACTTAGGCTGTTGTGTTATCAGTAGTTTACTATGTGCTACTAGTAATTCACTTTGTGTTACCACAATGTGCTACTAGTAGCTCAATATGTGCTACCATCAATTCTGCTGGTAGCACATAGTGAATTGTTGGCAATGTTGTTAAAATCAGGAACTTATGTTAGATCGTTTTGGGAGTTCATAGGATTGGATTGTAGGATCGGATTGAGGAAGATCTTACGAAATTCGTAAAAAAAAAAAGGATTATATATGTAAAAGTAAAGTGATGTTAAAAATCAATAGTAAACAAGCTTGAAAGAAATAAATAAGGTAAAATATTGTGACACCATATAGAAATGTATGTATTTACAATTTTCTATTCAGATTTGATTATAAAATGTAAGTTTTATAATTCCAAAATAACAAAAATTAATATTTTAAAGAAATAAACAAAAAAAACTCTCTAAATAACTAGCTAAATATAACAATACTTGTCAAACTTTAGTGTTGAATCATTAAATAACTAGTCTGTTTAGTGTTTTATTTGTCCAACAAGTAAAAATCATCCCACTACGATCCTACTACCTATGCGATTTTTATACGATTCGGATCGATTTAGCCATAAGGGATCGTAAGATCGTATGATTCTTTAATTCGGATTGTGATTTTGAGCTCACTTATAATTTTCCATCCAGAGTTCATGTTAAGTATGGTTTTCCCTTTTTTTAACTATCAAGATTTGGTATGTGTATGACACCTTTGACATATGATTGGGTGCTTCAAGTAAGAGTTATATGTTCTATATAATGCAGTGTGTGTGTGTGAGAGAGAGTGTGACTGGACATCATATTTTTCATTGAAAAATTTATATTTTAAGAGCAACTTAATTTTACTTTTTAGCATGGCAATTGCTTTATAAACTTATTGGAGTGGTCATTACCAGTGTGACTGGACATCATATTTTTCATTGAAAAGTTTATATTTTAAGAGCAACTTAATTTTACTTTTTAGCATGGAAATTGCTTCATAAACTTATTGGAGTGGTCATTACTAGTGTCAGATGTTAATGTAAGGAAAAATATATTCTTAAGGGTGAAATCAAGAAGAAAAGTAAATGATGGGATAAAGGCCACCAAGAGTTTGATGCAAGAAGATTTAACCAGTTGCAGCTGATTGATTATTTGCAATCTTCTGACTTTCAATTATTGATTACAACCTATTCTAATGTTCCCCACTGCTTCATATAAAAATTTCCATGGTTTGCTACTAATTTCCATTATTCTTTTGAAGTAGTATTGAAATTTGATTTCTTCATTATGTCTTCATAGTTGGAACCTTGATATGATGATTAGTATCAACATTTTTTCACTGCATGCAAAAATGATAGTTTGAAAATAAGCTTTCATGGATATAGGGTTGAGATTAAGTCTGATTTTTTCTCTTCTTATAAGACTAAGGCGTATCTTCTTTGGTCTTGCGAGCTGCTTCTAGGTAGTGCTTCAGAAATCCGAACCACAGTTGATTAAGAACAGCGATCCACAGTTGCATTTTACATTTTCCACATTTGAGAGTATTCCATTCAAGTTATATTTTCTGCATATTGTTTTAAGACTATTTTCTTCATCTTCTGTGTTTTTTTGTGTAAAAAATTATGAGTTTCTATTGGTTTATTACTGGGTGGAGATGTATACTAGAATACTTACTTTGTGCTTTTACTTCTACCTGGTTGATGCAGGCAATGCAGGGCAAGGTTTTACACCACATATTATTACTGTAGCAGCAGGAGAAGTATGCTTACACATCCTTAAATAAATGTCATTTAAAATAATGCAGTTTATTGGATGTCATAAAGTTTTAGTGCTCAAATTGTTTATAGTATATAACTGCATGAATATGTTGTTCATTTTGATAATTGGCTTTTGCTGTGTATTTTGGGATGCTGGACTTTTCTTGGTTTATGGGATTTTGATATTTCATTCAAAACAGTTCTTATTTGTATACCGTCACTTTATGCTGTTAATGATGATGAGTTCAGTCTCACCTCATTAAAAATTAATTGTTATTGTCACTAAGCATTTTTTAATCATGCTGTGGTTTTAAATTGTTGACTTGAGATTTATAAGTTTGTTGGCTTTTGCTGTGTATTTTGGGATGCTGGACTTTTCTTGGTTTATGGGATTTTGATATTTCATTCAAAACAGTTCTTATTTGTATACCATCACTTTATGCTGTAATGATGATGAGTTCAGTCTCACCTCATTAAAAATTAATTGTTATTGTCACTAAGCATTTTTTAATCATGCTGTGGTTTTAAATTGTTGACTTGAGATTTATAAGTTTGTTGCTTATTTTTTTGATTAGTATTGTAATCAAAATCGCCACAAGGGGCGCATTTCATGTACATGAGAGGTATACAAAAGATCTATCTCCCTATATTCTCCCAAAAAATTAAAAAATGATTCCAAAAAAAAAATAATATGCGAAGCATATTCTGCTTTAAAAAAAATAATTGTTTTTGTTTCTTCTTTTCCTTGCTTTTATTTTCCATTATATGTTGCACTATGTTAGATTATCAGCAATTGTAAAATACTAGGTAGTGGATTCATACTAAAGCATTGCAGTTGTTGACTTACATCCTATAGTTAATAATGACTTCGTGAGTCTCATCAAAAGTTAAGTGCTTCTGTAATTTATTTTTCGTATTTCTTGTTCTTCTTGAATTCTTACAGTGCATAAGATTTTACATAGCATGGGAATAGGATATTTCTTCTGTTTTACGCTTCCTGTGTTTGGCAATTTGTCCCCTTTAACAGCGATTTCGGACAGTTCATTTTAGTTTAGAGGTAAGGGGAATTGGGAAGTGATAAAAGAGTTTCCAAGAGAATAGATTATGTGGGCACATTCCACTTGTATTCTTGCCTCTTTGTCTTTTCTGTGTGGTTCATAACAATGATTAGGGATGTTATGAGGGCCTCAAGGTTTAGAAAATCATTGAATATCTTGAGACTTCTATTACAAAGACTTTCCAATTTCCACTGATATTCAAAATCAAGGTTTAACTTGGTTGGGGTTTTGATTGGGAGGTATAGATTGGGAGAAGATGGCATTTTGCTTAGATTTTATGGATTTAGATGTGCCCTTTTAATAATGTTCCTTTCTCTCAAAATTAAAGGATTGGTTCTCTTCTTTGTTTCAGATTTTGGCAGATCGGGACGCACATGTGGCAGATTGTGTGTCTATTTCAGCGGGAGGAGTGGTTTAGTCTCCTCAGTTCAGGAGGAATTTCCAAGACTGGGAATTGGAGGATGTATTGAGATTGATGGAACTTCTTCAGAGTTTCAAGCTGGTGGAAGGTTTAGATGATACACTCAAATGGAAGTTGGACAGTTCCAAAAATGAATTGTATGGTCGTATTATAAGGAGTTCTAAATTTCCCGTGAATTATTTGGTGTTCTTGAAAACCCTTGTGAAGGTAGCGTTCTTTGGGTGGGATTGGTGGGCTGTGGTATGGGGAGCTATCTTGACTATGGATAATCTTCAAAAGAGGAGCTTTAGGTTGGCTAGTCTATGTTATACGTGTAAAGAGGAGGAAAAGACTATTAGTCACCTCTCCCTCAGTTGCCAGGGATGCATAATATTTGCTATTCTTGCTTTTTGATTGCACATGGGTTATGACATCCTTGGCAATGGAATGTCCTAATGGGTGGAGAGGGGGACGTGTTAGGAGGAATGTGAGGAAAGTGTGGAGGATAGCTTCAGTTTGTTGCTTGTGGTGTCAGTGGTGTGAAAGTAACAGAAATTTTTTTAAAGCAGAGGAAATGAATCATTGTAGATTTAAAGTTAATTCTTTGAAAATGTTATACCTTTGGGTTTTAGATACATACTCTATACTTTTAGTTTTTTTGTAGAGTTTTTGGGAGGCTTGAGACTCTAATTTTATTAGTCAGCCTCTTTTTTGTATATGGGTTTACCCTCCTCGAGCAGTTTTTGATTATCATTTTACTTATAAAAAATGCTTTATGACAAATGACCCAATTATCCAAATCCAATGATAGGATCTAATAAATATACGATTTTTGAAAATGAAACTTAAACACATATTTTAATATGTTTTTTTAGGATAGATAAATTTTTTTGATAGGTAATACACACAAATACCAATCTTTTGATTACTAAATATCTAATAGTGGAAGTGATTTGAATTATTCATAATTAATTTTTTTGATCAATAAAATACATATATTATAGACAATGAGCCCGGGCGGGGGGTAACCTGTATACAAGAAAGGAAGAGGCTACAAAAAACATTAAGGCCTCAACTCCCCCAAAAAGTTAACAAAAGAGTCCAAACACCTTGGGTATTCTTCTTTACACCCAAAAAAAAACCATAAATGCAAAAAAAAATCCTTAAGATCCCACGTAGAAAGCTCTGTCTTAAAAAAATGCCAATTCTGCTCCCTCCAAATACACCACACAAGACATAAAGGTGCCATCCTCCATATGCTCCTCAAGTCTCTCCTCATTCTACTAGCATGCCAACTTAAGAGCACCTTCTCAAAGAAGCAGGCACAACCCATCTAAAGCTAGAAAGAGATAAAACCAAATTCCGAACATCACGAGTCACTCTACATTGAACAAAAAGGTGGTCAAGAGTCTCCTCCTCCATCTTACACATGAATTATTCGTAATTATTATAATCGTGTTGATGCTTGATTATTGTTAATCATAGAAATTGAATTAGATGCATTTTTTTTAAAAAATAACTGGAAAATATATTGGTGTCAGGAAACAAGTACAAGTAGGAAGCGGACGAGTTATCCTTTTTAGATAAGAAAGAGAAAAGACCCACTAGCATAACTAAATAGCTACAAAACCAAAAGCCGAGCAAAAGCAACATTGGCCAAATCACTACATAGCTTCAAGGAGAGTAAAACTAGGAAGCTCTAAAGTAGCTTTGCTTGTTTGCCAGATTGTGCTTTTGTTAGCTTGATGTACATTATTGGTCCATTCTCTAATAGCTTAAACTTTTAGAGTAACTAGTGATCTAACATGGTATTAGAGCTTTGTCTCCCCCCCAGCAGTCCGTTTTGTGCAGTACTTACACTCTTACTCTGTTCTCTCGGTTTCGCACTCTATTCCATCACTATCCACATGCAAGACTAGGCTGCACGTGAGGGAGGGTATTAGCTTGATATTCAATGTTGGCCCATTCTCTAACAGCTTAAGCTTTTAGAGTAACTGGTGCTAGGGATTAATTTATTCTCTCTAGAGGAGAGGACTAATCCAAAATCTCTATCAAAAGGTGAGGACAGTGCCCAAGGCCAAGAGACCAAGATCTGATCCATCTGCCACCACGTCAAAGTTTCCCTTAATCGAGCATTGCTGCAAGTTCAAGGAAGACAATTCCTGACAGCTTCCATGAGGGATTGGATAATTTTCTCTGTTGCATAGTCTCTAACTGCTGGTGTGGTTGGTGTAAAAACTGTATTCCCAACATCATCCTTGAAGATATACCAAAAATGGAGCAACCATGAAATTTAAGTTTGATTCACCTATTGGTGAAGGTATCAAATCATGGGGAGCAGGCTCAAAATATAGACATGAGAGACTAATTGCACTTCAATGACTCATTTTCATGGACAACAACACACCTTGAACTCTTTTGTAACAGAAGTCTAAGGGAGGCTAAAAACCAAAATTTACCCTAAATCTCCTCAATTGAAGATTCTTTATTTCAAAGACTCTATCATTCCTTTTAGCACAATAGTTTCACAATACCATGAAGGCTTGGCTCTCCATTTTATGGAAGCCCCCAAAAGGAGTCTGAAGTATGGTTTTAATTTATTGTGGGGAACGTCATGTCTGATTTTCTTGAAATTCAGTTTGTTCCCACATTTTTTTTTTTTGGGTTTCTAAATCTTTTTGGACTAGATTGGATTATTAGATATAAAGGAGTAATTGCTTAGTTCAAGCCAAAGATTAGGTCTGTATCTAGTCTAAACCTTCAGCATCCTACATTGGCAGGACTAACATTGGAATAGCCTTCTATTGGATTATTAGATCAAACATCCCTTTGTTAACAGGTTTAGATTTAGAGTTCTGTTCTGTCACATCGAACTTTCCCTTGATGTAGTTGGGTTTGGGTTCACCATGAATATCTGGCTTGAATATGTTTCATTTACAGCCCTACTTGTTATGCAGATTTCTTCAAGCATGCAGGCTTGACAAAATTTTGACATTGAGTAGCTATAGAAATGTGTTCCTTTCTAATGCCCCCCCGTAATTGAGATTGTATAGCTTTAGAAAGGTGTCCCACTCAAGTGTTCTTCTATAGGCTTTAACAGGACCAACGGGGCTGGACTAACCATAGTCACTGCTGAATAGCTTTACAGTTCATTTTCGACTCACTTCTTTAGCAAAGATGGGGGTTTCTTTATTCCTGGCTAGGAAGTTTGATGTAGGACAGATTTGTTACCTTAAAAATATGAAAAGTTGTTTTAGAGTTGTATTAGGACTGTTTAATTTTTTTATCAATATTAATTCAATTACGAATTTTGGAGATTTATTTTCTCTTGTTGGGTGAGGAGTCCCCATGTTCTGTGCTCGTGGATTCGAGTGTGTTACTTTTGTTCGTGAATTCGGACAATTATCCAAGAAATAGGCGGTGCCCTATTTCTTTACAAGCTTCCGCTACGTCAGTTGGTATCAGAGCAGGCTTAATCCTGTTCAGATGGCAAACGCACGGAACGAAGGCGAAATTCTTAACGGCGGTGACCGTGAGAACAATATGGTTACGAAGATTGAAGTTGTTCGTGAACGCCATCGAGAGATTCCACGTAGGCAGCTAGCCTATGAGGATAAAGACAGAGCTGTTCGCAATTATGAAAGACTTCTATATTTTAATGGTAACTTTTATTTTGAAGACTTTCTTGATTGGATATATGATTTAGATGATCGTATTTGTGATTTAAGATTGTTAGAAGAAAAAGAATATTTTTGGGCTGAAGCTAAACTCATTGGATTCGCGAAAAGATGGTGGATTGATTTACAGAGGCGTAGACAACTACAAGGAAAAAGATGTATTCGTTCGTGGCCAAGAATGATGAAACTGCTTATGAATAGATTTTTGCCAATAAATTATTTACAGATTTTAGAAGATAAATACAGGCCAACATGGGAAAGCACCAAGCAAAAAGCACAAGAAAAATCTGAAATAGTGAAGGCGGTTTCAACTAATAAGGTTCTAAATACTGAATCGTTGAAAGAAGTCAACATCCTTATAGAAGACTCTCCTGTCATAAAAAGCGAAGATCAAAGTCTTCCATGCGTTGAAGAATATCACAGAGAGTTGATAGAAAATAAAGTTGAATTTATTTTTATTGATGTTGTTGAAACAGTTGGTGCAGATGATAAAGAAGAAGTTGACCAAGAAAATTTCATTAAAGTTGTCAACACTAAAGATGATGAAGTTGAACCTGAATTCGTGAAAGATGATTATAGTAAAATTGAAATTGTGGTGGATCAAGAAGATAATTTTTGTTTCATTACTGGAGCATTATTATCATTAGAAAAAGGGCCTAAAATTACCGACTTCATGGAAGATATGGTAGACGAACTCCTTGAATATTTAATTTTTCTTCAAAAGATTCAATTATTATTACCCGGTTATGGAAGACTTCGAGGTCGAATACATCCAGTCAACTCGAGGTCGAGTTGTTTTCAAGTGGGAGAGACTGACGTAGGACAGATTTGTTACCTTAAAAATATGAAAAGTTGTTTTAGAGTTGTATTAGGACTGTTTAATTTTTTTATCAATATTAATTCAATTACGAATTTTGGAGATTTATTTTCTCTTGTTGGGTGAGGAGTCCCCATGTTCTGTGCTCGTGGATTCGAGTGTGTTACTTTTGTTCGTGAATTCGGACAATTATCCAAGAAATAGGCGGTGCCCTATTTCTTTACAAGCTTCCGCTACGTCAAAGTTTGTAGATCTCATGCGTGAATTGAAAAGGAGTGACATCTTCATTGCTCTTATGCGGTTGGGCTAATAGATGTTATGCTATTTGTTTATCTCAGTTTTTATTCGTTGACGTCTAGTGCTATTCTTTGTGGATGCTATGCATGAAGTTTTGCTACTATGTCTTTAGCTAGTAGCTGTATATATAAAAAAAGGCAAAAACAGTTGAAGCAACCTTTTAGATCGTTGCTTTTGCTTGTTGAATTTATCTCATGTTGATAAATGAAATATGATGATTGATAAATCTTTAGGATTCTTGTGCTGTATATAATACTCACTCCCTATTATTGTTATGTCTTGGGTTCTCTTGATGAGACTTCATTGTAAGTAAGATGTGATATTGGGTTGTCTACCATACATTCCTTAGAATTTGTGAATGGAAAACCATGTTTGATTCTGTTGTTGAAGGATTTTGCCCATTTATTATCACACCTTAACATGATTTAATATTGGATAGGAATTCTTTTGAGTTTGAGCTTTCATGGCTGATTATTATTTGGGTATGTTTCTGTTGTGAATTGTAGATATGAGCTATAGATTGGTTTCTAGACTTTCTCTTTTTTCTGCATCTGTTGCATTTCAGTATGTGTCTTACTCACCAATTTGTGTGTGTATATATATTTATATATATATTATCTATATTTCAGTGTACTTCTGTCCTTGATGTGTGTCCTAACTTGGTGTTTTTGGATGCCTGTTGTGGAATTATGTATCTACATATAGTTTTAATCGGACTGTCTATTTTCTTTTTGTTATTATTGTGACCCCCTAATGCAATATACTAATGCTTTAATAGGATGTGGCCCAAAAAATTATGTTGTTCATGCAACAAAGCAAGCGTGAAATATGTATACTATCAGCATCTGGTTCCATCTCTAATCCGTCACTGCGCCAGCCAGCAACATCTGGAGGCAACATTACATATGAGGTAGAGATTTATAAATTCTATTTTGCAAAATTTCAAATGGAGCAACATTAATTGAGTGAGGCAAGAAGGAAGGAGAAGAAGAAGGAGAAGAAGAAGGAGAAAAATTTGTGCTCCTTCATTTCTTCTTCTTTGTTAATATATACATTAGGCTTCCGCAGGTCTTGTTTGTTGATTGTTGTATTCACTTGCCCCTTTTACATGGTAAATTTTGTTTTTTCTTCAATGTTATATTTAATTGCACATCCCATGGGAAAAAAAAAGCAACCGCATAAAGAAAAAAAGTTAATAGTATGGTCAAAAAAATTTCAGAAGTATTATGTCTAACTAACCTCATACAAGCCTCTTCAGAGTTAGAATTCCCTCCAAATAATTAATCCACAAGAAAATCTATTTCATGGAATGAAGCATAACTGTGTCTATTGGCATTAACATATATACTCATATGTACACTTTTAATACTTTAAATTACCACTGGATGTACCTTCCATAAATTGGGACGGCTTTTCAAAATCTGCCTGCAGGGTTATTTATTTCACATGCGATAAGAAACGCCAAATCTCTCTCAAATTTTCTTGATATGAGATGTTCAATTCACTCTTTAGTCTTTACCTGAAGTTGAATGGAGTTGAAGAACTACAAAACTCTTAATTGTAGGTTCAACTCTAGCAAGCTTATTATTGAGCCATGCCATGGTAAAAACACTTGTTCTATTCCACTCCCTGTTCTTGTCCTTGAGATGATTATAAAGGGAGGTTAGAGGTTAAATGTCTCACACTAATCTTATCTTCCAATCTCTTAGATTTCTTCCGATTGTTAGAACGCTCTAAAAAACCCTAATGAAAGGAGTGTGAGATATTTGATCACCACCTTGCCATCACCATAAAATGTAGAGCTGGTAACATCGTTAAAAAGGTCAGTCCCTGCACCACAGATCCTGTGAATTTTAAACTTCTTCATTCAAATTACACTATGTACTGAATAGGAGGTCTTTAAAACTCGGGATATACAGTCCATAGGATGCAACTGTGTTTGACCACAAGCCTGCTTATTTTTCACATACTACCTTACAACCAATTCTTGCAAGCTATCATGGTTTTAATTGAATCTCTGGAGTCACTGCTTAAGTAGTTGGTTAACACGACCTAGAGCTCTATCTTCTTACCTCTTCTCCACAGTCATTCCTCAATTCTTGGTTAACGTGACCGAGAGTTCTATCTACTTACCACTTATATGGAAATTTATTAGGAAATAAGAGGGTACATACATTGAGACAGAGCCCCATCTTTTTCTAGATTGAGAAAGAGATTAGTTAGAAAATGAACAAAAGAACCAGGAAAAACAGAGGGAACAGCAAGGAAACAAACAACGATCTTAACTTACACGTCAAGTCTCATTATGTTCTCTAGAGTTAGGTCTTTGCTTTGTGAACACTACTTTATGATTAACAAATCTAATATTCTATGGTTCAATGTGACTTTGTTACTTATGATTCATAAAATAATTAAATAATCACCCATTTGAGATGTACCTAGGTTACAAGAGAGTAGAGCAGGAGTGAGAGTTCTGTTTTCAACTATTTTTTAAAGTTGAGAGTGCCTCTAGACCATCTATATGAATAAATGTGGAAGTATTTTATCTAACAATACGAAAAAAAGGTACTGAAGTGTTTTATCCATATTTGCTTATGTAATAGGTACATATGAGGTTACCTTTCTGTGGAAGCATTATCAGGTTTTGTGTTTGAGAGTGTACGAATTTTGGGACTAAAACCACATATTACACCAATATGTTCTCAAAACCACAAATGAAAAAGGTCAAATATGCGATTTTTTTGCAGATTATCTCTAAGCACAATAATCTGCAGATTTGTTGGGAGTTTGCCTGTCACTAGGATGATTTAGGTATCCTAGGCAAAGACACTCACATGATATATGGGTGTGTGTATGCAAGTATGTATATATATATGTGTGTGTGTGTACACAACTATAGTGACTGCTCTCATCCTGCTACCCTGGTCCTTTGACAATTCCTTTATTCTTTTTACTTGTGTGTTAATTATGGTCAAACTTTTTGATAAATTTTATACAAATCATTAGTTTGATTTTCATTTACAATAAAGAGTGTTTTGTTTCCATACAAAAAGAAAGCTGTACCTATAAAATCCAATATTTGTTGGTTGCGAGTGTATACTTTTACTGATCAGAAAAAAAAAAGAAGTGTCTGCAGATGTCCAAAGTTATAATTTTTTCTTCAAGGTAAAGAAGCATCCTTGAGGTATTGGAAACATGTCCAGAATTTTCGATGCCGGAAATGGACATGGCTCCTTTTTAGAAGCATCTGTCCTTCAGGGTTTTTTGTGGATTTGTGATTCAATTGGTTGTGTCCAACACTTCGCCTCCTCCTCCTTTTTCTTCCTCTTATTTTTATTTTTATCATTTTGGCGTTGCCTCTATCTTCACCTAAGAAGCACAGACACAATACGATGCGGACATTCAGATACGTTATTTCTAAAAAAAGGTAGGACACGGACACGTCAGGGATACATGAATATATATAATTTTTTTATATTTTTCTATGACCATGTAATAAAAACATAATGTTATTTCAATTAAAATTGGCATAAAAACACACAAATCACAAAAAATATTATTAAAATATTAAAATAACAAAGCCATTAAATAAAAATTAGAGAACTTCTTCATTTAATCATCAACATCCATGATTCAAGTATCGGAAACGTGTCCAGGAAGTGTCCGAGAGTGTCGGTGTCCGACATGGACACGTGAACCAAAATAGAGTGTCCGTGCTTCATAGATCTTCACCTACTCCTTTGTACTTTGGCTTATTTTATGGACATGATATTTTATTAACCAAATGGTCTATGTTATGAACATTCCCTTCAAATTTTTGAGAGCACCTTCCAACATGGTCCATTCTATTGTAATTCTATGTTTATAATCCTCTTTAATTTTCTTCTTATGGATGATTGAATCATGATGTCTGGCAGTATTTGCTCTTGTAGGTCTCATTAACATCAATCCCCACAACCTTTTGTTGTTGGTCTTAGTTTTACTAAAATTGATTTTACATATAGATTTATCAGTTTTACTTTGTTGAGACCTTTCTGATTGTTAAGTGTCTCTACATAGTTTTAATTCTGGTCCTATTGACACATATTTTGTGGACCAAGTAGTGCTTAGAGAGATCTCCAAAAGATAGAAGCCTGGGGACAAATTACGGTTAGAGCAAAACCTGAACCCAGTGCACGAGGCTCCCGCCACCACAGGGTCTGGGGAGGGTTAGATGTATTCGGCTTTTCCTCCCAAGCGGAGAACCTTACCGTTGCGCCAAGGCTCGCCTTCAAATTACGGTTAGAGCCTATATCAATAATCTACAATGGATCAATTGCATCATGATTTTTTATTTCTTTTTGACGTCGCTGTGAGTGATAAGGGAGGCAACCCGTGCATATGGATTAACAGATGAATGCAACAAACAAAAGTCAGGAAAATGCAGTGAAAGCAAGATGTACAATAGCTATGTAGATAATCCACAAAAGACTATTAAATGACCAGATTTCCTTGAAATCCACAAAAAAGAGTACTCAAAAATTTCTGCTTCGGCCTCTACAACAGCATCTCCTCCCCCTTGAAGGAGCTTCTATTCTTCTCCTTTCAAATGTGCCAGAACATGCATAATGGGATTGCTCTTCAAAGATCTTTCCATTTGTACATCCACCCACACCTTTCCATATGTATAACAAGTGAACAATTGCCAGCAGCAGTCATCACTCCAAGGAGAAGAGCCCACAACTCTCTCACCATTGTTAATGCAACAATAGATGATCAATGTCTCCTCTGCTTGTAGCCTTGTACATTGCAGCAATAAATGATTAATTGTCTCTTTTGTTCTCTGGCACACAAGTCACCAGTTAGGGAGAATTTTCTCTCTTTATTGAATTGTTGCTGTACACAGTGTACAAAGCTCCTGCACTTGGCGGAGTCTAGGAGAAGTGAATTGTGGGCAGGCCTTACCCGCATTTTACGGAGGCTGATTCCTAGTACTATAATCTGTGCCACTGCACTGTGCAAACAAGACCTTGCCATCATGCTAGGCACCGAACTCTCTTTATTAAATTGTCAACTTTCAGAAAAAAAACTCAATGGAATCCTTCTAATCTGAAAAATCCACATTGGAAGTAACTTTCACCTTCAGGATCCATTTTCGCAAAGAGGGAAAAAGACTCACCCCCAAGAAACACCTTATAGTAGTAGCTACCAAATGTTTTCCACTAATTAGAGGTTTCCAGTACATAGCATCATCTCTCTCACCGTTCACACTAACACCATATAGCATATCAAACTAGGATTTCACTGCCTCCGATTCCTAGTTCTGCATAAGCCATCAAGCCCTTCCTCTTAACTACAATCTGGTACAAGTCCAGAAACACATAGTTTAGCACCTTTTCACCACACCTAGTATTAATCTAGACCCTTACTCTGTTTCCATTATCCACCACAATTTCCATTATCCACCACAAAACTACCATTCTTCTGGAAGTCACCCCACTCACTTGAATGCCCTTTGACGGGCTAACTCCAAAAGATCCTTTGAACACTGCAAGAATTCCATTCCCCTCTGTTGATCCATACTTATGCTCCACTACCTTCTGCCATACACTCTCTCAATAACAAACCTCCAGAAAACATAATATCCCATTAAACTTTCTAGCTTCCCTGAGGGTTAAATATGTCACAAAATAATTTCTCAGAATCTGACTTTTGTTATATGAGCGTAAATGTGTGTTGCAGTGTACTTATGGTGTAGCACAGCCAAGGCCAAGGCCAAGGCCTATGCTTTTTCCTTGCTGAGCCTCCTCAGATGGCATCAGATTAGAGCCTTGTTGGGCGAGGATCGGGGAACTTCCTGACCTGTCAAAAAAAAAGGATAGGGGAACTACCTTTTGTGCCTAGCTGGTAACTTAGCTTGACAATGTTAGTTCTTTAGTTGATAGCTGAAATATAAAAGTTTAAACTCAATATCAAATGTGTACTTATTGTTATGTACATGTCATTCTGTATGACCACCTGAAAAAACTGTGCCAGTTTAGAACCATTATGATTTTTTTGATAGTAAAGATTTCATTATAGGTGCGAAAAAGGGCGGCGCAACCCATGTACATGTGAAGCATACAACTATACAAAAAGCATCACCCTATAAACATATTCCTCAAAAAAAGATGAGCTTCAAGAAATAGTGAATGGCCTTATCAATCCGGCTCGAGCAAGAACCAAAGGAACCAAATTGATCCATATAAAATCTCTATGTTAGAATATTATATCTAAGTCTCATTTATTCAATGACTAGAATTAAATGAGGATTCAACCTCATACATAGGACCTAGTTACCTAAAAAAAATAACATATGTGTTAGAGTTATTATGTGTCTAAGGGTGTTGGGCGGCTATTTTGTAATTATTTATTTATTTATATATAAAGGGTTATCTCTTCATTCTAGGGTAAGTAATGAATTCCTTTCCCAACTTTCTTTTCAGTCTTACAACTCAGCATGGTATTAGAGCACTAGAAATTAGGGTTTCTACCTTTTTTTGACTATATTTTCTTCAAATTTCTCCATTATTTTTCATCTAAATCGGCAAAGACAAGACCAGATCTTCAACAAACAAAATCAGGAGCAGGAAAAGAGCACATATGCTACTAATGTCATTATGATGTCATCACTGGTCGATCGTTAGAAGTCAAAAAACCCTATGGTTTGATTTGCCTGATTTTTCTAATAATTTTGGTAATTTTGTGAAATTTTTTGAGGTGGTTTGATAGGCTTTTCATTGTTTGAAACTTTTTTCGGATGAAGGGGATGTGATTTTTCGAGCTTTCGATTTTGGTGTTTTTGATATGTTTTTTTTGGTTCTATTACATCAAGAATGGTGTGGCTAGGCCTCTAGAGCATGGATTTAAATCACGGTCACGGGATACGATGCGGTCGCGGTCGTGGTGTTACAGTATCGGGCGTATTGGGTCATTCCGTTACGGGAATCAGAAATTGCAACCTTGAATTTTTTTCAAAGATTAGAAAATCTCTTAAAAGTCACTGATACAAATATATTGACTACAATTTATCACATTTTAATATTTTTTACTAGTTTTCAATTTCCAAACACCTAAATTTTTTTTATTATAAATAACACTTAAGAAGATATTTTATTATTTTATATGAATTTTTTAAACTTAAAATTATAAAAAGTATTATTTAATTTGAGTAACATTACAACAAATAATATACATAATAACAAATAATAATTATAAGCATTACAATCAATTTAGTGTGATTAGTTATGGAATAAAAAAAATTAAAAAAAATTGAAGCCAAGAGGCCTTTTTGAGGTCGTGTTGGCTCGAATGTTTTAGTAAACCCATTTTATTTTTTTGGATTACTTTGTTAAATATCTCTCTTGTATATAAATTTTATAAAATAGAAATCATAAGAATTTGGAAAAAATAAAATTCAAAAAATAAAAAATTTGAAAAAATTAACCTCAAAACAGTCGCAACGGTCCCGTAACCGTTCAGTAACGGCTGAATCTTAACGGTATTGGCTGATCCGGATGTGAATTTTGGTTACATCGACATATTTGCCTGTAACGGTATCAGGAGGGTTAAAAACTTGATACGTAACGGCCGATATGATATCTAACGGCCGTTAACTAAAACCATGCTCTAGAGACTTCGTTTGGGTGGTTGGTTGGAGATTAATCAAGATTTAAGTATTTTTTTCTACATTTAGGTGTTCGGGAAACTCACTGGAGTGTTGGGCCTTGATAGTTCCTACTCCAATTTAGTCGTATGAGCTCCTTTTTGGTCGGGTCACTGATGGTTCCTACTCCACTTCCTTCCCTAACTTTCTTTTCACTCTGTACAACTCAACAATACGTAATATAACTTGTGTCAAAAAACAATAGGAATTTCCACACCTTAAAAAACTCTCATATTTCTCTTCTTTCAACAGAGCCACATTCCACACACCTTCTACATCCTTTTTCCGGCTCCTAAACACCTTACTTTTCGTGGCATAGCCCTTTTAAGACCAAATAAAGAAAACTTAGTATCCCATAACTCTCTTGCTGCCCGAAAAAATAACAAAGTAGACTCTCGGATTCCTTCTCTTCCTCGCATCTACTAAACTTGGTAGCCATTTTGAAGCCTCTCTTCTTCAATTTATCACCAATGTGAATAGCATCCATAATTGTTGTCTAGGTGAAAGGCAACCTTCAATAGCGCTTTGGTGCACTAAAAACTCTCCCAAGTAAAATTCAATTTATAGAAAATTTAAACATCCCTCCTTTAGAAATCCTCCATCTAACTTGCATTTCCCTCCTCATCAACCACCCTCACTCCTTGAAGCATCTTTGATATTGCATTCACCTCCCAATCCTGAGAGGTACAATAGGTTCCAGACAACTCCTTTCTTAGAAAAGGAAACGAATTTGCAATTGAAAGATCTTTATACACTGTAATAGGATAGTGGTATGGAAATTTCTTCTTAAGCGCCTCCTCCCCACACAAAATATTGTGCCAAAAATCTAACGTTAGTCCTGTTTCCCATTGCTAAATAAATGAATGGTGAGAAAATCTCCCAAACTTCCATAATAATCTTCCATAACCCCACCCGTGAGATAATGCCACCTTCCCTAGAAACCCAACTACCCTATCCAATTCCGTACTTTTCATCTCCACAACCATTTCCTAAGCAAAGCATTATTAAGCTTCCTAACCTTCTTATTTCCCACCCCATTACTCTTAGGCCATGTTTGGTAGGCCAGAATGAGGGTAGGAATCGAATGTGTATTCCTGATGCTATTCCATTCTTGTGTTTGTTTAGACTTTTTAGGCCGGAATGGTCATTCCAAATGGAATGACTATACCCAAAGAAGTCGGAATTGCCATTCCTTACCAAAAGTCACGAAATGCTTATTCCATTCCTTACCAAAATTTTTAATTTTTTTTTTGCCAACAAAAAAAATGCAAGTTGAATTTTTTTTTTATGCCAATCAAAAAAATGCAGATTGAATTTTTTTTTTTTTTTTGCCAATAAAATAAATGCAGGTTGAATTTTTTTCTATTAAACGTACATGAAAACTTTGAAATTTATACAAGTATTTGAATGTCTAACTTAATATTAATTTCATTCCAACAATTTGATGGTTCAAACCAAAAACAGGAATGTAATTGCCATTCCATTATTGGGTATTCAGCCAAACAAAAGAATAGGAATAATTGTTCCCATTCCATTCCTGCTCAATTCTATTCCTGATGCTATTCTATTCCTGTTTTATTCCATTCCAGCGTACCAAACGTACCCTTAGTTAGTGTACATAACCTCTTCCCATGGTTTTAAATAACGGCTGTTATGTATCGGTTTTTTGACTCTCCAATACTTATACTAGCCTATATATCGGTGTGACTAAAATTCACAATCGTATTGCCCTATATTGTTATATATCAGCCGTTATGGGTCATTACATATTGGCCGTTACATGACCGTAATGGTTGTTTTTAAGTTTCTTTTTGCAGAATTCTTATGATTTTTGTTTTTATAAGATTTATATACAAGAGAGATATTTAACAAAAGAATCAAAAAAAAAAAAAAATGAAATGGGTTACTAAAATATTCGGGTCAATACGAACTCGAAAAGGTGTCTTGGCCTAAAAATTTTCAATTTTTATTTATTTATTTCATAACTAATCATACTAAATTGATTTTCATGCATATAATCATTTTTTGTTATTATTTATATTCCTTGTTGTAATGCTATTCAAATTAAATGATACTTCTTATTAGTTTAACTCTTAAAAATTCGTATAAAATAATAAAATATATTCTTCAGTGTTATTTATAAGAAAAATATTTTATAGGTATTAGAAAATTAAAAAATAATAATAAAAAATATTACAATATGATAATTTGAGTCAAGATATGCGTATTAGTGACTTTTAAGAGATTTGCTAGTATTTGAAAAAAATTCACGGTTGCAGTTTCCGATTCCCATTACGAATGATCCGATACTCTGTGGAAATCCCGAATGATTTGAAGAAGATTTGGAGGAGATTGAGGCCATAATAAAATCTGATATTTAGGCTGATTATTTGGGTTGACTTTTATGTTTCCATGTTTTGGTTCTCTTTGTACATATTAAATAGGGACCATGTATGTAAAGAATATACGCAATTCTTGAATGAAAAAGATTTAATTTCCATTCTTATTTTCTTCATGGTATCAGAGCAGGGATTACTCTGAAAACCCTAGCAAACCATGGCTGCCAGCCATGAGTCTACCCAGTCGGTAACTCAGGAAGGAGAATCAGAGACAATCTCCTCCATGGGTTCAACCGTCAGGTTTGAAAATTCCTCATTTCATCTTACCGTAGAAAAGCTGAATGGTAAGAACTACAGAGAATGGGCCCAATCCATCAAGCTGGTCATCGATGGCAAAGGCAAACTAGGTTTCCTTATAGGCGAGACCAAACAGCCACCGTCCAGCGACACAGCAACCTTCCAGAAATGGCGTTATGAGAATTCCTTCATAACCTCCTGCTTGATCAATTCCATGCGACCAACAATCGGCAAGACATACATGTTTCTGCTGACGGCGAAGGACGTGTGAGAAGCTGTTCGCGAAACCTACTCCGACGCTGATAATGCCTCTCAAATCTTCGAGATCAAGACTCGGCTGTGGCAGATGAAGCAGGGAAACAGAGAAGTGACGGAATACTACACGGAGATGCTGGGCTTATGGCAGGAACTGGACCTCAGCAGTGAAGAATCTTGGGAGTGCACAGGTGATAGTGTGCGATTCAAGAAGAGAATGGAGAACGAGAGAGTGTACGAGTTTCTGGCTGGGTTCAACAGAGAACTCGATGACGTGAGGAGCCGAGTCTTGGGTCGCCGGCCATTACCGTCCATCCGAGAAGTGTTCTCTGAGGTTCGGCATGAAAAAAGTAGAAGAAAGGTGATGTTGAAGGAGAAAGCAGCGCCTGGGATCGAAGCCATCGACGCCTCTACTCTGGTAACCCGTGGGTCTCCCACAGGATCCGACCCAAGGCAAAATACAGCACCTTGGGTTTGAAGCAGCCTTTATAACTCGTGGGCCTCATACTGGATCCGGCCCAAAACAAAATAAAAGGCCATTTTGTGATCATTGTAAAAAATCAGGCCATTCCAAAGATACCTGTTGGGCCTTACATGGCAAGCCTGTTGACTGGAAGCCCAGACAGCCCAACAAATCCCACGGGTACCAGGCCTCTACTGAACAGCAGACAGAAATAGGCACTCCAGCCCATCACACTCGGTTGACCTTTATTGGGGGTTTTAACCCCGAGCAACTTGAGAAGCTATATGCTCTTTTTTCGACCTTCCAAGCCTCGAGTAAGTCTTCTACTCCACTGCCATCGGGTTCCTTAGCCCACAAAGGTACTTTTTTGACTGCCCTTAGTACCACTTTGCGTCTCACTCCCTGGATTATTGACTCTGGTGCATCTGACCATATGACTGATGCCCATCATTTATTTTCCACATATTCACCTTGTGCTCGTAACTTGAAAGTAAAAATTGTAGATGGTACTTTATCTCCAGTAGCTGGCAAAGGGGAGTATTTGTATCTCTGAATTTATTCTTTGGAGTTTGTCCTTCATGTTCCTAATCTCTCTTGCAATCTGTTGTCCATTAGTCAGCTAACCAAACAATCTTATTGCTCAGCTACATTTTTGTCTTCTCATTGTGTTTTTCAGGATCTATCATCGGGGAAGACGATTGGTAGTGCTAAGGAATGCGAGGGACTCTATTACTTTGATGATGCTCACATGAATAAACAATGTCGTCCTCCTATTTGTAATTCTGCATTTAGTCCTAGGGATAGTGACCTTTTTTTATGGCATAAACGAATGGGCCATCCTAGTTTTCAATATTTAAAACATTTGTTTCCATCACTTTGTTCGAATAAAACTCCGTTGGATTTACAATGTGAAGTCTGTGAACTTGCAAAACATCATCGTACTACTTTTTCCACATCTTATAAACCATCACTACCTTTTACCCTGATTCACAGTGACCTTTGGGGGCCTTCACGGGTTCCCAATAGGACCTACAAAAAATGGTTTATTACTTTTATTGATGACCACTCCTATCTCTATTGGGTGTTTTTACTAAACGATAAATCTGAGGTTAGTTCTGTATTCATGAATTTCTACACTATGATTTACACCCAATTTCACACAAAAATCCAAATTCTTCGTAGTGATAATGGCACTGAGTACTTCAATTATTCTTTGGGTCCCTATTTTCAAGGCAAAGGTATTATTTATCAAAGTTCTTGCGTTCACACCCCTCAACAAAATGGGGTTGCTGAACGGAAAATCGACATATTCTTGAGGTAGCTCGTGCCTATTGTTCACCTCTCACATGAAAAATAATTTTTGCGGTGATGCCATTTTGATCGCTGCTTTCCTCATCAATCGAATGCCTAGTCGGGTTCTCTCATTTCAACCCCTCTCCAAAAATTCCAAGAAACCTTTCCTGATTCTCGGATCAGTTCATCTCTCCCACTTCGTATTTTCGGGTCCACGGTGTTTGTCCACATTCACACCTCCCAATGTAAAAAGTTGGATCCTAGAGCTTTCAAATGTGTCTTCCTTGGCTACTCTCCCACTCAGAAGGGTTACAAATGTTATGACCCTCTCTCACGGAAGTTATATGTTAGTATGGATGTCACATTTTTTGAGCATACTCCCTACTACTCACTTCAGGGGGAGTCCTTGAGTGAAGCTCGATCCTCAGACACAGACTTCGATGTTGCCATCTTTGAATCTTCCTCATGCAATACACCCTCTCTTTCTTTGTTCAATACAGAAGGAATCTTGAACTCAGGGGGAGATGTGGGAAAACAAACAGACAGGGAGACACTTGTCTACTCAAGGAGACACTTGTCTACTCAAGGAGACCTAAATCAAAGCCTGATGAGACTCTCACATCCGAAGCACCAAAAGAGTCAGAACCAGTGATTGCTCTGACTACTCATGAGCCAAAACCCAATCTTGATCAGGTAAAAAATCTTGATGACTTACCCATTGCTCTTAGAAAACAACCTCGTACATGTACTCTCCATCCTATCTCAAAATTTGTATCATATAAAGCTTTTTCTGCCAAGTGTCGTGCTTTTACGTCTAACCTTGACAGAATCCAGATTCCTAAGAATATTCAAGAAGTCTTGGAGATTCCAAAATGGAGAGAAGCAGTGATGGAAGAAATAAGGGCATTAGAAAAAAATGGAACTTGGGAGGTGATGATTTTGCCAAAGGGAAAAAAACCAGTAGGCTGTAAGTGGGTGTTCACGGTGAAGTACAAGGCGGATGGGACAGTAGAACGGTACAAAGCTCGCCTAGTTGCAAAGGGGTTCACTTAGACATACGGTATTGACTATACCGAGACATTTGCACCAGTAGCAAAGCTGAATACTATACAGGTTCTCTTGTCCTTGGCAGCAAACCTGGACTGGCCACTCCATCAGTTTGACATCAAGAATACTTTTCTGAATGGTCAGCTGGAGGAAGAAGTGTTCATGACGCTACCACTAGGATTTTACGAGGGAGAAGAAACCTGAGTATGTAAATTGAAGAAATCCTTGTATGGACTCAAACAATCACCGAGAGCGTGGTTTGATAGATTTGCGAAGGTGATGAAGAATCAAGAATACCAACAGGGACAGTCATATCATACTATGTTCTTCAAACAATCCAATAATGGAAAGAGGACCATCCTGATCGTGTATGTCGATGACATCATTCTCACTGGAGATAACACAGAAGAGGTGGAAAGATTGAAGGTCTTAGCCACAGAATTTGAGGTAAAAAACCTAGGTCAAATGCGATACTTTCTGGGAATGAAAATTGCCAGATCAAGGAAGGGAATTAGTGTCTCCCAGAGAAAGTATGTTCTTGACCTTTTGACTAAGACTGGTATGCTTGGTTGCAAACCAAGCAATACTCCGATCGAGGCAGGAAAAAGAATGGGAGAAGTTGGAAAGCTTGTGGATAGAGAAAGATATCAGAGACTAGTAGGTAGATTGATCTACCTATCTCACACTAGACCTGACATTGCTTTCACTGTTAGTGTGGTCAGTCAGCACATGCATTTACCCAAGGAGAGTCACCTAGAAGCGGTATATAAGATTCTCATATACCTGAAAGGTTCTCCAGGGACGAGGTCTATTCTTTAAGAAAGGAGATAGTAAGAAGATAGAGATCTATACAGATACAGATTGGGCAGGATCAGCAGAAGACAGAAGGTCTACTACCGGCTACTGTACCTACGTTTGGGAAAATCTAGTAACATGGAGTAAGAAGTAGAGTGTGGTAGCCAGAAGTAGTGCCGGAGCCGAATTCAGAGCTGTTGCACAAGGAATGTGTGAAGGGCTATGCTTACAAAAGCTTTTGGAGGAACTGCATGTCATAGTAGAGCTTCCCATCAAATTCTGTTGCGACAACAAAGCTGTTATTAGCATTTCCCATAATCCTGTTCAACACGACATGACTAAACATATAGAAGTTGACAGGCACTTTATAAAGGAGAAAATTGAAAAAGGGACAATCTGTATGACCTATATCCCTACAAGAGAACAATTAGCAGATATATTCACTAAGGGATTACAGAGGACCAGCTTTGAAGAGTTTATCTGCAAGTTGGACATGATCAATATTTATGATCCAACTTGAGGGGGAGTGTGGAAATCCTGAATGATTTGAAGAAGATTTGGAGGAGATTGAGGCCATAATAAAATCTGATATTTAGGCTGATTATTTGGGTTGACTTTTATGTTTCCATGTTTTGGTTCTCTTTGTACATATTAAATAGGGACCATGTATGTAACGATTATACGCAATTCTTGAATGAAAAAGATTTAATTTCCATTCTCATTTTCTTCATACTCCCAATATCGTTATACCACGACTGCGATTTAAATACATGCCTCTTCCATCCGACTAGATGAATCTTCCTCTCATCCTCAGTGTTTCACAAACTGGACAAGCTTTTCTAAAAATGCTCCATGACTATATCCCAACGGAAGACCATAATAGCTAGTAGGCAAAGAACACACCGAAAACTACAACTTAATAGCCAGCCAGCCAGCCCCTCCCCCCCCCCCCCCCCCCAAAAAAAAAAAAAATAAATAAAAAGGAAGAAAAAGAAAAGAAAAGAAAAGGATCTAATTCACTTGCAAATATTGCAACTGCTCTCATTTGCCTTACAAAAATAATGGTATCATCCGCAAACGACAAGTGCCAAATACTCATAGGTTCTCCTCTCAACTCATCAAGTATAAATCCCCCTAATTAGACCCCCATTTGTAGTCCTCTCAACTCATCGAGCATACCATGATGATATAATGGATTAATGAATTATGATATGAAGTTTAGTGTTCTCCAAAAGTTTATATTGTACTATGAATGGTTATTGAGAGCCTTTTGAAGGATGAATGATATTATAATGACATGTGCATGTAAAAATTCTGGGAAGAGTTAAACTTGAGATGCCCCATAGAAAGTGTTGATTGCGCTTTGCTCATATTTTGAATTCTTATTTGTAATACAACATTTAAATTAATTATTTCATTTTTTATAATTGCTAGTTGAAAGTTTTCTAAGGTCCCAAGTTCAACTCCCACCCCAAGGGCCGCTTACCTATCAGGAAAAAAAAATTTGCTAGTTGAAAGTATGACCATCTGAACATATCACAGGAAGAGTTCATTTTGTTTTATTGCTTGAAATTTGACCACCTTGTTCTCATAGTATTTAGTAAGTAAATATGTTATTAATGCCATTTGATGGCAAGCTCTCATCCGCCCAGCGTAGTGGGGCGAGTTGGACTCCTGGAAATCAGCCTTTACAAAATGTAGGTAAGGCTGCCTACCATCCACCTTTCTCTAATCTTGCCTAGTGTAGGAACCTTGTGTAGTGGGTATGACCTTTATTATTATTAATGCAATTGTCTGATTCCGTTGTGTTTTACATAGAATTTTGATCACACAAGTTGGTATGGATAAAAGAAAAAATTACAACTTGGTGTGGTTAAAAGATGATTAACATTTTATTTCCAAACCATGCAAGCATTTTACCTGGAGACTTTGCCAAATTGATAATAGAAATAAATTGTACTTAACAAAAAAATAGAATTAAATAAGGATATATATACATTTGTTGATATTCTTATACGACTTAAGGGGCTATCTAGGAAATCAAAAGTTTTGGCCTCATGTGATGCCTAAATTCGACCATCATAAGAAAAAGATTGGTGAGGAAAACTGAATGATAGATATCCTAATTGAGTTGATATACTTTTTGATCGGTAAAGAGTAATATATAAATAAAAGGCGCCCAACTAGCTAGAAAATTAAGGCCTAATGTCCCTCAAAAAATCCACTAACTCATTTAAATGATTAGGATAGGCTTCTTTGACCCAAAAAAACAAAAGCTTCACAAAACAATCTTTTTTAGCACAAAAGGTGTCTTATCCTCCTCAAAAACTCAGGTGTTTCTCTCCTTTCATAAACTCCACAATAAACACAACGGAGCCATTCTCTAAGCTTTTTGAGACATTGCCCCCAGCTTGCTCCTTCTCCAGCCCATCAATAACTCCCTAACCACTGCTGCCAAGACCCAATCCACTCCGAACATGTTGAAGACCAACTCCCAGCAGTCTCTCGCCATAGCACAATGAATGAGCGAGTGGTCCGCTGTCTCTACTTCCCTTTTGCACATGCTGCATCTGCTCACACGGTTAAATCCCCTTTTTTTGGAGATTTTCTGAAGTAAGAATAGCCCCCTAAGATGCCTCCCACGCAAAGAACGTTGCTTTTGGAGGAACCTTGGAGTGCCAAATCAGAAACATCTCTCTTTATAAGCATGTTGTGACTTGAGTGAGAACTTACCTGATCTGTCCACCTTCCAAGCCAGAGTATCGACCCTGATGATCAATGATTCTCACCTTTCTAACCATGCCACTGACCTATCCACCTCCCCAATTTCGCAGTCGAAAAAATTCCTTCTAAATGAAGGGCCCCAGACAACCCCTCCTTCACCCTTGGAGTAAAATTGTTAACCAGAGAATTTCTATTGTTTGAGAGTCTGAACAACAGAAGAAAAATATCTTTCAAGGTCCCTTCCCCACTCCAATCATTGTCCCAAAATCTGGTTTTTGAATCATCCCCCAGGATCACCTTAACTAATCTCCTAAAATCCTCTTCACCTTCACTGGTGGCCTTCCACAAGCTGCAGCATACAGGGCCCTCAACCCTCTGCGAAAACCAACCTCCCCCCACACTCCCAAATTTGTTAGCAATAACCTTGCAGAGAAACTCCCCCTCCCTACCAAATCTCCAAAGCCGTTTTCCAATGAGAGCTTTATTAAACTTTCGCAGATCTTTGATGCCAGCGCACCCTTTGGAATTGGGTTCCCTAGTGGGTAAACTTACCAAAGCACTTGGTTTATTATTTGCTTAGATGGTAGCCACTTTGAGCTTGTTAATGCGAGACTTTTTTTCCTTGACAAGTGTTATTGCAAGTTTTTGACAAGTGTTGTTGCAAGACAACTTTATGAATTGAAATGTGGCTTCATAATCGTCTTTCTTTTTTTTTTTTTTTTTTTATGATTAGTCAAAGCATAACTCTTTAGTGCTTACTCTGATATCAGGGGCGGTTTGACATCCTTTCACTGACTGGATCTTATGTACGTACTGAGCTTGGAGGAAGAACTGGTGGGCTGAGTGTATCTCTCTCTAGTACCGATGGCCAAATCATTGGAGGTGGAGTTGGTGGACCCATGAGGGCTGCAGGCCCAGTACAGGTACAATTGAAATTGTAATCTCACTTTAAACAAAAATATTCTGTATGAACTTGGGAAAACAATCTTCTTATGCTGATGACTTAGGGCTCGGGGGTGTATTTTTGCCACACAGAGAGAGAGAGAGAGAGAGAGAGAGAGATCCCTTGGGGCCCTATTGTCAGTATGAATTAACTATACTGTTAGTGTGCATCATTAAACACCTCACCTAAAGAAAAATTCCTTTTCAATGGTTCTTAGCTGTTTTTTTTTTTTATTGTTTTGTTCATTAAGGTTTAAATAATCAGTTCCCCTTTTATTTCTATTGTTTAGTAATTGATCATCTCCACAGGTTATTGTTGGTACGTTTCTCATTGACACCAAGAAGGATCTTACAGCTGGCGTAAAAGGTGATACTTCTGTCAGCAAGTTGCCATCACCAGTTGCTGGGGCATCAGTTTCAAATGTAGGATTCCCAGTCAGGGGGAATGACGATCATCAAAGTATAGGTGGCAGTCAGTTCATGATTCAACCTCGGGGCATCTCCATGTCACCCTCACAGTCAACCGATTGGAGGGGTGGCACAGATACTAGAAGCAATGCCAATTATGATTTGGCTGGTATAGTTCTTCTTCTTCTTCCTTTTTTTTTTTTTCTTGTGTGTGTGTGTGTGTGTGAGAGAGAGAGAGAGAGAGAGAGAGAGAGAGAGAGAGTCTGAAATGGGACATTTTCTTTTGCAGGAAGAGCAGCCTTTGGAGCACAACAATCTCCAGAAAATGGGGATTATGAGTAGATTCCATATTAGAGATCAGTTGAGTAACTTTGAAGGTGCTGTTCTGTCATAGATTTCCCTATGCCAATCTGTGACTTTGTGAGAGCACATGGATGTACAACTCTTTGCACCATCTGGAGTGTAATTTAATACCCTGTACAGGTTGACCCATCTCTCTCTCTCTCTCTCTCTCTCTCTCTCTCTCTCTCTCTCTTTCTCTCTCTCTCTTTTTGGTAGCTGATACTCTGTTTCAATATATTAGTAACCATTACCTTTGTAATTCATGTGCATTGCCATGATTTATCTTCTTGCCTTGCGTTGTATGTTTATGAACAATAGTGGACTAATTCTTGTTTACATATAAATGAAAAAGAGGTATTTGCCAGTAATGCATGTCTGTTGGCATGCATAAGACTTGAAAATTATGGTTGCAGGCCATCATCACCTTGTGGCTCCATGGATGAATTGACCGACATATTGTTGAAGTAAAATGAGTCGACTCTGATTATATTGGCATGGGATAGTCCAGTCTGATGTCATTTTAGTTTTATGTTTCCTGTTTTATGTTACGACAATCTCAAAGCTTATGACATAAGTTCAACTCTAATCATACGAGTTAAGTTGCACAATATTTGAATTTAGGAGAGAAACTAGAAATACGATGAATATTGGTTATGTAGATTTATCAATTGCCTATACACTACCAATTATTTATACAATGCAAAAAAAAAAAAAAAGATTGCAATATCGACCTTACTAAAATATCTTGGTAAGGCTAGTATATCCAGAATATAACACAATAAAAAGGAAAAAATAAAATAAAATAAGAACTTTCAACAAATAGAGTAAGAACTCCAACACTCTTTCTTAAGTTGGAGCATATAGGTTAAATATGTCCAACTTTAAACATAGACTTCTAACATAGATTTCTGAAAGGGGATCGAGCTAATGATTTGATAAAATTGTCACTCAATTGATCTACAAACTTAACATGAGTAGCAATTTGTCTCTGCATGATGAGTTTACGAATATATGACAATCAGCCTTTATTTGTTAGGTCTGGTCATGAAATGTTGGAAGCCTAATTATCACAATGCATTGGTATAAGAGATGACACATCAACACATATATTACAAAATAAAGATAGAACTCTCAACATCTAACATGCAGTATGAGCGGTAACACGACACTCATCCTCTGCACTAGAGTGTTTAACCACATTACTAGATAACGTCCAACATCTTGGAAAACTTTTTTATTATTAGTGTTAAGAGTTCTTATATTTTTAGTTCACTATTCTATGTTATTTAGTTCATATTTTAGTAAGGATAATATTGTAATTCTCATATTTTGTTTTTACATTATATAGACAACTGCAAGAGTAGGGTTAAGGAAATTAAGCTACAAGCTTTGTTTTGAATTCTCTTCTCTCTCTCTCTCTCTCTCTCTCTCTCTCTCTCTCTCTCTTTGTATTCCCTCTTTCAAACCTTAAATTTTCACCTATTGTGTTTCTCAACTTGATATCAAAGCGAACTTTTTTAGTCAAATAATATTTTTTGAAAGACTACTTTGGAAAGAGCTGCTTACGTCACTTTTTTTTGGTGATGTTATGCTAATGTTCTCATGACATCATCATCTTTTGACGACATTAGGCGACCGGAACACCATGGTTATGTTGGAATTAAATCACACAATAGCTCTAGGAGATATGAAAAATGGAAGAGGAATTCATTGAACACTCTAAAAAATACTTAAAACTCCAATTTGACTCCAATATACAAAATGGCATGTGTACAAGGTTTATTTAGGCTAGAGCACATGAACCTATAATTAATACATCATCCATATTCAATGTACCATACATGTCTCACTCATAAATACATACATGAACTAGAAATACGAATATATAGACATATACATGCTTAATACTATGAATGCATGAACATACTTATAAAAACACTTCTAGAAACCTCAAAAGACAAGACTCCAAAAGTCAAGTTTAATATTCAATACTCTCCTTTAAACTTGATTTTTCTTGATAACTCCAAGCAATGTCCGAAGCTTGTGAAAACTTCATACTTGAGTGGCTTTGGGAGTATGTCTGCAATATGATCCTGGGACTTCACAAACTCGAGCCATACTTTCTTTCTTGTAATGCATTCTCTAAGGAAATGATACCTAGTATCAATATGCTTACTTCGATAATGAAACACCAAATTCTTGGCTAACATATTGTTGACTTCTTGTCAATAAAAATCTCTGTTGCTTTATTTTGTTCGAATCGGAGCTCCTTCATCAAATTTCTAAGCCAAATTACATGGCATGGGCATGTGCATGACATAGCAACAACATACTCAGCTTCACAAGTTAATAACACCATTATCAATTGCTTTTTTGAACTCCATGTAAAAAAAGTATTTCCTACGTAGAAAACAAAGCTTGTAGTGCTATTCCGATCATCCAAACTTCCAGCCCAGTCATTATCACAATATCCAACAAGTTTAAACTCATCGGAAAATGAGTAGAATAAGCCAAAATCAAGTGTGCCCTTGATGTACCGAAGTATTCTTTTGGCGGCCTTGAAATGAGTTGTGGTGGGTCTTTTCATAAATCGACTGACTAGACCAACACCAAATAGAATATCAGGCTTGGTACATGTCAAGTATCGCAAATTTCTAACTAGGCTTTTTTAAAACTGTTGCATCAACCTTTTTACCATCTTCATGCTTTGATAGTTTCACTCCACTTTCCATTGGGGGTGCTTATAGGCTTGCAGTCACTCATCTGAAATCTCTTGAGAACTTCTTTTGCATAATTCTTTTGAGAAATAAATATGCCTTCCTCCAATTGCTTCACTTCAATGCCGAGGTAGTAAGCCATCACTCCAATATCAGTCATCTCAAATTCTTGTATCATGTCTTTCTTGAATTCTTCAAACATGTTTGGACTATTGCCTGTAAAAATTAAATCATCCACAGATAAACAAACCACCAAAATATCTCCATTTTCATGCATCTTAGAATTAAGTGCATGATCATGGCAGTTAGAAAAACCATGCTCAATAAAGTAATTGTCAATTCTACTATTCCATGCTCTTGGTGCTTGCTTTAAGCCATACATGCTTTTCTCAGCCCAAGAAAGTTATCTTCATGACCTTTAATCACATACCCCATGGGTTGTTCAATGTACACTTCTTTAAGAAATCCGTTCAAAAAAGAGGATTTGACGTCCATTTGATAAACCTTCCACTTATTCTATGCTAAAAGAGAAAGTATTAATTGTATGGTTTCTAAACGAACAACGGAAGCAAATACCTCTTCATAGTCGATTCTAGCACATTGACTATAACCCTTAGCAACTAATCTTGCTTTATATCTTTCCACCATTCCTTTGGCATTTTTTTCACCTTATACACCCATTTTACTCCAATGGCCTTTTGTCCTTTGGGTAGAGTTGCTAGCTCCCATGTTTCATTCTTTTCAATGGCTTTGATCTCTTCATCTAGAGCTTTTCTCCATTTTTATTCTTGCTGAGCTTCTTCGAAATTCATAGGTTCATAATCAGCAAAGAAACAAAATAAGTCTAGTGGTTCAATTACGTCATAAATATCCCCAAGGCTTTGCATACGCCACCTTCTCTCACTTGAACTCCCTTCTGATGATGATTCATGATGAGAAGATGATGCTTGTGATGGAGGTGTAGTCGGCTCATGTGATGCTTCAAAAAGTTCTTATGGTGTTTCAACCATTGATTGCTTTTCTTCAAAAATATGAAAGAAATCATATTTTCCCATTCTTAAGTATTCCATTCCCACACGTCTTCTTCATTAAATTCCACATCTTGACTAACAATAGTCTTCCCAATGATAGGATTGTAGAGCTTATAACCTTTGGAGCTTGCATCATGATCAATGAAAACATATTTCTAACTCTTATAATCTAGCTTTCACCTTTCTTGATCTGGGACATGCACATAAGCAATACTCCTAAAAACACGCAAATGTGAGACACTAAGCTTCTTTCCACTCCAAGCTTCTTGAGGTGTCATGTTTGCTACACTCCTTGTAGAACAACAATTTGATAAATAAACTGCACAATTAACAACTTCTACCTAAAACTCTTTTGACTTTCTTTTACTCTTTGACATGCTCCGGGCTATGTTAAGAATTGATATATTCTTCCTCTTGGTGACTCCATTTTGTTGTGGCAATCTTGAAACCGTTAAGGGGCGACAAATTCCATTAACTTCACAAAAAGTTTTAAATTCATTTGAGGGGAATTTGCCTCCCCTATCGGATGTCAAAGCTTTAATGGTGTAACCACTTTGCTTCTCAACCAATGCTTTAAATTTCTTGAAAGTCCCAAAAGCTTTAGACTTTGCCTTCAGAAAATAAACTCAAGTTTTTTGACTAAAATCATCAATAAAAAGTAGGAAGTAATTCTTCTTACCAAATGATGATGGCTTGATCAAACCACAAACATCCGTATGCATAAGTTCTAGTGGCTCCGTAGCTCTTGTAGTGGCTTCTTTTGGAAAAGTCTTCTGGAATTGTTTGCCAAATAAACAATCCTCACGTAATTGATCCGAATGATTGATAGAAGGCAACCTATGTACCATCTTTGTTTTGGCTATCAACTGTAGTCCTCCAAAATTTAAGTTTCCAAGCCTTATGTTCCATTTTCAAGTCATATCTTTCACACTAGCTTTCAAACATTTAGCCACATCAGTTTGAAAATTTAACAATAACATTTTATTTTTGGTAATTGAAACTTTAGTAACCAAATTACGTTTTTCATCTCTTAGAACAAGATTGTAATTTTTCATGAGAATTTCATAGCCTTTCTCTAAAAGTTGTCCCAAACTCAAAATACTATTTTTCATTTTGACACAAAGTATACTTCTGACACAATTTTGTGATCTCCATTTTTTAAAAGAATTAGGATTGTACCTTTTCCTATGATTGGAACTTTCGAAGAGTCTCCAAAAGTGACATGGCCTTTCCAAGATTCACCAAGCTCCACAAATTTGCTTTGGTCAGCACACATGTGATTGTTAGCACCATTATCAAGGTACCATAAATTTGCATTCAATTCTTCATTTTCTTTAATTGTAGCAACAAAGTCGGTTCGGTTTCCTCATCTATTTGTTCAACAAGACGAGCTTTCTCTTATAGGTCACTAAAATTATGTTGACATTCCTAGGAAAAAGGTCATAATTTATGACAATTGTAACATTCAACGTGAGACTTATCATACCTTTTTCCATTTGACTTTGTATAGTTTCCTCTTCCTTGTCCATGTGACCTTGACGAAGAAAATTGATTTCTTTCTTCGGATTCATTTAGATAGTCCACAGCCACCTCTTCTTTGTCCATGGCCACGGCCACGGCCACGGCCTCAGCCTCTTTGGTTTCTTCCATCTTTTTGTTGTCTTTCTCCTTGACCTCTCAAAGAGAATTTTAAATGCAAAACATGTTCCACTGCTTCATTTGTATTCTTCTTTAGCCTTTCCTCATGTGCTTGTAGAGATCTCGAGAGTTGGTCAATAGTCATGGACTCTAACTCCTTTGATTCTTCAATTGCCACCACAATTTGCTCAAACTTTGGTTGCAACGAGCGAAGAATTTTCTCTACCACACGAACATCTAGAATTACTTCACCATATCTCTTCATTTGATTTACTATGACCAAGATTCTTGAGAAATAATTTGAGACAGATTCGGATTCTTTCATTTGAAGACCTTCAAACTCTCATCTAAGTGTTTGAAGACAACTGTTCTTCACTTTGTCAGCACCTTTGTAACAATTTTGAAGAACTCCCATGCTTTTTTTTCTAGTGGTGGCATTGGCCACTTTCTCAAACAAAGAATCATCAAAACATTGATGGATGAGAGAAAGAGCCTACTTATCTTTCTTCTTAGATTTTTGCAAGGCATCCTTCTGATTAGGAGTCAAAGTTGCCTCTTCTTGTGGCTTCTCATAGCCTTCATTTGAATTGCCCAATTATCGTAATCTCCCAAGCATCTTGTGATCCAAACAAGGCCTTCATCCAAATTGCCCAATTATCATAATTGTCTTTGGTAAGTCGAGGGAACTGGAATCCCGTCATACTAGTCGCTATCACCACAATTATAATGAATCTAATACCACTTTGTTGGAATTAAATCACACACAAGAGCTCTAAGAGATATGAAAAGGGAAGAAGAATTCATTGAACACTCTAAAAATTACTTAGACTCTAATCTTACTCCAATATACAAAATGCCATGTGTACAAGGTTTATATAGGCTAGAGTACATGAGCCTATAATTAATACATCATCCATATCCAATGTACCATACATGTATCACCCATAAATACATACATGAACTAGAAATATGAATAGACATATACATGCTTAATACTATGAATGCATGAACATACTTATAAAAACACTTCTAGAAAACTCAAAAGACAAGACTCCAAAAGTCAAGTTTAATATTCAATAGGTTAGGCTCGGTTTTTTATGCTGATCTCTGTGGTATTTTTTTTAAAATTGTTTGAAGTTGTTTGGATACACTTTTCTATTTTTGAATGTTTTTCAAAACTCGGGCACTTTTTTGTTCGATATGAGTTTTGGGGGCTGTTGCTTGGTTTTTGCTGCTTCGATCTACTCAGGATATGTGCGTTTTGGACTGTTGAGGCTGATCCATGAAGGTTTTATTGATTTTGTTACATTTTTTGGAGTTTTTTAGTTGATAGACCACTAAATAAGGTTGCATTTTGGACTGTTGAGGCTGTTCTTGTTATTTTCCATCAAATTTTGGGTTATTTAGGCTTATGATTTGATGTTTGGTTGTTGTTTAAAAGTTATTTGGTTTAGTATGGTTTAGTTCTTCTGATTTAGATGTGTTCTTACTACAAATTGTTTTCTTTTGTTGTGCCTATGATGGGTAATTTCTTTTGCGTGTGGTTCCATAGTTGTTCCTATGACTTCTTTTGGTGATGAAAATTTTTGTGAGCTTTGTGGTAGTCATAGTGGACAAGGTGTCGATTGTGATGGCCGTGATAGTTGTTTTACTACACCAATGGCACCTACATATACTAATAATCCTGTTGCATCTACTTCTAGTTCTTGTACTGACATTATCTCTCAACTTAGTCGGCTCATCTAACAGTTGTCATCTCTCTCTCCTAATTCGTCTACTCCTACCACTACATTGGCAAATGCCGATGATTCTATATGTATTGTTGGACAACCTTTAATTCCTTGGGTTATTGATTCTGGTGTTAGTGCTTATATGTTTGGTAATCTATCATTATTCTATAATTTTCATCCCTCTAAATTGCGTATTGTGTTAGCCGAAGGTTTTTTTCGACCTTTGCTTTGTACTGGTGATCTATTCCCTAACAAGTCTATATCCTTACCATCTAGTTTATTTGTTCCCGATTTTCACTTTAACTTATTATTTGTAAGTCTAGTTAACCAAATCATTACATTGTTCGATAAATTTTTCTCAATTTTCGTGTGTTTTCAAGACCTCAAGACGAAAAAGGTGATTGGTGTGGGACATGAGCGCAATGGTCTTTACTATTTGGATCTTGGAGATTCTGATATTGCCTTGAGTGCCACTATTTCTCTCATCCAATGGCATTATCGTTTGGGCCACCCATCATTGATGAAGTTGCATCAAGTTGTTCCTAATTTGAGTCCTAATTCTATTCTAGAAGGTGAGCCCTACTAATTGGGTAGACACCACCCTAGTTCTTTCCCTCGTCATTTATGGAGTCGTCAATCTAGTCCCTTTTATCTCACCCATTCAGACATTTGGAGTCCTATAAGAACAAGAAGTCTTTTTGGGTTTCAGTATTTTGTGATTTTTGTAGATGATTTTTCTTGCAGGACTTGGCTATTTTTTCTGAAAGATTGCTTAGAATTACCTAAGGTTTTTGTTACCTTTGATAATTAAATCTTAGGTCAATTTGATAAGTGTATCAAGATCATTCGTTCTGACAATGCTTTTGAATATAATCAATCTTTTATACATGATATTTGTGTTAATTGTGGCATTGTTCATCAAACTACTTGTCCACATACTTCACAGAAAAATGGTATTGCAGAGTACAAGCATCATCATTTATTAGATGTTGCTCGTACTTTGATGTTTATCATGAATGTGCCAAAATCATATTGGGGTGATACAATTCTTATTGCTAATTACTCATTAATCGCATGCCATCCTCAGTTCTAGTAAATTGGTCTCCCTTTTTTCTTCTTTATCCTAGTATTGATCCATTTGGTCTTATTCCTTGTGTCTTTGGTTGTATTGCCTATGTTCATCTTTATGGTCTAGGACGTGATAAACTGTCTCTGCGATCGGTTAAGTGTGTTTTTTTGGGATATTCTCTTATTCAAAAAGGTTATCGGTGTTATGATACTGTCTCTCGTCGCTATTATGTCAGTGTTGATGTTACATTTTTTGAGTCATCTTTGTTATTTTCAACATTAGAACATACCTTTGATCCTGAATTGGTATCTTCTAACTAGGGGAGCTTATTTTACCTATTATTTTTTACTCTATATGATCCTTTCATGTGGCTGATCCTTCACTCCAAGTTTACCAACGTTCCAAAGATAGACAAGTTGTACCATGGGTTTCTATTCCTCAACCAATGTCAACTTCTCCTAAGGTCTTACTTACTGCACCATCCGTGATCCCATCTTCTCCTGACTTACCAATTGGATTACGGAAATGTACTCATAGTTATACTCAATATCCCATTTCCACTTTTGTTTCTTTTCATCACCTTTCTTTTTCTTTTTGTTGTTTTCTTTCATCATTATCTTTAATTTTTATTCCTAGTTCTTTACAACAGGTCTTAACTTTTACAGGATGGAAACTAGTTATGGATGATGAGATGAATGCTCTTTATAAGAATCAAACTTGGGATCTTACTACTCTTTTCATGGGAAACAACCTGTTGGGGTTTATACCTGTGAAGTATCATCCTGATGGTTCTATTGAACGTTTAAAGACCCGATTAGTTGCCAAAGGTTACACTCAAACATATGGTGTGGATTACTGTGAGACCTTTTCCTCTGTTGTGCGTCTCAACTCTGTTAGAGTTCTTATTTCAGTTGCAGTGAGTCTTGATTGGCCTTTATATCAATTAGATATAAAGAATGATTTTTTGCATGGGGATTTACAAGAGGAGGTTTATATGGTTCAGTCACCAGGATATGTTATTTCTGGAAAGGAACAATTGGTGTGTCGATTGCGGAAAACACTGTATGGGTTGAAATAGTCGCCGCAAACGTGGTTTGATAAGTTTAGTACAATTGTTCTTTAGTGTGGTTTTTAATGGTATACTTCCAATCATTCTATATTCACACGTTATTGTTCTTCTGGTATTATTATTTTGATAGTCTATATAGATGGCATTATCATCAGTGGGAGTAACTCCATGGGTATTGCCAATTTAAAAAAAAAAAACATTTGAGTAGGCAATTTCATACCAAAGACTTAGGTTTTCTTCGCTATTTCCTTGGAATTGAGGTCGCCAGGTCCAAGGAAGGTATTAGTTTGTGTCAGTGGAAGTATGTCATGGACTTACTTTTTAAACTGGTACACTTGGTGTCACGACTCGGAACCCATCCTATACAGATTAGGGGTCGGTGACCGACACTGTCACCCAAACAGGCTGTACAAAATCAAATGAATTGCATCAAAGGGTAATAATTTTTTATTTTACTTTATCAAGTGCAGAAGCAATACATATGCAACTCATCTGATAACAAATCAAACTTTAAAAATCATCAATAAGATTATCACCAAGTACAATTTTCATCATCATTTGTCACGACCTGAGACCAACCCTCTGCGGATCTCGAACCGTGACCCCGACCCGACCCTTTTGCCGATCCAGGTCTCTTTTGAAACTTGCTACACAATCAGTACTACTGACACGCAACAACTATCATAACATAAACATAAATAGCGAAAGATTTAAAATAAAAATTTCATGTAATATATATTTGGTTCCCAAAATACAGACTGTAAAATTTCTTCAACTATTGTACATCCCCAAGACGTGGATGACATGGGAGGCTACAAGACTGTACTATGTATTACACTTACAACTTCTAAAAATGTCCGTGTTTAGCTAGCAGGCTCTATGGTCTGCTCTCAACATCTGTTCCTAAAACATTAAAAGTAAGTCGGAATGAGCTAACTTAGCCCAGTAAGTAATTCTCTTTTGCTCTGCCATGTGTACAGGTCAATATAAAAATACATAATCCAAAAAGGCTAGGATAATGAAAATATGATAGCCAGTCAAGAAATATAGAACTCATCAATGAATATCAAATGATAGGAAGCTCAAATGATAAATCAACAAAAATTTGATCTGATAACAAATATCATATTGCTACAGTCATGAGTTGTCTCAAGCATAATCGTATGTACTCAATAAAAAGTTGTGCAATCTCATGATCATTCATAAGGAAATAATATGATCATCTATGAAAGTCAATAAATGACAGTGATATCAACAAAAGTGGATGCACTCTAACTTGGGGCCCGACATACCCCCTAAGTTCTTATTTAGGCCCAAACCATGGTCTCTAAATAGTACTAAGCTCTGTATACATATAACACGACGTCCTATGCCTCACATAGCAACAAGGCTAGTGTTCCTCTTAGAACCTTGACCCGTAGGTCGTAGTAAGCATCAGATAGAGTTTGTGACTGAGCACAAATTTGCCATTAATAATGTATCAGGATCATGCTACTTTTCATGAAGAGTATAGTGGAATCATAACTAGTTCTTGGCAACATAATATAACTATAGCTTTTTAGGGCTAAGGTTACGGGGCTGTTGCGAACATAACTAGTTGCCCCCTTTTGGCCCTAGGTACAAGTGTACAAAAGAGTCTATACACAAGTGTACAAAATCATGATCAAGATATATGGCAATCAACGTATTCCACATGATAGAACAATATTGTAATTGTGGATTCAATAAACATTCTGGGATATATGGAGTACAATAGGTAGCGTATGAAAAATTGATGACATGGCTAGAAGTCTCACATGCAGAGATCGGATATTACTTACCTCTTACTATATTCCTCTAGAAAGTCAAACTGCTTTCCCTTTCCCTTTTGATGTTCCTATGATTCAAGAAACACATCTCAGTCTATTTCTACATAATTTATGCTATTCATCAAATTTTATGTCTCTTTATAGTATCTTATTTGCTAAAATAGACTCTATTATTGAGTTCGAAACATCGAAGAAAGTCAGTTTAGGCTTTCACGGTCTTCAATTCAAACATCTGTACTAAAAAGGGTCAAAATAGTTATTTTACACTTTTAAGTGTCTTTATTTCTTGGGGCCTATTTTCACAAATCGGACTTCACCGTTGAGTCCGGAGGGTCCAAAATAATAAAGATTGACTATTCACTTAACTTATTTGGACATCGGGATTATTTCCCCTAATTAAATTAATTAATTATTTAATATAATATTATTTATTATCTGATAGTATTTGGATCACATGTGCCATAGTGGCACAGTGGCTCCCATGCGTGGCTTAAGACCTCTCTCCCTCACGCGTCTCAGGTTCGAGTTTCGGGGCAGCAACCCCTTTATTTTTCTTTATTTACTTGAAACAAACAACGGATAAAGGGTTTAAACAGGCATAGGCTATCCCAGCCCATATCTGGTATAACCAATTGATTTCATAACCCAGCAACCAAACATACCGTATTTAATATATATATTTAAAACAGTAACAATCCAAACGGTGTAGTTTTAATGTAAAGTCCCTCAACATGACACTGTTTAATAGGCACTATTCACCGTCTTTTTCGGTGACACTCCGGTGCCTTCTTCGGCACTGGCCACTTTTTTCGATTGAATTTTTAGGCCAAACCAATGAGGTTCGATCCATTTTCTTTTCCAAGGTTTTCATATCTATTCTCCATTTTGGGAGTAGGTTTATAAAACTTCACAAAGAGACAGAATCCAGTGGGTCTCCGGCGAGACCCGAATCTTCGGCCAAGAAATTTTCTTCTTATTTCATGCATTTTTCCTCACTGTTTTTGCCTAATCTTACTTCTATTTGGTTTCTGCATCTCAAGGGATTAAATCACAACAGTTTGTTTCTATTTTAGAGCATAAATTCATGAAAATCCGATTCTTCACTAAAACCTGCAACTGAGGTTTTCTTACGCATTTCGAAATCGTTTCACTTGATTTTTTTTGCCAATTAAACTAAATTTCATGCTTGTTAAGTCCCTCTATCTAGATTTTAACGAACATGCTTGAAATCTTAAAAACAGAATTTGATATTCTTACCTTTTTTGGATTTCTTTAGTGGGAGTATCTCCTTCTTCTTCTTCTATTTTTCCTCCTTTGCTTCACTTTTGAATCTCAATCAACTCCCAGCTTCTCTGTTTTCTCCTTTGGGTTTTGTATTTTCTCTCAAACTAATTCACTCTTTTGTAAACAAAATCACGCCCGCTCTCTCTCTCTCTCTCTCTCTCTCTCTCTCTCTTCTCCATGCAGCCCTTTTTCTTGACTTTCTTTTCTTTTCTTTTTCGGTTGCTTTTTCATTTTGTTTCCTTAGCATTACTTGAATGAGGATATTTTACATATATATAATATAATATACATATATACACACACCACAGACACTGGATACACACATATACTGACTGACAGTGTGCTGTGTATCCTCTCCCACTTGCATGTATATCTATATTCAATATATTATATGTATATACATACTATAATACATACATTTATATAATTATATACCTTATATATATACGTACAATTATATGTATATATATACTTATATATAGCCTATATATAGGCTATATATACATATATACTTTTATATATATATATATATATTACATTATCACATGTTTATATATATATATATATATATATATACTCATGTGTATACATAATACACTATACACGTACATCGATGTCTTTACGGGTCTATATGCACGATTTTTCGTATCGTTAGGTCCTTCGTACGGGTGATCCTGGGGTACTCGAAATCGATTATAACTTCACTCATGTGATTGACATCATCGTATGTTCCCAAAACTATACATCATTCTTTACAATTCATGTTTGGGTTACAAGTCAGTATTACACTATTTGACCCAGCCTACCTTGGTTTGAGTGCCATATTTCGGGTCAAGGTGTTACATTCTCCCCCTCTTAAAATAAGTTTGTCCCTAAACTTAGTGCATCCTAAGGTAAGAATAACTGAGGATACTTGGCACGCATGTCATCTTCTCGTTCCCAAGTGGCTTCCTCAATCTGATGGTTCCTCTGCAAAACCTTGACTAGAGGAATACTCTTGTTTTGTAGAATCTGTTCTTGACGATCCAAGATCTGTACTGGCTGCTTTATGTAGCTCATGTTCTCTTGGATGTCTAGAGGCTTGTGCTCAATCACCTGATCCGCACTGTGTACACACTTCCTCAACATCGAAACATGAAATACGTCGTGTACATGTGCTAACTCTGAAGGTAAGGCAAGCTGGTAGGCTACTGGCCCAACTCTCCCCATGATCCTGAAAGGTCCAATGTATCTTGGCCCTAGCTTTCCCCTCTTGCCAAACCTCACTACACCTTTCATAGGTGACACCTTCAAAAACACATAATCGCCTACAACAAACTTCAACTCTCGTCAACGAGCATTAGCATATCTCTTTTGTCTGCTCTGAGTTGCAAATAAACATTGCCTGATCAGCTGTATCTTCCCAGTGGTTTGCTCTACTATCTCTGGCCCATAAAACTTCCTCTCACTTACCTCTGTTCGACAAAGGATTGATTGGCACTTCCTGTTGTATAATGCTTCATATGGCGCTATACCAATACGTGAACTCCACTAGAGGCAACTGATCCTCCCAACTTTCTTTAAAGTCTATGACACAAAACCGTAACAGGTCCTCTCGAGTCTGTATCGTCCTCTCTGACTGTCCGTCAGTCTCTAGATAATAAGCAGTGCTGAGGCTCAACTTTGTGCCCATAGCTTACTGTAAACTCCTCCAAAATTGAGACACAAATCGTGGGTCTCGATCAGATATGATCGTTACCAGGACGCCATGAAGTCGAACTATCTCCCTGATGTAAAGCTCGGCTAATCGTTCCAATGTCTGTGTCTTCTTGGTCGCAAGGAAGTGAGCTGTCTTGGTTAGTCTGTACACAATAACCCAAATAGAATCATTCCCCCTCGATGTCTTTGGCAACCCTGACATGAAGTCCATAATAATATACTCCCACTTCCACTCTAATATCGGAACTGACTACAGAATTCCTTCGGGCAGAACCACCTCTATATCCATACTCTCCAAGTCCTTCAGTATCTCTACCTGTGTTATCAACAGGCAAGCTAAGCTTCCTGATGACTTCCTACTAAGAGCGTTTGCTACCACATTCATCTTCCTTAGGTGGTACTGTATGCTGAGCTCATAGTCCTTGATCAGCTCTAACCAACAACGTTGCCTCATGTTGAGCTCCTTCTGTGTAAATAGATACTTGAGGGTCTTATGATCAGTAAAAATCTCACACGTCGTTTCATATAAGTAATGCCTCTAGATCTTTAATGCAAAGACAATGGCTGCTAACTCAAGGTCGTGTGGTCTCAACTATCGTGAAGCATAAGCTACTAACCTTCCACTCTGGATCAGCACGCACCCCAAGCCTTTATGTGAGGCATCACTGTATATCACAAATCCCTTTGTCCCGTCTGGCACTGTCAAGATCGGAGCTGTAACCAACCAGTCCTTCATCTCTTGGAAACTCTTCTCTCGCTCTTCAGTCCAGACAAATGGAACATCCTTCTTGGTCAATTGGGTAATTGGCATAGCTATTCTCGAGAAGTCTTTGACAAACCTTCTATAATAACCAGCCAAACCCATGAAACTCTGTACCTCTGTGACACTAGTTGGCCGGGGCCAATTGATGAAAGCCTCGATCTTCTGAGAATCCACATAGATCCCCTCATCGCTAATCACGTACCCCAGAAATGCAATGCTAAGGAGCCAGAACTCACAGTTCTTCAGCTTGGCATACAGTTTTTGCTCCCCTAGCTTCTATAGAACCTTCATCAGATGCACTTCGTGATCTTCCTGGTTTTTTGAGTAAACCAAGATATCATCTATGAACACAATAACGAAGTCATCTAGGTGCGGCTTGAAGACCCGATTCATCAAGTTTATGAATGCAGCATGGGTGTTAGTGACCCCAAACGGCATCACAAGGAACTCATAATGCCCATACGAGGTTCTGAAAGCTGTCTTCTCAATATTTGCAGGTCTCACCTTTAACTTATGGTACTGGGACCTCAAGTCGATTTTAGAGAATACCCGTACCGCCTTCAGCTAGTCGAACAGATCATCAACCCTTGGCAGAGGGTATTTGTTCTTGATGGTCATCTTATTTAGCTCGCGGTAGTCAACACATAACCGCATAGTCCCATCCTTCTTCTTCACAAATAATACTGGGGCACCCTATGTCACGACCCGAAACCCACCCTGTGTGGATCTCGAGTCGCGACCGCCGCCCCAAGACCCAAAGGCCTCGAGACAAGGCTCGCATAGGTAGCGGTATCGAATAGATGTGCTCCATGTGGTTGCGGAAGCGTGAAAAACTTTTTCTTTTCTTTTCTCATTTTAAAATTTGCACATCCGTCCGATACTGCCGCTATTCACAATGGTACACATGATTATACATTCAGAGCATAACTAAAAACTTAAAAGACTTCATAATTACAATCTTAATTCAGCTGCCCCGTGGGGCTTAATACATATCCTCAAATTGTCTGCTAATACAAAACGTACTAATTAGAGTTCATGCGATTTTCCCAAAAGAACTACTTAAGCAAGTCTTCCCAAAAAGCTAGACTCATCCTCATCGTCTTCAAAAATCAATCTGCCATTAGTCACCTGAAAGGGGGCGGATAAAAATCCGGGTAAGCTAATCTAAGCTTGTGAGTAATTCCTACATTCGTCATGGGGTTTTCAACTGGTAGTGGTTTAGCACATGAGAGTTTATAAAATACTCACCACCAATTGCTCGTACATTTTAGAACACAGAGTATATGCATTCTTAAAACAGATAGCTTTGAAACATTTAAAGTATTCAAGCTAAATACACATTTCTTCAAATAGAGCATATGCAATTTAAAAGCATATAAACACGTATGATAAAATGGGGGTGGAAACCTGCTTCCATTTCCAAAAAATTTGTCATCTTTTCTCTTTGATTAGATGGAATCTGTTTCGAACCAGACTTCCATTTTACTGTCAATGCTGTCAATGATATTTGCCTGGGGGATTAGATCCTGCTACTGGGCTTGTACTGTTGAATCCTGAAGGATTTCAACCGTCATAGGGGGTGGTACTTAGTACTGTTTATCTTATAAAACATTTATCACATGGCTACTTCAATAGAGGCTTTTCATGATTATTTAAAACATGAAATAGACAATTTCTGCGATAGGGCTTCAATACTTGAAATAATCAAATTCAGAACATTTAAAAGAAATTTGCATTTTCAACCGGACATGCTAAATATTTCTAAGAAAAGAATTGAATATAAAACATTTAACCAGCATGTCATATCAGAACAATTTAAAAACAGGAATCAAAAACTGAATTTGATATTCAAATGCTTCACATGACTTGAACTTAAAACTTCTTCAAATATTTGGAGTTAAATCTCCATTTCAAACACAGGGTTACTCACCTCGATTTTTTAAGGTTAGTGCTAAAAATGCGCTTTCCCACTTCCCTTGTAGTTCCTAAGAACAATTCATAAACAATCTCATCAACATCACATTCATCACAATATCACCTACTGATGCTTCTTATCTTATGCTTAGATCGCATTAATCCTAACCGACTTCATAAATTTCTTATGTACTTAATTCAACTCGTACTTTTAACCTATGACACAATTTAATGTGTTAGGAATTTAATTTATTTTAACTTTTAAAGCTATACTCTTCTGGTAGCTCCATTAACTTTAATTTAAATTTAATTACTTCACATGTTAATGCGTCGTGTCTTCTCGCACCTCATTCCTCGTACTTGCCTTAGTTTAGTACTTCGACAATATTTCAGTTTATAGTCATCTGACTGATGCTATTCATCAAATTTTATGTCTCATTATTTAAGACTCTTCTTTTGGTGGAACGGACTCTTCCATTGAGTCCAGAACGTCGAAGAAAGTCAATTTAGGCTTTCTTAGAATTTAATTCGACTAAGGACATGTTAGGGGCAATTTTGGTAATTTATACCTTAACGTGTCTAAATTTTTCGGAGTCTCGTCTCATGAAACAGACCGCACCATTAGATTCAGAATGTTTGAAATAGTTACAATCCACTATTTATTTGTTTAAGTTGGACCTCGTTTAACTCGTTTATGGAGCAGGGTCAATTTGGTCATTTTGACATTTTTACGGGTCTTAAATTTTTCGGGACCTCATCTCATGTTGTGGACCTCACCAATGAACTCAGGAGGTCTGAGATAGTAGAAACACATATATAACTTGTCAAGTTTGGGCTTCGGGCCATTTTGGAGTATTTAATTTAATTAATTAATTTTAATTAAATTAAATTCGTAATGTATAGTATATATATATTTTGGGTGCAAATATGAATGGTCGAATAGGGTGGCACGCTGGCCAGCGTGCCACCTTCCCTCTCCAATAGATACCACGTTCGAATCCTGTAAGGTGCAAAATGCACCTTTTAATTTATTTTGATTTTATTATATATAATATATATACAGTTGGATCCCATATATGGCATACGCGTGTGCGCGTGGCCGAGTGGTAAGGGAGGTTGGCTTGGCGCGTGAGGTCAGGGGTTCGAAACCCCGGAACAGCAAATTTCCCTTCCTTCTTTTTAAAACTTAAACGGTGTTGCATATATACGCGTATTAGGCCCAAAACGACGCCGTCGTTTTAATTCGGTGGCAGGTCCGTAGCTCGACACGCGTCCGAGTCTCCCCTGCCCATTTCAAACGAGTCGCGAGTCGACTCGATCGTCTTCCCCACGATCACCCCCCTGTTGCCCTAATTTCTGAAGTTTAAAAGCTTCAATTTCGTGCGTTTTTGTTCAACGATTTCTCGCTGTTTTTAATCCAAACCCTTCCCAAGTCGTTAAGGACTGGTTTGGCATTCATTTGAGAGTTCAAGACTGCTTCATGTGTTTGGTTTTGGGTTTGATAATCCAAACCTGTGTCTCGGTCGTATATGCCCATTTTTGAGCCAAACTCGATGGGGTTTGTTCTGATTTGCTCCATTTTTCATAAGGTTGAAATCCCTAATCACAAAAGTAGTTTTAACAGTGTGTTTAAAGGTTTGAGTTTCAAACCCGTAACTTGCAACTCGGTTGTTGGGGGTTGCTTCTTAAGATTTTCAGTCGCGGACATGTGTTTTGGGGATGCTCTTGGGGTCTACTTTCAGTATCTATAAACCAAATTTGGTTTGGTTTCCATTGGATCAGACCTGCTATAAGCAAGGTCTCCAATGGTTGCCTTGTGTACGACTGATGTTTCTGAGGTGTTTTAGATTGATATTTTCATGCTTATCATTGTTTAAACATGCTTTAAACATTATATACACTAAATCAAAGCTCAAAATAGTTCATACGTACAGAAATTCTAGAGAGAGAAATTTAAGTGTTTTGTGGGTTTACCTTGTTCCAAACTGTTTCTCTCCCCTTTGCTCCTTGCTTCCCACTTATGAACGTCCTAGAATCTCCTTCAATCTCCCCCTCACTCTCGGATGTCTCAAGAGTGTGTGTATACAATATGTATGTTTGTATATATGTATTTTTAACCATGCACCATCATTTATACTTCCTGATTTTGCCCCACCAAATGGTTTTCCTCTTGCTTGTTGCAGTATCCAAAAAGGGGTGTCCTCCTACTGTTTGGGGCAGGCCATGTTGGCCGGTTGTGTGTGTGTGTGTGGGTTTTGTTTTACATATATATATATATATATATTTTACTTACACACATGGAGACCCACACACAACACTCTTATAACCCTTGGTTATTAGCATGTCTTCATATCATATATATAAATATATAAATTTACACACACATATTTTAACATACATACATCCATGCACACATGTATACACACTTGGTCACATGTATATACAATATGCCTTAAATGTGTGTATTTGTGTGTCTTAATATTTAATTATAACTAATAATTAATTTCTTTAAATTAATTAATTCTTCTCAATAATTTTTCATAACCTCGAATTGCGTGTTTGTATTTCTTATACTCGTATCAATGACCGGCGGTTGATGCGAAAATATAATTATCATCAAATCGACAGTTGGTGATTGCAACGAAAGTGATGTACAGTCGTCCTGAGTTTTCAGGACTATTACTTAAAAGTCCGCGCGCCGGGGTTGAAATCGACCTCTTACTTAAGGCGTCGATTTCTAATTTAACGCAACGGCTTAATAGTCCCTAATTCGGGTCTGGGTATTACACCCTACGGTGAAGTATTGGGTCTGATGAAACCATTGTCTAATAGCTCCTGTAGTTGCATCTTCAGCTCTTTCAGCTCTGTTGGTGCCATACGGTATGGATTCTTGGATATGGGTGAAGCACATGGCTATATATCAATGATAAACTCTATCTCTCTATCTACAGGAATCCTTGGCAAATCATCTAGAAAAACCTTGGGAAACTCCTTAACAATGGGGATCTGCTCTAAGGGTGGTTGTTGTGAGCGAGTGTCGATAACGCTACACAAGAACCCATGACATCCCTTACGTAGCATACATCTAGCTTGGATAGAGGAAACAAAATCGGGTGGGGTAACTACTCTCGTTCCCTCAAACTGGATGCTCGAACATCCCGGAATCTGTATACTGACTGTCTTGGCCACGCAATTTATAGAAGCATGATTTGTGACCAACCAGTCCATACCGAGTATAACATCAAAGCTATATATATCTAATGGTATCAGATCAGCTAAAAACTGTGAGCCTTCAATATGTACCTTATATGCTCTATACATAGTATTCCTACATAAAGACTTTTTTGATGGCATAGAAACAGTTAACATATAACCTAAGGGTTCTGTCTCTATGTTCAACTTAGCAGCAACTACAGGTGATATAAAGGAATGTGTAGAACCGATGTCAAATAATACTCGAGCATACTGTGAATAAATCTGAAGAGTACCTGCGACTACAGAAGTCGTAGCTTGTGTATTCTTGGCGTTAGCGAGAAAACCCACTTTGAGCGTTACTGCTCAGTCCTCTGTCCACTGCTACGAGTCTGTACTCGAGCTACTGGTGTAGTCACTAGGGTAGATGGGGTAGCTGCCGTACTCATAATCGATTGGCTCCTCTAGGGGAATCTGTCTTGAAGTGCCCAACTTGGCCGTAGGAGTAGCAGACATTGGTATTCATCTGACATGGTCCCTCTATGATACCTGTGGCAGGTGAGCCATTTGGTCGCGCCTCTATCTATGGAATTGACCCTTGTCGGTCTAGGTCCAGTATTCCTCGATCCTACCCCTGGCCTAGTAAATGAAGGTCATGGCCTCCTATTCTGGCTTCCTCATGGCCTCAAGTTTTGGTTCACCCTCTGTCTGGCGAACTCTTCACCACTCTACTCTATAATCTTGGTGGTACTTACCACCTTGTTATAAGTGGTCAACTACAGGGGCATAACTCGATCCCTAACATTCCACCGTAATCCGCCCTCAAACTTACGGGCTCTCGTATGCTTATCATCAAAGATAGTAGGAGCAAATCTGGCCAGTTCTGTGAACCTGGTCTCATACTCCTCAACCGTTAAGTTTCCTTGTTAAAGAACAAGAAACTTGGCAATCTTCTGGTCCCTGACTTTCTGAGGGAAGTACTTTTCATTGAAGACTAATGTAAATCGTTGACAGGTCATCTGGGGCTCCTTGGCTTTCTTTAGCAACCACCACTTGTAGGCTGCTCCCCTGAAAGTAAATGTGGCGAAGGCCACCTTCTGTACCTCTGTACAAGTCATAACCTCGAAAATCCTCTCTATTTCCAGCCACTATTCCTTAGCCACGGTGGAACCTCTAGTGCCGTCAAAACTAGATGGATTCAGTGCCTAGAACTGCTTGTAGAGATGTGCCTGATCTCTCTCGTTCCTTTGTCGGATTAGCTGAACCATAAGTGGCTCTTGTTAAGCTGGTGCACTGGTACTAGCTTGATTCTGAGGCATATTCTATATGAGCCTCTCTACTAAGCATTCTAACCTCTCCACATGATCCATATGTACTGGGGGGGTTTGTAGAGGCGTACTACGCATGTTAACCATTCACTGCAAAAAGGCTAACAATCAGATTCATATACTTAAGAGTCTATATATCATGTCAGGACCTATTTACCGACTGACTCTACTTGGACATTAGTAATACTAGTACAATAGTCTTATCTCCCATGAGCCACTTATCAACCTAAGATGCTCTGATACCCAGCTGTCACGACCCAAGACCCACCCTCTACAGATCTCGAATCGCGACCCCAGCCCGACCCTTTTGCCGAACCGGATCTCTTCTGAAACTTGCTATAAAATCAGTGCTACTAACACGCAACAACTATCATAACATAAACATAAATAGCGGGAGATTTAAAATAAAAGTTTCATGTAATATATATCTGGTTCTCAAAATACAGATTGTAAAATTTCTTTAACTACTGTACATCCCCAAGACGTGGATGACATGGGAGGCTACAAGACTGTACTACATATTACACTTACAACTTCTAAAAATGTCCGTGTTTAGCTAGCAGGCTCTATGGTCTGCTCTTAACATCCGTTCTTGAAATATTTAAAGTAAGTTGGAATGAGCTAACTTAGCCCAGTAGGTAATTCTCCTTTGCTCCGCCATGTGTACATGTCAATATAGAAAGGCATAATCCAAAAAGATTAGGATAATGCAAATATGATAGCCAGTCAAGAAATATAGAACTCATCAAGGAATATCAAATGGTAGGAAGCTCAAATGATAAATCAACAGAAATCTGATCTGATAACAAATATCATATTGTTACAGTCATGAGCTATCTCAAGCATAATCGTATGTACTCAATAAAAACCTATGTAATCTGATGATCATTCATAAGGAAATAATATGATCATCTATGAAAGTCAATAAATGACAATGATATCAACAAAAGTGGATGCAATCTAACTTGGGGCCCTGACATTACCCCTAAGCTCTTATTCAGGCCCAAACTATGGTCTTTAAATAGTACTAAACTCTGTATACATATAACTCTACGTCCTATGCCTCACATAGCAACGTAGCTAGTGTTCCTTCTAGAACCTTGACCCGTAGGTCGTAGTAAGCATCAGATGGAGTTTGTGACTGAGTACAAATCCGACACTAATAATATATTAGGATCATGCTACTTTCCACAAAGAGTATAGTGGAATCATAACTGGTTCTTGGAAACATAATACAATTATAGCTTTTTAGGACTAAGGTTACAGGGCTACTACGAACATAATTGGTTGCCCCCTTTTGGCCCTGGGTACAAGTGTACAAAAGAGTCTATGCACAAGTGTACAAAATCATGATCAAGATATATGGCAATCAACGTATTCCACATGATAGAACAATATCGTAATTGTAGATTCAATAAGCATTCTAGCATATATGGAGTACAATAGGTAGCGTATGAAAAACTGATGACATGGCTAGAAGTCTCACATGCAGAGATCAGATATTGCTTACCTCTTACTATATTCCTCTAGAAATTTAGATCGTTTTCCCTATCCCTTTTGACGTTTCTATGATTCAAGAAACACATCTCCGTCTATCTCTACATAGTTTATGTTATTCATCAAATTTTATATCTCTTTACTATAAGTATCTTATTTACTAAAATAGACTCTACTATTGAATTTGGAACGTCGAAGAAAGTCGATTTAGGCTTTCACGGACTTCAATTCAAACATCTGTACTAAAAAGGGCAAAATGGTCATTTTGCACTTTTATGTGTCTTTATTTCTTGGGGGCTATTTTCACAAATCGAATTTCACCGTTGAGTTCGGAGGGTCCAAAATAATAAAGATTGACTATTCACTTGACTTATTTAGGCATCGGGATTATTTTCCCTAATTAAATTAATTAAATTATTTAATATAATATTATATATTATTTGACCGTATTTGGATCACTGGTGCCACATTGGCACAGTGGCTCCCATGCATGGCTTAAGACCTCTCTCCCTCACGCGTCTCAAGTTTGAATTTCGGGGGCAGTAGCCCCCTTTATTTTTCTTTATTAACTTAAAACAAAGAGTGGATAAAGGGCTTAACAGCGATAAGCTATCCTAGCCCATATTTGGTATAACCAATTGATTTTATAACCCAGCAACCAAACAGACCGTATTTAATATATATATATATATATTTAAAATAGAAACAATCCAAACGGCGTAGTTTTAATGTAAAGTCCCTCAACACGACACCGTTTAATAGGCACTATTCACCATTTTCTTCGGTGACACTCCGGTGCCTTCTTCGGCACCGGCCACTTTTTTCGATTGAATTTTCAGGCCAAACCAATGAGGTTCGATCCATTTTTTTCCCAAGGTTTTCATATATATTCTCCATTTTGGGAGTAGGTTTATGGAACTTCACGATTAGACGGAATCCAGTGGGTCTTCAGCAAGACTCGAATCTCCGACCAAGAAATTTTCTTCTTATTTCATGCATTTTTCCTCACTATTTTTGCCTAATCTTACTTATATTTGGTTTTTGCACCTCAAGGGATTAAATCCTAGCAGTTTGTTTCTATTTTAGAGCATAAATTCATGAAAATTCGATTCTTCACTAAACCCTGCAACTGAGATTTTCTTACTCATTTCTAAATCGTTTCACTTGATTCTTTTTGCCAATTAAACTAAATTTCATGCTTGTTAAGTCCCTCTACTAGATTTTAACGAACATGCTTGAAATCTTAAAAACAGAATTTGATATTTTTACCTTTTTCGGATTTCTTCAGTGGCAGTATGTCCTTCTTCTTCTTCTGTTTTTCCTCCTTTGCTTCACTTTTGAATCTCAATCAACTCCCAACTTCTCCATTTTCTCCTTTGGTTTCTATATTTTCTCTCAAACCAACTCACTCTTTTATAGGCAAAATCACGTCCGCTTTCTCTCTTTCTCTCTCTTCCTCCCTTCAGCCCTTTTTCTTGACTTTCTTTTCTTTTATTTTTCGGTTGCTTTTTCATTTTGTTTCCTTAGCATTAATTGAATTAGGATATTTTACATATATATAATATAATATACATATATACACACACCACACACCCTTGATACACACACACACACACTTACCGACAGTGTGCTGTGTATCCTCTCCCACTTGCATGTATATGTATATTCAGTATATTATATGTATATATATACTATAACACATACATTTATATAATTTTATACCTTATATATGTACGTACAATTATACGTGTATATATAGGCTATATTTACATTTATATACTTGTATATATATATATTATACATTATGACATGTATATATATATACTCATGTGTGTATACATAATACACTACGCACGTACATTAATATTTATACGGGTCTACGTGCAAGATTCTTCGTACTGTCGAGTCCCTCATACGGGTGATCCCGAGGCACTCAAAATCGATTGCAACTTTACTCGTGTGATTGACATCATCGTATGTTCCCAAAACTATACATCATTCACTAAAATTCATGTTCGGGTTACAAGTCGGTATTACACTATTTGACCCGACCTACTTTGGTTTGAGTGCCATATTCCGGGTTAGGGTGTTACATCATTAATCACCATTCATGTCTAATAACATTTCTATTGTCATTATGTCATAATATCTAACATTAATATCAACCTTACAGGATATATGTACAAATTAAGGCTCGGAGTTATACACCATCAAAGTTTCCCACAAGCTTATCACTAGCTCCATTAGTCACTATCACTACCTTTCCTTCTGTATTGTGATTACCTAAAAAATTGTTATAATTCTGAGGTGAGCTAACTTAGCTCAGTAAGTAAATCATTCACTTTGCCATGAGTTAAACAAATGTGTATACCAAAAGGATAATCATAGGATTTTAAGCTCAAAGGGATAGGCCATCAGGCCCAAAATAACATAGTTCACAAAAAGGTTACGATTGCAATAGGGATGACTGAACAAGTCAACAAGCACAAATTTATCAACATATAATGTTTAACTACTCAAATCAAAGAGATTCAAATTGAATACAAAGTTAAGCCTAAAAAACGTATTTCACATTCAAAGATAACATAATCAAATCAACAAATGGTATGGAATCAAACATATACCAATTGAGTCAAATGGATGCTATCAAATAGGGTCGACTACCCCACACAACATTCATCCAAGTTTACCACTCATCTCTGAGTTTTCCTGAATGACACCAAGAGCTCTTATCATCATATCAAAATATCCTTTCAGGACAATGGGTATCATTCCCAAACATCAACCCGTAGGTCATCAACATCCAAAGAGTCAAGATGGGCATTGTAACAGATGGGTATTGTGACAGACACAAACCTGCGTACTCACAAATAATGTTATCAGCAAAAGGATTTCACAAGGTATGAGCATATACATAGGTTACAAACGTCCACAACAAAAGGGATCACAATGATCACAAAGACAATACATAATCAATGAGTCAAAGGACTCATAGATGTTCACAACAAATAAGATATCAACAAATCACAAATTTTCACATAATGGAAACACAATAATCAATGGGTTGTGGACTTGAAGCAATTATTGATGCACAATTTCAAGAAGCAAAGATTGGCAGTTATACAAGTAAGCCACATTGGCCAAGTAAAAATTCACATATTAGAGTTTGGGTTTACTTACATTGGGTTCTTAGCATTGCATTCCAATACTGGTACCATAGTAGCTATCTCATAGCCTTGTTTCATTTTTTCATCATTTGGGTGATCCTATAATCATGGATAAAAAATACATTGCATATTGAATTAGTATTCATTTTAATTTCAAGCATTTTTATTCAGCGTTTTAAGTTCTTTTGAACTTAGTCAAATTGATTAAGTGATCCTCAAATTCTCAATTTAGGATTTTTGATGCTTTATAGCTTACTTTGCCCTTCAAGGGCATAATGGTAATTTACACTTTTAATATCTTATATTTCTCCGTACACAATTTACGTATTCAGACTTGTTTTCAAGTCCAGTTGGTCCTTATAACATTTACATGGACCTTTTAATTTCATCTATACACTTCTAGTAACTTCATTAAGTCTTAAGGACGTATTCATCATTTTTTAGTTTGTTACTAGGTCTTATTTTTCTCAAAAGGATGTCATCGTCAAGTCTGGAATGTCGAAGATAATCAGTTTAGGCTTTTCTAGATTTTAATTTGCCTATTTGTGGCTTATATTAAGCTTACAAGCATTTTGATAATTTTACACTTTCACGTGTCCCATTTTTTGGTACTTTGTTTGTTAAAATGGATTTCATCGTTGAGTCCAGAACATCAAAGAAAGTCAGAATATGCTATCTCTAACATTTAACCGGCTTTTGGATTACTAAGGGCAAAATGATAATTATGACATTTTGCGTGTCTATATTTTTGGGACTTCGTTTCATAAAATGGATCCCGCCATTGGGTCCAAAATGTACTAAAATGCTATGGTATGTATTTTCATACTCATCAGAGTCTAATTGATAGCTTAATTGATTATTAGGACATAATTGTAATTATTCCTATTTGCCCGTTCATATTTTTTGGAATCTAATTTCGCAAATTGGACTTTATTATTGGGTCCGGAATGCCCAAAAACATTGGGTTAGACTTTTCTTTTATTTTAATTGACTTTCATTTACATATTTTTGGTCTAAGGGCATTTTGGTAATTTTTTATAATTTAAAAAGGATTTAAAATTAATTTTAATTAATTACCTGGACCCTTCCGTAATTAACAAAAATATTTGGGGGTTAAAATATAAATTCAAGAAGTTATTGAATAAACGGCCCGGTTTAGTCCCAAATTAATTGAACCGGCTCAATTAGGTTAAGAACTAAATGGTCCAGTCCAGTTCATTGCATCAGCATGATGTCATGCTGATGTTGTGCCTCATTAAACCAAACGACACTGTTCGGTTAGACCGTGGATCTATTTGATGCGGGTTAGGACCAGAACTGGATTCGACTTAAATGACCTGACCCACACAGTCTTTGTCTCCCTCCTTTTTTCGACGAGGGTTGGTTGCCTTCTTCGGCGCCGGCGATCGCCGCTGACAATTTTCCAGCGACAAAACCAATGGGGTTTGAACCATTTTCTGGTGAGGGTTCCATATATAAGGTCGGAATTTGCTTTTACCTAACCACAGCCGTCGAAATAGGGTGTTATAGTGGTTGCTTCAGAAAGCCACGGTTTTCTGTCAACATTTTATTCTTATATTTCGTGATGGTTTGCTTACTGTTTTTGCTTATTTTTTGTTCCGTTGGATTTCTGGAACCCTTAGGGACCCTTTCCCATTCTTAAAACCAAGTAAAACAACCAAAACTCCGATCACCCAAATTATTCAACCATACCGTTAACTCAAGTAATCTCCATGGTCTCTTGACTATTTTTGTTGCTTTAAGTTGTAGTGTACTCCATTTTTCATGCTCTTTCGAGCCTCACCTTTAGATTCAGGTTTTTAATTAAGTTTCGGTTATATGACTTCTTAGGGTTTTTCAAGCTCAACTATTCCATTTCTTTTCTATTCTTCCTTCATTTTCAATTCTAAGCACATGCATACATCTTAAATTAACAGAAGCTAAATTTCAAAAAATTTTAGAGAGAAGTTACCTGCTTAGGTTCTCTCTCTTCGGTTTTCTTTCCTCTCCTTGCAACAGCTCAGCGGTTTGCTTCTCTTGGTGAAACTTTCTTTCTTCTTCCATTTTTCTTCTTCTTCCTTCTCCTTTCTCTATTTCTTCTTCTTCATTCTCTCTCCCTCTCCCTTTCTCTTTCTCTTTCTCTAATCACATAACACACACAAGTCTGATTGAGTGAATGCCCAACACACACACACACGCAATGTATACACATATCTCTAAGAGAGGTTGGCTACATGTCTCTTCATTGGCTAGGGTGAGGGTGCAATGGGGTATTGCCATTTATCTTTTTTTTTTTTTTTTTTTTGAATTTCCTACACTCTTTTATGGGTTATATACATATCATGTGTCTTATATAACACAAAAGTGCTGATAGCCTAGTGGTTATTTTTTTTGTATAACTCTTTCCTTATTCCCTTGGTCATGGGTTCAAGACTTTGTAAGAGTTTTTTAAAACTTTTTTCTTTTTTCCTTTACACATACACCATAGTGTGTTTAGTGTACATCATAAATTTTCAAACTTTGCATTTTAAATTTCAAAAAGTCTCTTATAATTTTTGTAAGGTTTCTTGATTAAGCATACTTTATTTATGTATTATTAGTCTTGCCTTAAGTGTATTTTATGTACTAATCTTATAAAATTATTCATGTGTTAATCCTCGATTAACACCAATCGCAATTTCTCGTCAAGTTATGACCTTTGGCTTTAATTTGCATTCTTAAAATTGATTGTCTCCAACTTATAACTAGTTGCTCTCATTTACACATTTGTTTCCATATTTATGGATTATTAGTTTTCAAGTAGAATTGTCCATGATTAATAAGTAAATTATCTTATCATAATCATCATTATCCTTACTTGCCCCGCTTAATTGGGTTAGGATGTTACACTTGGGGCTCGTCTTGTTGATACTCCGATGGATTCCATCGTGAAATTAGATGCTGAAAATGGTGAAGTGTTTAAGGATACAGGGCGGTATCATAGATAGGTCGGTAAATTGATTTATCTCATAGTGACCCATCCAAATATCACTTACGTTGTTGGTATAGTTAGTCAGTTTGTGCATGTTCCCGTAAACCTCATTGGAAGGCCATCTGTCGTATTCTTCGGTAACTCAATGGCGCACTAGGTAGAGGATTGTTATATAGGGCGTCATCATCCTTATCTATTACTGGATTTTCAAATGCTGACTGGGCAGGTAACCGTAGTGATAGATGGTCTACTTCTGGATATTATACATTTATTGGTGATAATCTTGTTACTTGGCATAGTAAGAAACAAAATATGGTGGCTCGGTCTAGTGCTGAAGCTGAGTATCAGTGCTATGGCTCACACTGCTTGTGATATGTTGTGGGTTCGGTCTTTGCTTTGTGACTTAGGTGTGAATGTGTCATCTCCTATGCTAATATATTGTGACAACCAAGCAACTATATTTATTGCTAGTAATCCCATGTTCTATGAATGTACAAAATACATCAAGGTGAATTATCATTTTGTTCGAGATCTCCTTATGAAGAAGGAGATTACCACTCCTTATATTCAGTATGCAGATCAGTTGGGTGATATTTTTACCAAATCATTGACTTGGCCTACATTCAAGCATTTGTGTTCTAAGTTGGGCATATTTGATCTTTATGCTCCAGCTTAAGGGGAAGTGTTAGAATTCTTATATTTTTAGTTTACTATTCTCTCTTATTTAGTTCATATTTTAGTAAGGGTAATATTGTAATTCTTTCATTTTATTTTTACATTATAAAGACAACTGGAAGAGTAGGGTTAAAGAAATTAAGCTACAAGCATTGTTTTGAATTCTCTTCATTCTTTCTCGAATCTTAAATTTTTACCTATTGTGTTTCTCAACTATTAGCATCTAATTTCACATTAGAATCTATTGGAGTATCAATAGGATGAGCATCTAGAGTACTAGTTTCAAAGAGAAAGTTCAAGTCATATTTTTGTTGACACAAATTGATACTTTTCTTAGACCGGGAAACCTCAACTTGACGAAAATAGCAAAAAAGATCAAAGTCTTGGGTGTGAAATTTCTTATTCAAATGAAGTTTTAAGTTGGCTATACCTACTGAGTCTTTGCCACTAATAATAATGTCATCGACATAAACTATTAAAACAATAGTTCATGAAGAAGAATGACACATAAACACATAATGATTTGAAGTAAAGCGCTGAAAGCCAAACTAAAGTATAACGGTAAAACCATGCACACGGAGAATCTTTCAAGCCATGTAGTACATTTGCAATTGGCATACCAATTGTTCCTTTCCTGGTATAACATACCCAAATGGCTAAGTCATCTAAACTTATTTTATAAATTTTGTGTAAAAATGCATTCTTTATATCCAACTGATATAAAGGCCAATTAAAACTTACTTGTAATTGAAATAAGAACTCTAATAGAATAAAGGCGTGTAACACAAGAGTATAGCCTTTGACAATCAATCAGGCCTTAGGATGCTCAACAGAACTATCAGGATGATGCTTCATATTGTAGGCCTAATGACGACCAATGGGCTACTTTTGAGGAAGAAAATGAGTGAGGTACCAAGTCTAGTTCTTATGAAGGGCAGGTATCTTCTCATCCATAGTCCAGTTTCCATAAATGAGATGCCAAACTTGTTGAAAAGAACTAGGAACATAGATTGAAGATGATGAAGAAATAAAAACAATGAAAAGAAGACGAAAGGTGATGAAAGGAGACAAAATTAGAAATGAGATGTTGAGTACAATTATGAGTACCTTTCCTTAATGCAATAGACAAACCATGAGAAAATGGAATAGTAGATCGTATAGGAGACAAGATCTCAATAGTCAGGCAGTTGGTTGAGAAGCAAGAGCCCATGATACAACTTGAGCTAGAGAGGTGGATTAGCCATAAGGAAAGAGAATGACAGTAGAGTTTGAAAGAATCAGCAAAGGAAGCTCCCCTTGACAAGAAGAAATTAAATTAGGATCATTGTTGAGTACTGATGTACAAAAGAAGGAAGGCGACTCAAAAACGGTAACATTTTCATTGTATAATAACGATGGGAAACAGAGTCATAATAGTGATAATATTTTTGATACTTGAGAAAAACACACTTGACAGAACGAAGAGAAAGTTTATCACCACCTGGACCAAAAAGATGAACACAGGCAACAAAACCAAAGACACGAGGGGTCTGATTAATAGGTGTGATATTAGGAAGAGGGAAAGGAGACTTAGTTGCCCCCAAAAGAGGATGACATGTGATTAATGAGACAAACAACATTAGCCTAATACGATTGTAGTACAAGAATATTAAACAACGAAGTATGGGAAACATTTAACAAATGATGATGCTTACGTTCGGTAATGTCATTTTACTGAGATGTATGCAGATATGAAGTTTGATGGGCAATGCCACGTTTAATAAAAAAATCATGCATAAAAGATTTAGTATATTCCCGGGCATTTGCAGAATGTAAAATCTTGATACGTTTGTCAAATTAACCTAAAATTTCATTTTAAAATAGAAGAAAAATATTAGGTTATTCAAAATAATCTTTCATAAAAAATAGCTTTACCATCCACAAAGATTACAAAATATTAAAAATCAAAAATATTTTTTATTCTTGTAGGACTCCATATGTTTGAATGCGCAATATTAAAAGGACTAAATTGACAATTGTTTATGCTACAAAGAAAAGAAGTATGGTGATGTTTATATAATTGGCAAGCCTCACATTCTAAAATGGAAACATGACTAAAATTAGGAACAACTTGACATAACTTATACATCGATACATGACCTAAACAATAATTCCATTAAAGAGGAGAAATTGTGGCATTCAAAGCAACAACATAATTTTTAGGATCCAAATAGTAAAGCCCATTGTGCTTATGCCCCAAACCAATCACATTTTTCATATTAAAATCTTTAAAAACACAAAAAGATAAAGAAAAAGTTACCAAAAACTATAAATACTTGGTTAATCGATTTACAGACAACAAATTAAAGAGAAAATGTGGTACAAATAAACTAAAAGATAAGGTCATAGACTAGTAGGGTTAGATCACTAGTTCTGAGTACTAGGCCGGAAAGAACCATTAGCTAACACGATAAACAATTTTGATGGAGGAAAACGAGAGAATAGAGAGGCAACATTAGACATGTGAACATTAACTCCACTATCAATAATCCAAGGGGTAGATAGCTTTCCCATAACACAAGAAAAATTAGCTATATTGGCCAAAGTAGAAGTGAAGGTTGACAAGTTAGGAGAGAGTAAAGACAACTACAGGATAAGTTGGCTAAGTTGAGAAGTAATGGTATCACGAGAACCAAAAGCAGAGGCAACAAGACTGTTGCCCAGATTTATACCCAAGAGGGGGAGTAATTTGGATATTTAGCAAATATTGACTACTTTTACAAATTTTAAACATTAATGTGAGTAAAGCACAAAGCAAGTAATGAGTAGGGAAGAGAGAACAAACACAACAATTTTGTGTGGTTCGAAAAAATTCATGTCCTCAATTCAAACTCCCCGCTTAAGTTTTTTCATTATATGAACTCCTTCATAGGTGGAGATCAAACCTTTATAATAAAGAGCTTTTCGCTCTTTTCCTATGAAAATCCCCTTTTGCCTCACGCAAATCTCACCGTAATGAGAAGATAAAAAGTTGATACCAATAGATACTCTCTCATAGAGCTGATTGGTATATAAATACTCACTCACTAATGATTGATCAAGATAAACTCTGAGTATTTAAGATGAAAAGAACTTTCAAATCTAGATTTTACAATAAATGAGATCCAAAGTCAAACAATAGATCAAGAAGTTAAAGTATGTAAGTTATTAGTAATAAATGTTGTAGAGAACCTCCTATCTACAGGCCTTTGAATAATATAGCCATTAGATTAAAAAACTAGTCATTCTTTCCTTTTTGATCAGTTCAAAATTTAAATTTGAGATTACCAAATCGACAGAATCAGTCGACTGGATTCATCAATCAGTTGACTGATGAACTCAACTGATTTGTCCAGATGCTTGAGGTTCATCTTGTCAAGAACAACCAATCGATTGGTCTTTAGAATTAATCGTCTAATTTATCTAGTGTCAAAATGTTCACAAATGTGTATTGAATAACCACTTGACTGATTTTAAGAAATAGTTGATTAGTTTTGACAGAAGGTCCAATTTTGTGAACATAAAATCAATCAATCGATTGGATATATGAAATGGTTGACTGGTTTAAACAGTAGTAAAAATAGGCTTAAGAATTAGTTGACTGGTTTTGAGAAATGGTCTACTAGTTTTGGCAGTTTAAGTAATTTGTCTATTTTGACTAGTGTTCTCTATTTCAAATGACTTAATTTTTCAACACTTAAGATATATCAATATAGTGTTTTAAAAAATCATTTTGTGATTGATTGTAATTGATCACTTAAATAATTAGAGCTTATGCATATGATCAATAAAACCTAATTCACTCAAAAACTCAAAATAATAAAAACTAAGTATTCTCTTGACTTCTCTTGATTTATTGAGTTTGAGTGTATCCACTTGATTGGAAGTCTTAAAGCTTGTGGATGAGGGTATTTCTTCATTTGATGAACTTTATCATTTATTCGTCAATCATTTTCTTTGACCTAGTTGATCTATTTGTATTGTTACTAGATAAAACAATAGTCCTTATAGTCAATGCCTTGCAATTATCAAAATTACTGAGATACTTTTGGTTGAAAACCTTTAGAGCTAACAAAGACATTTTGTAGATGTTTGTGGCACTATAGCAGTAAAAGTATCATCAGATGTCTAATTTTCATAGGATGATCTCCCACACTTATCCCAATAATAATCCTCAATATGTCCAGTACCACCACAATGAGAATATTTTCACTTAAAGAGATTATCACGTCCTATCCAACCACCACTGTCCTCCACCACTATAGCCTCAACCACCATTGTGGTTAAAATGTTGTCAACCACATCGACCATTACTACGACCTCCACGAAAAGCACTACGATTACCATCATTAAAGACTAGGGTTGAGGACTCTCTAGATGAGGAAGAAGACCCATGAGTAAAAGAAACACGTTGAAGAGGAGAATAAGCATTGATAGCATTTGGAAGCTTTTCACTAGGAAAAAATGTGATTTTTGAACACACAATACTTAAGGTTAAGACTAGAAAAAAAATAGGGTAATTTGAGACTTTTCACACTGAAGATGTTGAACCTTCATATTAGTACTCAATGACTAATAAAGCATGAGTTCTTCCCATAGGCCTTTGAAAACACTATAATGTTCCACTAAAGATTTATCACCTTTTTTAGTATTGAACGTACGCTCATAGACCCAAGAGATATTGTGCTCCTATGAATACATCTCTTCAAGAAATACCTATATCTTTTTAGCCATATCTAGAAGCTAGACATTTGAAACAACATAGGACTCCATAGTAAGCCACAACCAGATCATTACTTGAGAATTACCACTCCACCAATCTTTTGAATTTTTTACATCATCAAGAGATACATCCTTAGTATGATACTTGATTTTCTTCTTTGTACGAAGAAAAACTCTAAAGATATGAGACCACGAATAGTAATTATTGTCATTCAATTTTATAGAAGTAGTTGATCGCACCAAATCATCCACAAAATGACTTTGGATATCATCAAGAGAAGTTATAGAGAATAAAAAAGGACCACACAAAAAAAAAAAATTAAGCTGAAGAAACAACTCATAATCTGTAGCAACAACCCATATGCATAGAGGCACTGCAAGACACTAAAAGATAAAGAATCAACCAAACGCATTTAAAAGAATCCCCTCAACAAGGGAAGGAAGAACCAAATGTGGCCAAACAAGCACTTAAACAAAGTCCAATAGGCAAAATAACCCAATCGACCAAAACATAACATACACAAGTCTAATATGCAAAAACCCGTACGAACACGCACGGCCGAAACAAGGAGCCGACTTTTGATGATGCAAAGTTTCGTTCAACACGATACAATCGAGCATTGACTACTCAAAACAAGATTACTGATTCTTAGTTGTAACATCCTGACCTAATTAAGTGGAGCTATTAAGGATAATGATGATTATCATAGGATAATTTACTTGATAATCACAGAAAATTCTACTTAAGACTAATAGTCTATGAATATGGAGACAAATGTAAAAATGAGAGCAATTAGCTATGAATTGGAGATAATGAGTTTTAAGAAAGTAATTTAATGACAACGATCATGACTTGATGACAAATTATGATTGGTGTTAATCGAGGATTGACACATGAATAATTTTGAAAGATTAGTGCATGAAATGCACTAAGGCAAGATTAATGATACGTGAATGAAGTATCCTTAATAAAAGATTTTTGCAAAAATTTTAAGAGTCTTTTAGAGAGAAAAATGCAAATTTTGGGAATGAATAAATAGATACACCAAGTAATTAGTAATATACAAATATGAATATATAATGATTATAATATGAAATAAGACATGAAATTCTCCACTAACACAAAAAGAGAGGAAAAAGAGCCAAAAAACTCCTACAAAGTCTTGAACTCAAGAGAAAGGTAAAGAATGCAAAAACTCTACCACTTGACCACTAGAGTATTGTAACACCCCAGACTTAATTATTAAATTATGTAATGAAAAACTCTTTCTGAAATCTGATCTGGCATTTAACTGTTTAAAATCAACTGTTTAACACTGACCAAACCCATGTTAGCAAATTTTAAAAAAATTCTGAGAAACTGATTACTGTCACTGAACCCTTAGACACTGAAGCTAACCTAACTAGGAGTTGACCGGAAGAAACCGCGTCGAAAAATAAGCTACAGAATGAAAGATAGGAAGAAAACAGTGAAACTGCATTAATGCACAGCCAAATAGGGCCTAAGCCCGAAATAGGAAAGGACCAAAAATTGTGGTCAAGAGGATTTGATCCCTTGACCAACCTAGGCAGAATTTGGGTTACCAAAAATTTACCAACTAAGCTAAGAGCACCTTTGTGCATATCTATGCAAAGATATGTATTTAAATACCATTCAGATTTGGCCTTTCCCCAAAGTGACCAATAGCCAAGCATGCAACACATCAGCATGCATCACCCTATGCTATAGCCCATCATGCCTATCCCACCATGATTACATCTCGTCCCAACCAAAATGCATGCAAATCCATCATGCACTTAGGGAGATGAAACATCAAGTAAAAATCTGATTTACATGATCTCCATATATGCATTGGAGGGGAAAAATAGATCTGCAAAAATGACCCTGTAAACTGATATTGAGAGATATCCTGTATACTGATTTTTAGAGAGAGAAAGTGGGTTAGAGAGAGATAGCTTGAATGTGGGGCTTGGCCATTGAAGAAGCAATAGAAGGGAGCTAAGGACTGGGAGTGCACGGAGGGATCAAAGCCAACTTGTTGAAGTTTCTGTTTGAACACAAACCAGCGAGGAGAGACCACTGTTCGAAGGTAAGCAATCCAAAATTTTGAGAAATTCTCTTTAGAAATTCTGGCTATTGTTTTGTTGTTTTGGAACTATTATTGCATGTATCATGTTTAGACCATGAAATTTGGATCGATTGTGAACATTTGGACCATCAGAACTGCCCCAAACCACGGAAACAATGAAATCCGCCATTAGAGGACCTTGACTGAATGGGTCTAGCTCAACCTGCTCCAAACTTGTTTTAGTTACTTGGGACTTAAAATAGACCCTCCTAGGATCACAAAAACCCTAGACCGCGACCTCAATGCCTAGGGTTTGACCCTCAAATATACGGTTGCAGGTACGGGTTCAAAAATGTAACTCATGAAAACCTAGATTAAAATGGGATCTTAGGGTAGGAACTGAAACCCCATAACTTGTAGGTCACAACGCAAGAAACCCCAAGTGATTTGGACAAAAAATGGACCATCACGAGTCAGTTGCAGGTTTCGGATTATCGCCTTGAAACAGAGCTATCTAAAGCTCGATTCGACGCCCCAAATCGATGCTAGGATGTTGGTAGGGTTCCCAGAAATCGATTAGGATCGATAACAGTGAGAAAAGATGCATAAAACTCTACGAAATCGAAGAAGAAAAATTCTACAATTCTAGGGCAACAGTAGCCCTAGACTATTGGGGACGATGAACAGTACGGGTCGGGCATGGATCGGGTTTTCGGGTCGGGCCCCGACCCGACCGAGAAACAGATAACCCGTTTAAAACCAAACTGTGTCGTTTTAACATAACTGATTTTAAATTTTTAAATTTTAGGGCTGACGTCAGCATGACGTCAGCACATTACCCTGAACCGGTTAGAACCGGATTGGACCGGTCCTGTTCAATTGCATAAGGACTGAACCCTTTGGTTCAGTTTAAATTTTCTGGAAATTACATAAAGACCCCAACCGTTTTGGGAAATTTGACTCTGGCCCAGATTCTGAAATTTTTATTCATTTACACCCCTGATGATTTAATAAATAATAAATTAAATTATTTAATTAATTTATTAATTAAATAAAAATGACCAAATTACCCCTAGGTCATTAATAGGTCAAATGAAGTCCAAATAAGTCAAATGAATAGTGTATTTTCACTATTTCAAACATTCCGGACTCAATGGTGGAGTCCGATTTGGGAAATTAAGTCTCAAAAAATACAAACACGTAGGAGTAAAGGACCATACTGCCCCTGATGATGCCCGAACCCAAATACAACTAAAAGATAGTCTATTTTGACTATGTCGGACATTCCGGACTCAACGGTGAGGTCCGTATTAGCAGATAAAGTGCCAAAAAATACAACACACGAAATTGCCCCTGACACTGTTTAGAACCCAAACAAAGTCCGATTGAGACGAAACTGAAAACAATAGAAACCCTGACACGTATGGGACTATACACGTGATTTGATGACGAGTCGGAGTCGAAACTTCACAACTGTGAAATGACCAAAATACCCTTGATCCTGTGTCAAGTTAGATAACATCCGAATGAATTAAGAACTAACCCAATGAAAGCTTAAATAATTTCGTGACCGGACTGCCTAGAGGTAGTACACATCCTGACGTCTTGGGATTTTGCTATAGGATAAAAACTCAAGCCAGTCATGGAGGGGAAAAACAAGAAATTTACCATTATGTCTAAAGCCGAAAGACTAGCTGACAAGAAGCAACAGGAGTTCATGCGACAACTATTGTGGCAACAAAAGATTATCGAACGGCACATAAGGATAGCCAAAACAACCGAGGTAGTCTCCGTTCGACCGTTTATATACAAAATGCCTACCAAGGCAATGGTCGCAGAGGCTAAATTAAAGAAATAGGAAGACACGGAAACCCTGAAAGAGTGGATGCAAAGGTGATTTTCAATTATCATAAAAACACATAGACAGCGAGATAGTCTAACTCAGGTTGAATTTTGAATTAAAATAAACCAAGTTAAGATTCATGTGAGATTTACGAAATGTTCATAAATCTTCTAGGATAAAGAAGGATAAGAAGAAGAGAAAGGCTTCTCAGTTAAGTCCCGTTACCGCACAAGGTGAGTAACCTAGACTCCTGAATTGGTGTATAAGTACACCATCTAGTTATTGTATTTTTTTTTATACTGTACTGTACTGTTCCTACTGATATACTGTCTTTCATGCTTCTACTCAATGCATGACTATATTTTACCCTGTCCGATTTCACTGTTCCGTATTGAAATGAAATTATCCTTGTTTTTACTAAAAGAACAACTGACTCATGGTACCAAATTCGGTCTTGAACACTGTATGAGCATATTGCACTATTTAAATTGTGCATACTGTATTGTTATCCTGTTATACTGTTCTGCTCCGCTCATTATTGAACTGTTCGGTTGCTATGATGTTTTGACTGTATTCCTGTTTTTAAATATTGTTCAAATATACGAATTTATCTATATCATTTGAAATGCTTGATTCAACCACCTGTTTTATAAACAACAATGGTTTGAAACCCATGACAGGGGACCCGTGTTACTCACTGGGCTTTTTAAAGCTCACCCCTTCCCTAACATTTTTCAGGTGAGGGACCTAGCGATCAGGATTAGCGGGTTGGAGACCCGGAGAACTATTTTGAAGAACTTATGAATTAACCATTTTTGTACCTAACTCCATTTCTGAATATGATGTACTGAAACCTAAGACTCGTATCTTTTGTAGGACAATGATGTAATAGTTAACCATGGATGTATTAATGGCTCTGCCAAGGTGTTATGCATTCCCTTAGTTCCGCTACAACTTATATTAATTGAATGCATTGTACTTGGATGTTACTGATGAATGGCCTGTGGTTAGGATTACCGTCGGCATTTTGATTTCAAAAAAAAAAAACCCGATGGGTGCCTAACTGGCCGGTTGCATGCCCCTAATCCGCACAGGGTGGGTAAGGGGGATGTGACAAGTATTATTGTCATGTATGCAGCCAAATACATATATAAGCATCATTTATGAATATAAATTTCATGCAGCAAAAAAATGAGGTGTCAGAGGCTTCAAGCTATGAATTGTCTTAATCTCATTGGACCAAAATCCTGTCCATTAACAACACATGCAAATTCTGCTCATACATACGCATCACATATATACATCGAGTGTCGTGTGTGAAGGGTCATTTCTACTAAAGCTCGAAATGAAGAGAGAGAGATGTAGAGAGAGAGAAATGTAGAAAGAGAAGGTGAAAGGTAGAAGACATGCAGCCATTGCATGTTGCATGCAAGGTCTGGAGCAAAAAGAGTGAAGGCCATTGAAGTTGTTGGAGCTCGAATGGGCTATGCAAGGATAAGAAACTATGAGAAAAGAGAGAGAACAACCACAAAATGGGTAAGTTTCTCTCACTAGAAACTTTGAATCTCCTTCAGTTTTGATTGATATAAACTACATGCATGTATCTAGTATAGTAATAGGTGAAAAAAGAAAGAAAATGGAGGAGTTTAAACTAAGAAAAACCCTAGAACTCAATACCTGAAAATCAAAGGAACTGGGTTTCTAACCTATAGTGAACCAAGCTTTAAACCGAGTGCTTGGCTCGAAAGAGAATTGGAAATGAGACACAACGCAACTTGAACCAACCCAAATGGTCAAGAGACTGGTGAGAAAGAACCGATTACAGTTAAAAGAGAGAGAAATTGAGAACATGCAATTTAACTTGATTTGCTCAGTTTTGTAAGAAATTATTGAAATTTCCTTAAGGTCAAAAATAGGCCAATTAAAATGAAAGAAGAGTCTAACTCAATGTTTTTGGGCATTTTGGACTCAATGGCGGAGTCCGATTTACGAAATTAGCTCTCAAAAAATATGAACGGACAAACTGGAATAATTCTAATTATGTCCTAATGATTAACTCGTTTTGTGATGTTGATGACCTACGGGTCAGTGCTTGGGAATGATACCCAAGACATAGTCCTGATGAGGACATGATTTTGATAAGAGCTCTGTGCCATTTAAGGGAACCCAAAGATTAGTGATGAACCTAGATGAGTGTTGTTTGGGGGTAGCTGGGCCCTATTTATTTATAGCATTTATTTTATTCAATTTGTATATGTTTGATTCCACACCCTTTGTTGATTTGATAACGTTACCTTTGAATGTGAAATATACCTTTGAGACTTATCTTTGTATTCGATTTGAACCCCTTTGACTTTGGCAGCTAAACGTTTTATGTTCATCTATTTGACTCAGACTCTCATATCCATTTGACTCAGATTTGTATGTCTATTTGACTCAGTATTCCATATGTTTGATTTTACGTTATGATAGTTGATCTATTAGACTCAAATTCTTATATCTATTTGACTCAGACTCTCACATCTATTTGACTCAGATTTGTATATCCATTTGACTTAGTATTCCATATGTTTGATTTCGCACTATGATAGTTGATTTATTAGACTCAGATTCTTATATCTATTTGACTTAGACTCTCGCATATATTTGACCAAGATTTGTATATCCATTTGTCTCAGTATTTCATATGCTTGATTTCGCACTATGATTGTTAGTCTATTAGACTCAAATTCTTATATTTATTTGACTCGAATTTTGATATCTATTTGACACAGACTTTTATATCTATTCGACTCAGATTTGTATATTCATTTGACCCATATTTGCCTACCTAATTAACATACTTAGTCTTTGTGACTAGAGAAAATGATGACTAGGGAACAAAACAGCTAGAGAGTTTGAGTGAAATGAGCTTGTATTGATCTAGAAAAGATGGCTTACACTTGTTGGTTTTGGCTAAAGGTTGGTTGGTTTGCAAATGAGACCCTACTTCCTTTTATATATAGGTTACAAAAGAGTGTCTAGAATATCCGTAAGACTATTTTTTATACAAGAGTTATCTTTAGGACTCTAGAATATTCCACTTGAGTCTACAATATTGTAATATACAAGAAGGCTCTAAAACATTCCACACTCCATGAGAATGCTCTAGGTTATTCTAGAAATCTCTAGATGCCTAGCCTTGCAGATATGCCATGCATTGTGGATGCTTCTTGTAAGCGTCGGCGTGGCGCCTTGGACGCTTCTTGTAAGCGTCGACGTGGCATCTGCGAGGCGTAGCCTTCGTCCAACTTGGCAGGGCGTGACAAAAAGCTCCAAAAGGAGCTTCTCTTTAAACACTTAAAATCTTATACATGAAAATTCAATTTGTGTCTCATTTCTTTGTTGTTTGGAAATATTTCAAAATAATTATAAATACTTTTATAAACATAGATATAGACACAAATATAAGTATTTTCTAATGGCATGTAAGCAAATTTGTATGATATGAAAATAATTTGCATTTATACACATTTATACATGTAGATGATGCATGGATATATTTAATTGTTTGTGTTTATACACACAAACACAATCCATATATAAACACATTTTAAAAAATGACTAACAAAAAAATGGGGGAATTTAATAATAGGCCCCCTATAAAGTGTTTAATTACCCTAAGTTCAACCAGAATATTTTCACCCCAAAAATTCTTAACTATTTTCTTGACAAAAATACAATTTTCTGTAAAAACACAGAGAAAACAGTCCTTTGCAACCTAACCTGTGCCCAACTTATGCCATGTCACTTTTTGTTTTTGAAACTTCAACATTAAATAACATGCAATATATAAGTTCGTTTGTCATAAATATAAATATAAATATATATATATATATATATATATATTTAGACTCTAAAAATCAAGATATATCAAACAAGATCCATATTGTATATGAAATTATGTCAAAAAAATTCGTGTCTTTTGAAACAATAAATTTTGTTCTTCACACTACTATCAAAAAATTCTTTGTTCGAAAATTCTCTATATGAAACGTCTCTCTAAAAAAATCCTTTGTTCAAATTTCAAAAGAAAATTTCATAGCAAAAAATACATTGGATGCACAATTAGCTCTTTAAATGGATTATGTTTGACCTTTTCTATTTGATATAATAATTATCCTAATCAATGACTTTAAACTTTGAAGTAGCCATTTGTGCAACCAAAGTATTGTGTATAATCTTGAGACTGGAAATTTAGATTTCATATCAAACACATTTCAATCAAACTGTAACATGTATTTCCAAATCTCCATCACTAAAATTATATTTTAAAAACAAAACTCATGGGACTCTCAATTTTGCAATCAATTTTATTAATCATTGTACATATTCCTTAAAAAAAGTCATAGTGAAATTTCATTATTTTATAACAAAAAGTGAAATTACATAGGGTTAACTAATGTAAAAACAAGGAAGGAAATATAGAACTAAAAAAAAATCCTAACAATAGAGAAGTTTCTTTGTCCAAAAACCATTTCATAAATTCATGCTTCCCGATTTTCCACTTAGAACCCAACTTAGGTTGCACTATTTACATCTGAAGTGGGTCTCTCGATTGTGTGTGTGTGTGTGTATATATGTACATATATGTGTGTGTGAGTGTGTATATAATGTATATATAGGGAGAGAGAGAGAGAGAGAGAGAGAGAGATAGAGAGCAGAGAAAGTGAAAGAGATAGAGGAGAAGGAGAAGTTACAAGTGATGAGAGGAGTCTGTAGTGCTGCATAGCGGCCAGGCTGTTGTCGACAGCTCTATGTTGTAGCGACAATGGTGGCTGAATGGTGCAGATGTCAGTTTGCAGTGTGGGGGTATTTGCCTCGGTAGTGGACTGTGACTATTCATGTGGTCGGTGATGACTGGTGGTTTATCGAAGATGGTGCTACCTGAAGGGGCGGTGGTCATCTGGTGGTCGTTGCCGCTAGTGGTGGGCGATGGATTGGCCGACGATTGATAGGGAAAAGAGTTTGGGTCTGAATTTTTAGAGAGATATTGATTTTGAGAGAATTGAAGATCTATTTTTATTTTTGTGGAAAAAGAAGATTCAGTTAGGCTTTTTATATTAGGTCTTTAAGGGTTGTTTGGATCTTTGAAAATTTTGTGAAGGAAAAAAAAAGGGTAAAAACTGTTTGACCAAACATGGCTGTTGCCCAGATATTTACGCTAGAGGGGGGGTGAATAAGATATTTTGTAAATATTAGTTTCTTTTTGAAACTTTAAAAATGAATGTTGTAAATGCACCAAAAAATAAACAATAGAAAGAGAGAGAGAGAGAGAGAGAGAGAGAGAGAGAAAACACATCCATTTTACGAGGTTTGGAAAACTTCCTACGTCCTCAACTCAACCATTCTCACTTGAGTTTTTTCACTATCGTGACCTCATTGTAGGTGGAGACCAAATCTTTACAATGCGAAGACCGCAACCTTCTTATCCCTACAAAATATATCATTTTGCCTCATCAGATAGCACCTACCCACAAATCTCACTGCAATGAGATGATACAAAGATGTTTATCAAATAACACTATTTTTTAGAGTATTTTTGGTACAATAAGATGCTCACTCTCTATAGATAAATCAGGTGTAAGTCAAAGTATTTAAAAATGAGTAGAATTTATAGATCTAGATTTTCAATGTTTCAATCTAGAGTCTAGAGTAGAGACGTAGAAGTGTAATCATGTAAAAAAATGGCATAGAATGTCTTAGAGAGCCTCTATTTATAACCCTTAAAAGAATATCTGTTTCTTTTCAAAAAAAGCCATTTCCCCCATTTTTTTTCTGTTCAAAATTTGAATTTGTGATTGCCAAATCAAAAAATTTAGTGGATTGAATCATCAACCAGCTGACTGGATTGAGGACTGGTCGACTAATTAGGTCAACTGAGTTGTCTAGAGGGTTTGAAATCCAATTGTTTAAGAACAATCAGTTGAATGGTCTTTTAGATTAGTCGACTTGTTCTGATGTACACTATTTTTAGCCTTGACAATAGTCGACTGATTCTCCTTAGAGGTCGATTGAATTGGATAGTGAGTGTAAAGATCTAAAAAATCAGGATAAATTTTTCGTTTTTGCTAGTAGGACACTATTCATGCATTATTTACTGGTAGGACACTATATATGCATCATTTAGACATAAGTCATGTTTAGAAGTATAATTTGAGTATTCCATATAAGAAAAATATGATTATAATGTTAAAATACACATCATGTGAGAATTTGAGCCTAATTGGAGATAGTTTGAAAAATGGACCAAAAATGGCATCCCGGGTGGCCCGGGTGGATCCAGCCGCAACCGCCAACAAGAGAAAATAATTTTTTTGAAAAAATATCATTTAAAATAATTTTAAGAACTTTGGTTAAAGTAGAATATCAAATTGAGGCGTTTCGGGATAGGTTGTAGTGTAACGGGGTCCCGTGACTCATTAAGGGTAAAATGGTCTTTTCACCCCTTGACCCCTTTAGTATAAATAAAACTCTTGAGATTTAAAATCTTCAGAAAATGCTAGAGAAGTTACAACAAGTCGTGCATGGAGAGAAAGCATGAAGAAAACCTAAGTTTTTCAATTTTCTACCTTTCAAAACTCATCTATAGCCTTGGAATCTCTCAAGGATTCCTTCTAGGAAGTTGTTCCCCACCACGAGGGCTATAATCCTACTAATTGGTTCAGCGTTGAAGTGAGTACAACTCCCTAGGGTTGAGAAAAATCCTTCTAGGTATGATATTTTGCTAAGTAAAGAATATAGTTAAGTTTATTAGTGTTTTTATATGTTGATTGTATGACTTACATGCTTACTTGTTGTTAGAAAGCCACCTAACATATAGTTACTTTGAAAACCTATGGTTGGTACCTTGTGTACTTATGTATTATTTGAGAATTTGGTGAAGTGATGAACATGTAACATGAATATATGTATAATTCATTGCATTCTAGCTTATGTTCATGTAGACAAAGTCTTGTAGTTTGAAAGTTATGTTTTGCTCAATGTATTGGTATTTTGTGTACTTGTGTAATATTTGAGAATTTGGTAAGGTTGTGAATGTTTAACATGATTATATGTATAATTGATTAGATTATATGCTATGTTCATGTAAACAAAGTTTTGTGGTTTAAAAGTTATAGTTTGCTTTATGTATGATACATTATTTAAGGCACATTTCATGGGTTTGATAAATGCCTCATTGAAATTACATAGAAAAATTAAGGCATCTTGGCATACTTAAATCTTTGAAAACATGGCGTGTGTTGAGCATTTTGGTGCTATGCATTATGAAGGTGTAGATCATGTGGTGAAAAACTTAAAATTTGGCCAATGACAATACTCGCGTGCTGACGGGGGTGGACCTTGAAACGAGGCATGGGTGGGCATAGAGTTGCATGTGTGTGTCATGCATATTGTCATTGCATTGCATCATTGAATTTGGAGGGGATATAGCTTATAAATGTTCACTTTGCACATGCCACGCCTTATCTTTATTCTTTATATTAGCATTATGCCATACAAGCCGTCGTGCTTACCCTATATGGGATTACATATTACAGATGAGACTCCTGGCATATGAGACTTGATGAAGTCTTGAAGCATGGAGGGAGAAATGGACCTTGAAGAACATTTGGCCCTTGGAGCATATTTTTGGTTGTATGAGGGCATTAGCCCCAATAACATGTGTTTAATTTGGAAAACGGTGGACTATAGGCCTTAGGCCATTTTGTGATGTAAGGGCTTAAACCCAAATGACAAATAGTGTCACGACCCAAAACCCACCTTATGCAGATTAGGGGTCCATGACAGGGTTTACAGCCCGTGGGCCGTTCCCCGCCAAAAGGATCTGAAATACTAGATAATATTATCCAAGTACATTATTAGTAATTCTAGTACCATCCACAGGTTATCATTATGCCAAAATATAAATAAGTGTTTAAGTACAGATCTTCAAAAACATAAACCAATCTAGGACCGTGGAAACATGGGAGAAATTAGGACATTACAATAGTCAATCTATTACAAAATTCAGAAAAGACTATCAGTAGCCAGTAGGCGTCTAGCCAACCTGTACGCCCGATGGTTTTTCCCTTATTCTTGCTGTCCTGGAAAAAAGAAATAAATGAGGGGTGAACTAACAAAGCCCAGTAAGTAAAGTCCTAGCTTTGCCATGGGTCAGGGTTAGTTCACAAGGATAATAGAAGAAAAAGATATCATGTATAAATATAGCCAGTCACTGAGTTACAACAAGAATGACCCGAGGATCCCACAAGGCTTATTCCATAAGGAATATTACAAGAGAGAATCAGTCAAAAGAGATCCAACTCAACACAATAAGTTGCTGCCACCAATAATACGTTAGCCGATCAAAAGTATTTCATGCTTGCAAATAATATGATCATTCATAGGGTATAAAATATGATCATCCAATAATGCAAAAACGTCATTAGCGAGTTCTAACTAAATAGATGCGTAACAACCGGGGGCCGGCATACCCCAAAAAATGCACATTCAAGTCCGCCTCTTCATCCCGGGCTTACTGAATAACGTTAGAGCTCTTTTATCTTAAGTCCCCAAAGGACACACAAAACCTCAAAGGGTCCACCCCGCATCTGAGAATAGATAGGCCATTGTGACTGAGCACAACCCCGGGCACATTCCGAATATCATGATTAATAAATTCCACACGGGATGTACAATCATATGAAACAGTCAATATCACAATCAATGAGTCATAAAGTGTGTGTGGAATAACAAGATGTACACAACAAGATATATCACAAGATCATGACATGGTATACATGATGGTGTAAATATGCTCAAGTATTAGCAAATCAAGATCACAAAATGATATAGGCAAGCAAGTCGAATCTAAAGTACAAGCATGAACAAATAATCACAAGTTGATTGACATCAAATCAGAGAAAGTAAGATCAATAGGTGGTGATAGAGTACGAAATTTGGCAGTATATGAAAATAAATATGACTGGCTGGGAATAACCCATATTAAAGCATGGGAGTTACTTACCTCAAAAATAATTTTTAGCAGTTCTACTAATTCAAATCTCCCTCTCCTTCCCTTTGGAGGTTCCTATGAATCAGAAATTAAGTCGTTAATGACTCATTTTTAATCATCTAGGTTGATGCTAATATTTGTGATTTACTTAACTCTCTCGGTACTATTTAGTATATATTTTTAAGGTTGCTAAATTTATACATCGGCCTTCAGAATATTTTATTTGGGTAAACGGACTCCACCGTTGAGTCCGAGACTTCAAACAAAATAACTCTAGGCTTTCGCGGCTTCTCATTTGGCTTCGAGTACCTCCAAGGGCAAAATGATAATTTCATATTTTATATGACTTAAGTTTTTGGAATCTCAGTTCACAAAATGGAACTCACCATTAGGTCCAGAATGTCCGACATAATCAAAATACACCATTTGTTTATTTAGTTTAGACATCGGGATATTTTCCTATTTTAAAATTAATTAAATTATTTAATTTAATTTAAAATGTCAATATTATATTTTATATATATATATATATATATATATATTCGGTTCAGTAAATGCCATGTGAGCAAGCGTGGCACAGTCGTCACGCGTGGGGGGTTAAGTCCTCCACGTGACCGAGGTTCCAAATTCGATTCTCAAGGGCGTCAGCCCCATTTATTTTTCAAAGATTTCTAGACCCAAACAGCAAACAGTGAAGCTGTCCGAGGATGGGTTATCCTCGTTCCAAATAGGGGTATTGAATTTAAGGCTTACACTTGTAACCAAACAGGTCAGTATTGGATTGTTTAAAAGAAACGCGGAAGCTAAACGTCATCGTCGTTCCACTTACTGCACTAACCCAAAATGACGTAGCTTAGGTTTTAAATTTTTAAATGTTACATGGTCTAAACGGCGTTGTGTGGCAAAGACTATTTTAAACGGTGCCGTTTCAACTTCCCTGTTCATCTTCGTCCACAAACCCCCACGACTGTTGCCCTAATTCCTGGTTTTCATCATTTCCAATTTCGTGCATTTGAGGGTTGTTTTGCTCTCTGATTTTGGGTGGTGTAGACTAATAAGGGTCTGGGAAAGGGTTTGGCATTCATTTGAGAGCTCGAATTGAGCTCTAGGGGCTATGGTGGGTTAGGTGGTCTCAGTCTGCAACTGGCTCCTAAATGGTCAATTGTTACCCAAATCTCATGGGGTTTCTTGGGTTAGGGTTTGTACACCATGGAGTTCAAACCCTCATTCTTAAAATTAAGTTTTGGGACGATTTGTGGGGTTGAGCTTCAAAACCTGAGACCTGAAACCTCCAAATTTTAGGGTTTCCTCTAGGATTATGGGTCACGGAATAAGGTTTTTGAAACGCTCATGAAGTCTGTTTTGAGTCTAAGGTGGAAAAAGTTAATTTCCTTTCGGTTGTTACAGGTTTGTTGCATGAGAGGTCTAGTTAATGGCTGCCATGCATAGCTTAGGGTTTTTCAAGCCCCTTGACCTTCTCAGTTCACCTATAGTAGTCTCTAAATGTCACAATATTCATGCATACAGTAATGAGGCTCAATAAAACCAAACTATGCCAAAAATTTCCAAAAGGAAAAATTAAAACAACTTGATGCCTTATACCTTGGTGTTCTGTCCTTCTCCTTGGGCTCAGTTATGCTCCTTAGAATTTCTTTAGAGCAGCTCAGTCTCCCTCCTCCTTGTGCACTTTCGAGTGGACACCCATACAAGCAACACACTCTCTCTATCTCTCTCACACTTTTAAGTCACTCACGCACACACACTGTTTGGCCTCCTCACGGTTAAGAGATGCAACACACACACACTTGGACGATGGTTAAACTACAAAGCCCATATATATATATATATATATATATATATATAACAAAAGATGATTCTAGAGCCCTTAGCTGCTGCAGCATATATGTGTGTGTTCAGTCTATAGCTTGTTCTTCACTCAACCACCATGGTACACTCATCATGCTGCACACAACAGCTCATATATGAGTGTATCTATGGTTAGGTCAGCTTGCTATCTGCAGCAACCCATCAGCCATCATACCGTGTATGTATATATACATATATATATATAATGTTTTATAATTGTTTTATTTTAATTGTTTGTTCTAGAGTGTTCTTTTTATGTACACACACACACACACATATATATATATATATTTCATGTGTAATATATAATACAAAATTGGTTGGTAGCCCAGTGGTTATATTTTTAGGTAACAAGATGCTTGCCTCACTTGGTCAATGGTTCAAAACCCATTCATTGCATTTTTGGTATTTTTGACCATGTTTTTGCCTTAAGGCTTCATTTGGCTATTGGAAATTTATATTTTAGCTTTTTACTTTTTATTTCTCTTTTCGCGAAGCAGTTTCGTTCAGTGGTTTCCTACCTGGGTTGGCCTCGATATTCTAAGCTTCGCTTTTGACTGCGTGCACTAAATTCCTAACGTTATTATTTTCATTTCATATATGTCTCATCGCGTTCTATTGTAATTATCGGGAAATCCCAATAAATTTTCTTAATCGTTCTTTCTTTTGTTTCTAATTGATAATTAACGAACTAGTTATTAATTAATCGAGTTGGGGTATTACAAATAGGGTATTTTTGTTTAATGTGCATCACATGTATATGTTAGGAACAATGTAACAAAAAAGGCCACGATAAGGATTATATGCAAGTATGAATGTTGGTATATGAGGAGTTAGGAAAGTAGGCATTGAGCCTTGAACTTACTCGATAATGTAGGTGTATGTTCAATTTTTATAAACTTGTGGCCACCAAGTGAGGGTGAATTGTGCATATACTTGTATATAAACTGTTGTAAAATATTAGGTGGAAAATACTTAGAAAACAAAGGAGACTATGTCAAAATTTTGTGAATTAAAAAAAGTTATTAGGTGTGTAAAATGCCCATATATAAATAGGAAGAGTACCAAAAAGTGGGGGTTAAAAACCTTAAGGAAGTAGGTTAAAAATTGAAAAAATTAGCTTGTAGCACTTTGGAAAAAAATTCAGAAAAAGAAGAAAATAAGTTGCAGCAAATACACGGTAGCTACAGGAGCAGCCAGCAGCAACAGCCCAGCCCCCACGCACGCCCATGTGCTCACCTGTAGCGTATCCCACGGCCCCTCGCTCGTAACGCCTGCCCTCTGCACGCGCGTCTGCACCCTGCGCGCCCAGTCCCTTGCACCCTTGCCACCAGCCCTTGGCCACTTACCTTGGGCCATGTTTGGCCAACCTTTAGGCCATGTTGGCCAATTACCTTGGACCATGTTTGGCCAATCCCTAGGCCATGTTTGGCCACCCTTTTGGGCCATGCTTGACCACTCTTTTGGGCCATGTTTGGCCACCTTTATAGACCATGTTTAGTCCCTACTTAGAAAAATATTTGACCTTTACTTAGGCCATATTGGACCACCAACCTTGACCATACTTTGTCATCATTTTAGGCTATGCTAAGCAACCACTTGGACCATGCTTGGTCACCACCTTGAAGTGAGGTTATGAAATTACTTAGGCTATGTTTAGCCTACACTTTAAGCCATTATAAGACATGATCTTGAAAATTAACAAGTAAAAGTCAATTAAAAAATAAATATATAAATTTAATTCTTTTATTTTATTATTTTCATTCACACCTCGGGTTTATGAAAATTCGGGGCGTGACAGTGAGTTTTAGGCTGTTTTGAGAAAAAAGTCACTTAGTCGACTAGTTCTTAGAATTGGTCGACTGGTTTGGATAGTGAGTGTCTTCTAACTTATTTTTCTCAGTGTACTTTTATCAAAACCTTTTGATCTTTTAAAACTTAAAGTGTGACATTTGTTTTATTTTGAAAAATCATTTGAGATTAGTTCTTAGTTGATCATTTTAAGTAGTAAGAGCTTGCGACCAATGATCAATCTAATCCTAAATCACTCAAAATTCAAAATAAGGAACATAAAGTATTCACTTGACTTGTCTTGAATCCTTGGGCTTGAGTGTGTCCATTTGTTTGATTCATCATGAGGGTATTCCACTTGTTTTGATTCTAGCTTTGAAGCATGTTTTTGAGTGAAACTTTTTAGTTTGATGGGTTTTGTCATTTCTTGGTCAACATTCTTCTTTGACCCTGATGACTTATTTGCATTATCACTTGAATAAAACATTAGTTCATTAGGATAATGTTTTGTTATTATCAAAATTACTAAGATGTTCTTAGGAACAATGCCGCCTTATTTCAAGAGTAAGGACCATGTTTTGGTAGATGGGAAAATCTTAAAGGAAAATTGGATTTGTGGATCGAAATCGAAACGTGGTCTTAGCATATGATCTAGTGAGACAGAGTGCACCACAAAACTGTTGAATTTTGATGATTCAATTTTGATTGGCAATATCTTGTTCATTTATGGTCTGATCGGGGTGATTCAAAAGCCGATGGACTCCGATGAGTACTTTTTTTTTGACATAGGTCTTAAGGCAAAAATTTATAGAAGAAGACTTTAAGATGACTAACTAAAATTTGAGTTGTGGCATGTTTTCCTTGCAATTGGACTTTAAATAACTCAAGACTTGAAAATTTAGTAAATATGACTTTTAAAATTTTCTTTAGACTCATTTAAATTTATATTACAATTTTTTGGATTTTCAGTTTTTATAAATAAAAAAAAACTGGTTGCCTCTCCCTTCCTAAAAATCGAATTGGGGTAAAATAGGGTGTATACAATACATATATAACTCTTTTATTCCTCTAAGAATTAAGAGTAATATTAGGTATTCTTAAAAAAATTTACTAATTTTTGTTTCCAATGATGTGACTTCTTGACGTGGCAAGTCAAGTCATCATGTTGCTTCGCTCTTTATCAAATAATTGGTTAAATTTACAAAAAAAAAAAAAAAAAAAACAACTCAACTTTCCTCTCACAAGTCAAGAAAACATTTTCACAAATCCTCTTTGAAATCTTTCTAAGACCTCTGAATTATCATTGTAGTGCCTCCAACAGGCTTGCAAACAAATTGTGGAATCACGTGCGAAATCTAAACCATGTCAAAATGGATTTTCTTTCTATACTAAGTGCGTATGGTAGATTTACCATAGTACAAATTGTTAAAAATATTCCACTTGCATTGATCTGTGTCTATGTTAAGAACTCCTAATTCTCCATATCGACTCAAAACATTAAAAATCTCCATTGTAGTACTGTATACTGGATTACTATGAGATAGATAGGATTTCATTCTGTATCTTAACAATGCCAAAGATATATGATTATCTTTGCCTCCAAACTTGAGAAACATTGACCACTACACAGTCAGACGATGTAGGTTGGGAAGTGAATTCAATGCCTTTAAAAGAATACTTGTAAAACTGATGCTGAGATAAGATTGGAAGTATTATCCTTTCTAGAGTAACATTTCCAAATCTCACACGTGAGTTGTTTTGATAAATTTTTTTTCTAATTAAAAATAAATTTGAGGTAAATAATTTATTTTCATTATTGATATACCATAAATTAACACTTGCTAATATCTTGACACGTATTTATTGTGTTCTAAAGTACGAGTGATAATTATATTTGATGAATCGATCAGGCTGATATTTACAGAGTATGTATAATGGGATTTCGAGCAGCACACCACCTTAAAAGGACTAGAGACCTTAGAACAAGGAAACAAAGTTTAACATGATAACTTATATCTTTAAATTCTAATTTTCATAACTCCTAATCATACTCAAATTGAAATTGCAAAACAACATACTTTTCCACCAGTTGTGTAAGAATTGGAAAAGACATTAGTAGTTTTAGAAGGCAATACAATTTTCATGCATTTGTTCGGCATTCAATATCACAAATCATAAAATGGCTCTTTCCAACGCGTATTTTAAATCACTCTGTTGTGTTGTTCGCACGATGTTAAAATTTAATTTGAAAATAAAAAAAAAAAATTGAAAAAGTTGGTCAAAATCTTAAAAATTGTAAAAAAAAAAGAAATGAAATTAAAAGAAGTATTTATTGTTTATCAGGTAAAATAATGAATGTTAATAAAATCTCAAAAGAAGTTAATATAATTACCATAAACTTTAAAAATTGATATAAATTTGAGTCTAGAGTTGAAGAATAGCTTTTGTAAATTTTGACTTAAATTTAAATTTGAATTTGAGTAACTACTAAGAATGCCTTGAAGAAGGCTTCGGTGGAGCTGAGACATTACTGAATTAGCCTGCCTATACAACATAGCACATTCAGACATGAGCTTATTTTGGACCGAATTTACACAAATTTTCAATTATGCTTCAAACAGTTCATTGAACCAACTTGGGGTTAACTCAGTTAGCCCCATATTCTTCTTATTTGGGGGGAAGTTATGGGCTGGGTTGAGTTGTCTATCCAAGATTCGTATTTCATAGACTTTTAATTTATGCATGATTTGATTTTGTTAATTCATGATTGATTATAATATTTTTAATTAAATATAATTCATATATTATAATATCTTATCATTTTTTTCGAAAAAAAAAATCCCCTCACTGATGTGACAGGTTTCCACAGAACTAAGAGTAGTAATGCTTTAGTAATTATATCCCTGCCCATTTTTTAAAACAAAAAAAATTCCTAAATGATGTGAGAAGATTGTATTGGACATATACTATTTTAATAGGATATGTTGTAAATGAAATATTGTCCGTATCATTTATTTCTGGAATTTTTTTTTTTGGGAAGAGTATTATTGTTTTTACTGGACAAGTATGCAAATATAAAACATGATGCATTCAGATAAGAGGCTTGTACATCTGCCCGAAATAAAACTTTTCATATTCTATCTCTCTCATTTTAGGGATTGGAATTCTCTCCGACAAATGAATGTTTATTGATTTTCTTTCACATAAAATAGTTATTATAGTAATTTTTATATGTGAAATCTATATCACATGAGAGAGACAAATACACTAGACATCTGGTGCACATGAAAAAATTCTTATTCTATTTTAAAAACTTTATTTGAAAAATTTAACAATTTATTTATTTATTTTTATTATATAGATATTGTTCATAGGTTCTATGTCGGAGTAAGATTTATCAATTTGATTTGATGAACATAAATAGAAAAGAATGATAAGCTATGATTTATGCAGTCGATTTTAAATAATTGAAATAAGATTTTGTTGAATTGAGTTGAATTATATTCAATGAACATACATATATCTTCTCGATCTTAAGTCAAAGGAAGAGTGTTATACACACTATATAGTTGTTAATGGAGCATTAGTGGACATTTGCTCCATTTGCACAAAGTAATAATCATTTGAAGTTAAAGATGATTTTCGATCTAACATACCATGAAAATAAAATATACAACACATGGATTTAATGAATTTGGACATTTAATAAGACACAAAGGCTCAACCAAGTATAACATTTATAACGTTTGGATTATTCTATTTGTATGATATAAGTGACAAACATATTCAAAGTATGATACGTGTCTATACTAAGCTCTTTAGGGAAACAAATTAAGAAAGATTATTTTATCCAAATCAACCAGACATGTAAGGTTTAGAGGTATATAGTTCAGAAGATAGCACAACCTTTCATACCCTACCGATCTTAGAATATGGAAACATAGTTTAATATGGCAACTGCTATCTTCGGATATCTTCAAATCCCTACTTTTATGGCTCCTAATCTTACTCAACTTAGGGGATCTTCAACCTGTAAATAAGACCATAAGGTATGCTTTCAATTCATGTTCAATGCTTCTTTTAAATTACAATCTCTTTTTATTTACTGACTTTACCATCAGAGCGGCTACCACTAGGTGACCCTCTGATCTCAAGTTCTTGATAGGTAGCGAAGGACGGGCCTTTTTGATAAAAAAGGAGTAACATCAGTTTGGTGCTGTCTGTGGAAACAACAATCGTTCTTATTATCTTTTTTTCAAAACAACAGATCTTTTGTCTTTTTCTTTCAAAAGACAATGGCTCCCAGCCTTCGTCCTAGAAAGAATTCTCAAAACTCTCATAATCAGCCTCCTACTGGAAGAAGAAGGGAACAAACACCCATTCGTTTACAACAATAGCTTGATCGGATTCAACGGCAGTCTAATCAGATGCAGGAACAACTCACTACCATGTCACAAGCTCTGGCTTCACTGACTCAAAACCAACGGAGTAACCCTCCTCCTCCTCCTACTAACGCGATTCAAGGAGGACCTTAGCCTTCCGCCACCACTATGGACGGAAGATCTCCCAACGAAGAGTTGTCTAACATGTAACCGATATACCCCTATGGTACCGCTCATATGGCGGCTGATCCCCAAACGTCAACAGCTGTGGGGAGAAGAATGCCCACGTTTCATCCAGCTGTCCATTACTAGAGCAGAACGAAGATACTAACTCCGATAACCTCTAGAGCCAATCCAGCACCGCAAGAATTCCAACCTCTCGAGACTCCAGTCCTCCTAGTCTTGGGAAAGCAACATCCTCTTGTTAACACTGGACAAATTCCTCCCTGAGTTGAGGATCTAGAGTCACAAGACAAGATCAACAACAGGTACCAATCACATAACAAGTCCTACCCAAAGCCTCTTAGAGGGTAGAAGAGATAGCAGACTCCCAGGATCAGATGATCTCAACTAGAAGGTTCTGTCCCCTCCAGATCTAGATGAGCTAAGTAAATTGCTCGATAGGTTCTCTACACCATTTACCTTTGACATAATGATAAAAAAGCAACCCAAGAAGTTCGTTGTCCCAAAATTCACCCTCTATAATGGGTCTAAGGACTATGGGGACGACCTACTCACTATCAACACACAATGGCTCTACAGAGAGCTACCGATGCCTTCATGTGTCGAACTTTTGTGACAAGCCTCAAAGGTACCGCCTTTAAGTGGTTCCACAGCCTCTCCTAAAAATTGATTAGTAATTTTTATGAGCTCAGTAGGCTATTTCTTGACCGATTCTTAACAAGTAGAAAGTTTTGAAAATGACCAGAATTCTTGCTAACTATAAAGTAAGCAAAGGAAGAATTACTTCGGGAGTACATAGCTCGTTTTAACACTGAACTTACGGAGATAACCGATTGCAGTTCAAGTTTCCTAAGGGCCGCCCTCACTTCAAGCCTTGGGCTTGGACGCTTCTAGGATTCCTTGACCAAGAATCCTTCCATCGATATGACAACGCTCATGGAAAGGGCATGCAAGTATATGAATCTGGAAGACACAAAAACCTCATTCTAGAAAGCAAAAGAACAAGTTCAGAAAGATGAGCATGTTAAAAAAAGAAATAACAGTGCTAACAAGAAGAAGATTAGGAGTCCCGACAAGAGAACAGTACCTAGAACCCATAACATCTCTAACTCTGGGAGGTATGGGACTAACACCCCTCTAAATGCTTCTCTTACCCACATACTCTAACAGATCTAGGCTTATGAAAACTTAATATGGCTAGAGCCACTAAAAATCCACTTCGACTCAAGAAATCAAAACAAATATTGTGATTTTCATAAAGAGCAGGGGCACATAACTTAGGAGTGCAGGACTTTGAAGTAAGAAATAGAGCATCTCATCAGGAAAGGGAAACTAAGAGAGTTTTTCTGCCAAGATGGGAGGCAGAACCCCCAGAAAGACCACTTCAAAGAAGGCAAGAGTAAAGGCCTAAACAAAGAAAAATTCAAAATGATCAATAATGGCAAAATAATCAGGTCATCTTTATGCTTCACGCAGGCAATACGATGACATGAATGTCTAATCGAGCCAAGAAAAGATATGCTCGAGAGGCAAGGGTAGAACCCGGTATCATCCGAATCTCGGCCGTTGAGAAAAAGGTAAAGTCAAAACTTCAGATCTAGTTCTCTGAATTAGACCTCATCGGGATACATTGTCCCCGCAGCAATGCTCTTGTTATCTCACTAAAAATTACTAATTTTGAGACCAGAAGGGTTTTTGTGGATACTGAAAGTTCTACCAACATATTATTCTATGAACCCTTCAAATACATGAAGCTCAACTCTAATGATATCAGGGCTACCGCTATTGTCATAGCAGGATTCGATGGGAGCAGTTACTTCAACCCTCCATCAATCCTTGAAATATATCCACAACAACAAAGTTCTCACCATCAAGGTGTCACAGCCCAAAACCCACCCTATTCGGATTAGGGGTCCGTGACCGGGTCTGCGGCCCGTGGGCCGTTCCCTATCAAAAGGATCTGAAATGCTAAGTAAGATTTTTAACAAACCATTTTGTAGTCAACAGTAAATTTGGTAGCATAGTTAGGTCATCATTTAATACATGCAAAAAAAAAAAAAAAACATAAGTGTTTATAAGTACAGATCCTCCAAAAACACAACTAACAGGACCGTGGTAATATGGGAGATATTAAGACCTTCCAATATTTAATTTAATACAAAAACTGGCCAAAAAGAGCTACTAGTGGCTAGCAGGCGTCTAAACCTCTGGAGCCCCTGAGGGTTCTCCTACTTTCTATTGTCTTGAAAAAAATATAAGGGAGGGGTGAGCTAACAAAGTCCAGTAAGTAATTTTTCTAGCATTAACATGGGTCAGGGTTAGTTCACAAGAATTATACAGAAAGAGATAGCAGATAGCTAGTAACCAAATGAGCAACGAGTTTATACATAGCCAGTCACCAAGATGTACAACAATGACCCGAGGGTCCAAGAAGGCTTATCCCAATATAAGATACAATAAGATGAAAATAAATCAATCAAATAAGATCATAATGAATCGCTGCCACAATAAAATGTTAGCCAATCAAAAGTATAACATGCTTGCAATAATATGATCATTCATAGGATATAAAATATGATCATCCAACATGTAAAAACGTCATTATCGAATTCTAACAGAACAAATGCGTAAACAGAACGGGGCCTGGCATACCCCCAGAACACGCATATCCAGGTCTGCCTCTATCTCTTGGGCTTACTGAATAGCGCCAGAGCTCTTTCACTACAGGTCCCGAAGGACACAACATGTCTCGAAGGACACATCAAACCCCAAAGGGTCCACCCCACATCTGAGAACGGATGGGCTGTTGTGACTAGGCATAACCCCAGGTACATACCGAATATCATGATCAATAAATTTTCACACAGGATATACAATCATGTGAAATAGCCAAAATCTCAATCAACAAGATATATCACCAGATCATGATGGTATAAATATGCTCAAATATCAGCAGATCAAGATTACAAAAGATATAGGCTAGCAAGTCAAGTCCGAAGTACAGGTCATAAATAATTGATCACAAATCGATTGGCTTCAAAATGGAGAAATCAAGTTCAATAGGTAGTGATAGAGTACAAATTTGACAGCATAAGAAGATAAATGTGATTGGCTGGGAAATAACCCATATTAAAGCATAAGAGTTACTTACCTAAAAAATAGCTTTCAGCAGTTTTACAAATTCAAGTATCCTTCTCCATCCGTTTGGAGGTTCTTATAAATCATAAATTTAATTGTTATTAACTCATCTCAATTGTTTGAGGTCGATGTTAACGTTTGTGATTTATTTTAATCCTCTCAGTATTATTTAATTATACTCTTAAGGTTGCTGAATTTATTACATCGGCCTTTAGAGTATTTTATTTGGGTAAATGGACTCTACCGTTGAGTCCGGAACATCCAAGAAAATAAATTTAGGCCTTTGCGGCTTTTTATTTGGCTTCAGGTACCCCTAAGGGCAAAATGGTAATTTCATGTTTTATAGGACTTAATTTTTCAGAACCCCAGTTGACAAAATGGACCTCACCATTGGATCCAGAACGTCTGACATAGGAAAAATACACTATTTGTTTAATTAATTTGGACATTGAAATATATACCTATTTTTAATTAATTAAATTAAATTAAATTATTTATAACAGTATAATTAATATATATATATATATATATATATTTCAGGTTGGGTTTATGATGGGTGAGAATTGGGTGGCACAGTGGTTAAGTGTCACCCCTCCATCCATTCGGTCCTGGGTTCGATTCAGGGGAGTTGCGGCTCCCCCTTTTTTTTTTTTTTTTTGATTTTCCTTGATCCAAATGACGGACAATGGATAAATCCGAGGATAAGCTATCCTCGTCTCAAACAGGTATACTAATTTAATTCCCTAACCCCGCAGCCAAATAGTCCCGAAACCATTTTTAATTTAAAACACGAAATAGCCTAACGACGTCGTGTTGTTCTTAGACACCTCAAAACGTCGCCATCGGACACCACTGTTCATCGTTTTCTTCACCTTCACCCACACTGTAGCCCTAATTTTTGATTTTCATCTTTTTCAATTTTGTGAAGTTTGAGGTTGAATTAGCCTCTGTTTTTGGGTGGTATGGAATTCTGAATATCTAGGCAACACTTTGGCATTAATTTCAAGTCTCAAATCAAGCTATAGAAGCTATGGTGAGTGGGATAGTTGCGACCCTACAACTGGCTTATAAATGGTCATTTCATCACCATTTCGAGTGTGGTTTAGCTTGTTTTGACTGTCATGGCAAGTGGGTTTGATACTCATTCCAAAACAAGAGAATAGGGGTCTATTTTAGAAGTTGGGTTCTAAACCCGTGACTTACAAGTCGATATGTTGTGGTCTTCCCTAGGGTGTTTGGGTCGTAGTTTAGGGTTTTTAGAACCTTCATGAAGTCTAGTTTAGGGCTTGACCAACCAAACTTGGTTTCCTAAAGGTCATCTCAGACTTGCTACTATGGAGGTCTGTCCATGGAAGCTCCTCACTGGTTGGAGCATATCAACCCTCCTGGGCTTTCCAAACCAGTTTAAAATAGTTCCTAGTGTCAAAATTAATTCATGCATGTAGTCTAATTCCAAAATAATACTAAAACAGTGAAAGAAATTAAAAGGAAATTTTCTAAGGCTTGGTGTTTTATACCTTTGCATAGTGAGTTTCTCTCTACTCATGGCTCAAGGTGAAACCTCAATGTAGTGGTTCTGTTCTGCTCATGCACTCCCCAACCCCTCCTTCTTTGCACCTCCAATGTATACACACTTACACACAAGCTTACACATACACTTGTATGTACACACACACACACACACACTTGTGTTCCTCTCTTTCTTTCTCTCACACACACACACACACACACACAATCACTCACACCCACACAATGTCCCTCACACTTTCAGCACATTCAGCATACCCACAATTACACTTGAAAGCTTCAAAAGGTAGGGTTACTGATTACGCCCAAAGAATAACGCGGTAGTTGTAGTGTAGCTTTGAGTGTCGATTCCACAGGGAGACAAAATTAAAAGAATAACAGACAAAATTTCTGAAACTAAAGAAAATATTAAATAATTCACGAGAAAATAAAAATATAAAAAGTGATTTAAAATGTAACTTAAAATTAAACAAAGTGATTAATGGAAGAAAATACTCAAATTAACGAACAGTAGAGTGTCGAAAATTCCTTGCACATATCCGGTATTTTAATTATTTTTAATTCACTAATAACTCAATTGAGAATTTTATTTCAAAAAATCTCAATTGGAAGATATAGAATTATAAACCAAAATTAAACCAAATGTAACCCTTTGAAAAAATCATTCAACAATTTTAAATCACGCGAATTGTTATTCACATTGAGAAAATCCAACGATGACAATATACCCAAGGAGTAATATTGCAGCAAAGAATTGAATCAATATAAATAATCAATTGTTCCAAAAATAATCAAAGCATTAATCCATTCAATAGAAAAAGTATGACTGAATCTATAAACAGACTGAACCCTTTAATTATTCGGAGAATAAAATCCAACAATAAATTGAGAATAACAACGAAAGAATTTTAATAAATAAAAACTACGTACATGAATCAAAAATAAATTAAAATAACTATCTAGTATGCAAGTTCATCCTTAACCCCACTTAGAAATTTAGTTACCCATGTACAGTATGGATAACATAAATTTTACGGAGAAAAACTGAGCCATGGAGTAAGTGCGCTGATGTTTCCCGCACCTCTACGCCGCACAGCCCTCCCTTTTCCTCTTCTGTATTCTATTTTCTCGCCAGCCCATTTCTCTTATCTTATTTTCCTTGCTTTTCTTATTTCATTGCTAATTCAGCCCACTTTTGACTTTTCTTCATTTTTCTTTCTTTTTTTCCTTCTTTCTATTTTTTAACTTGAATCAGCCTGCTCATTTCTCTCTCCCGCGCACAGCCAGCAGCCGCCACATTTAAGCTCCTTTTTCTATCAGATAATGACTGAATTTTGATTCGGGTTCTTCACGGAAGTTGTAGCCTTGGATGAGTAGATAATTTTAAACTTAAAAATCACCTGATTTGGATTTTGAAAGCTTAAGTTATGACCCCTTGAAATTGGCTGGTCAGACAGGTTGGGAGCAGCTTTCCAGACCTGTCTTTGAAATAACGTTTGGAGGCCCAAACGAACTCCGATTTTTACAAACGAGACCTTTCTGAAAAGCATAAAATGTCCTCTAAAAACTTCATGAATAGCACTTTCTCATTCTGAAACTCTAACACCATCCAAATCTCAATCGAAGCTCCATGGATCGAATCTGCCTAAAAACTGAAAATTGCACAATATACTCCCTAATTCAATAAATATATTAATCAACTCACTTAAACAGAAAATATTTCATAAAACTAAATATAAATGGATTAAGAATATTAAACATTATCCTCTAATAATAGGGTCACATTTTAGCATTTTAATTTAATAATAGGGTATTTAGAGTGCACTTTTGCGCACTCATCACACCCCCCAACTTGCTCATTGCTAGTCCCTAGCAATTTTCATGCAAAAATGGCAAAAGAGACCAAAGAAGACTACACATAGAAGGCATCTAATCACACTTTTCAGATTCGTATATCAAAGCAATTTTAGGAATTCAATAACCCTATATCAATCAATCAACTTATAACAATTCACAATGTGTGTGTGCTCCAAACCATATCCATCTAACCACAAACCATGACACATGCAACATTAAGAACATCTCAAGAAAAAGGTTCAACTCCATATCTCACGGGTATAAAAGTGTTTCATGTAGGAGTTCTCTCTATGGAGTTGACAAGGGGTGTATACGCTCAATGAATATGCCTCAGCAGCAAAATTTGATTACGCCCAAAGAATAACGCGGTAGTTGTAGTGTAGCTTTGGGGTGTCGATTCCACAGGGAGACTAAATTAAAAGAATAATAACAGAATTTCTGAAACTAAAGAAATATTAAACGATTAACGAGAAATAAAAATATAAAAAGTGATTTTAATTGCAAATAAAATTAAACAAAGTGATTCACGGGAAAAAGTATTTGATATACCACAAAAGAGCAGACCAATCAGCACTTGACACGTATGTCTATAAATTCAGCTCACGCTTGGCTAACTCATCTCGCACTCAGCCAGTGGTTAAGCGCTCGGACATTCAGGACAGGATGAAAGATCGGAAGTGGCCGAGCATATGCCTCCAGAGCACATACAGATCTGGATAAGGATCACGAAGTTAATTACAGGATTCCAGACCAACACTCCAGAGCTCGTCACCACCTTAGCAGCTACCAAGTAGGGAATAAGGAAACAGTCTTCAATAAGGAAACTGCCATACATGTTCATCTCTATCTATGATGCAATATCCAACAAGGAAACTACTATCTCCGGTGATCAAATCCCTACTTTCATGGCTCCAAATCGTAATCAACTTAGGAAAGCCACGGCCTATAAATTAAACCCTAAAGGTACGCTTTATTTTCATGCTCATTCTTTGGCTTTCAATATAGTCTTTCAATTCAGTTTACTTACTTAAGCATCAGAGCGGCTACCACCGGAGCCAATCCGGTGGTCCTCTGATCCTCCTTTTTGAGTGTTCTACAGGTGCGGAGCCTAGATTTATTGCGAGCCGAAAAGTGCAGCATCAGTTTGGCAGCCGTTTGTGGGAACGACTAATCTCCAAGTGCTCTATTCACAAACCTATCTGTCTCCTCATCGGAGAACCATGGCCCCAAATCTCTGACCGCGACAGAATACTCAGAATCCGCAAAGCTCTCAACGTCGGCCACCTACTCCACGAGCAAAGGGGCCAACGGTTGATCCCATGCAACAAGAGATTGAATCAATCAAATGACACAATGAACTGGTGCAGGAACAATTGCTTGCCATAACTAGAACACTGGCAACGCTCACACAGAATCAAGGGACGAGTCCTCCTAACCCGCCAGTCAACATTGCTGCGGGAACACAACCCCCTATTACCACTGAGAATGAAGAGCCCCATGAGCAGGCTCTGAATAACCAGCCTGGGCACCCCCAAGGTGTCGCTCGCGTTGGTAGAGATCCACAGCCGTCAGCAACTCTAGGCTGGGGAACATCAGCCTTCGTCCCTGACGTCCATTACCGGAGCTACTACTTGAGCCCCAACTCCAAGGGCTTTCGGAGCACATCCGGCACCACAGGAGCCTCATCCCTATGCAGCACCAATCCCTCCAGTTCGGAACCCTCTTCCGTCCGAGGGACGTACTCAACCTGACTACCCTGAAGCCGAGGCTGTAAGACAAGGTTCACAAGATGTCTGGTTCAGAGACCCACGGAGGGTAGAAGAAATTGCCGAATCTATGGACCGAACAATAGCTTTGAGAGGCGCCCAGAACCCTCTAGAGTAAGACGAATTGGCCAGGCTGCTCGGAAGACTTGCCACCCCATTCACTCACGCCATCATGTTAGAAGAAAGGCCCAGAAAGTTCATGGTGCCAAAGTTCACCCTGTACGATGGGACTGGAGACCCAAGAGATCATCTCTAGCACTACCAGCATATGATGGCCCTCCACGGAGCCTCTGATGCTTTTATGTGCCGAACCTTCATTACCAGCTTGAAGGGAACTTCTTTGAAATGGTTCCACCACCGCCCTCCGAACTCAATTACCAGCTTCTATGAGCTCGGTAGGCAATTTCTAGACAAGTTTATGACCAACAGACGGCTCAGAAGGGGATCAGAATTCCTGTTAAATGTCAAGCAGACTAAGGAGGAGTCCCTCAGAGCCTACATTGCACGCTTTAATGCCGAACTCACGGAGATCACCGACTGCAGCCCAAGATTCCTTGTAGCTGCCTTAACTGCTGGACTTGCTCACGGTGGCTTCAGAGATTCATTGACCAAAAGCCTTCCTACCGACATGGCGGCATTAATGGACCGGGCCAGGAAGTACATCAACTTGGAGGAAGCCAATTGCACATCCCAGAAGGGCAAAGAGCAGAACCAGAAGGATAGTCCGAAGAGGGAGGATCATAAGAAGGAGGACCACAGAAGAGACTCTAGCAAGAAGAGGACCAGGAGTCCAGAAAAGAGAACAGCGCCCAAGGCTATTTATAATTCCGGACCAAGGGAGTTCACTAACTTTACCCCTTTGAACACTACACCGAACCAGGTACTCCGGCAGATTCGAGATCGGGAAAACCTGAGGTGGCTGGAACCAATCAAAGGAGATCCTAGCCTTCGGGACCAAAGTAAGTATTGCAATTTCCATAAAGATCATGGATATACGACTAACTCATGCAGGACCCTTCGATATGAGATTGAACAACTCATAAAGAAAGGACGTCTTCGGGAGTTCATCAAGTAGGACGGAAGGCAGAACCCCCAAGAAGACAAGCCTTAACAATGGCCAGACCAGAGGCCTGAGCAAAGACAGGAGCAGAGGGAAGGGCGAAACAAGCCTCAGAGGCAGAACAACCATGTCATCTACGTCCTCCATGCAGACTCCCCTATTACAGGGATGTCTAACAAGGCAAGGAAGAGATACGCTCGGGAGGCCAGGGCTGCCACAAGCGTGTTGTAGATCTCCAACGTTGAAAAGAGGCTCAAACCAGCATCGGAGATCCAATTCACTGAACAAGACCTAGCAGGGGTGCACTGCCCTCACAGTGATGCCCTCGTCATCACCCTCAAAATTGCCAACTTCAAGATCAGAAGAGTCCTGGTTAACACCGGCAGCTTCGTCAATATACTGTTCCATGAGCCACTCAAACAGATGGGAATGGACCACGACAACATCAAGCCTACTACTGCCTTGATGGCAGCTTTTGATGGCAATCTCAGTACCCCATTGGGAAGAATCAACCTTCTTACTACTGTAGGAGAGGGAGAAGGGCAGAAGACCACCATCTTAGATTACATGGTGTTGAATATGAAATCTCTCTACAATGTCATAATCGGGAGACCATGGTTGCACCAGATAGGGGCGGTCACCTCGACCCTCCATCAATGTCTAAAGTATGTTCACAATCAGAATGTTTATTCTGTCAAAGGGTGCCAGCCAACTTCTCGGGAGTGCCATGCCATTGCACTCAAGGAGAAGGCCACCAAATAGCAATTACAGTATACTCGGGACGGTACAGATCCAGTTCTCGCCCACACTCCCAAGGAGGAAGGTTGCCCATCCAGCATCGAAGAACCTCTAAGCCCAAGGGGACGGGACAGTAGAGCCAAACCCATTGACAAGCCCATCAAAGTATTGGTCAGTTCAGAGTCAGAGGGGCTTTATTTGTACATCGGCCCAGACCTGACACACACCGAGTAGGAGAAGATAGTCAGGTTTCTAAAAGACAACTTCTTTATGTTTGCTTGGGAGACCAAAGATATCGAAGGTATAGATCCTAACCTCATAACTCACAAGCTGATGGTAGATCCAGATCACCCACCAGTGAGACAGAAGAGAAGGCCGATTGCTCTAGAGCGGCATTGGATCATAAATGAGGAAGTCTAGAGGCTGCTTGAAGCTAGGATGATACGAGAAGTGTTCTACCCCGAGTGGCTAGCCAACACCGTTCTGGTTAAGAAGAAAAATGGCAAGTGGAGGGTCTGTGTTGATTATACAGACCTCAATAAAGCATGCCCCAAAGACAGCTTTCCACTGCCAAGGATAGACCAACTGGTTGACGCTACTGCAGGGCATGAACTCATGGGTTTTGTGGATGCCTATTCTGGGTATAACCAGATTCAGATGTACCCTCCAGACCAGGAAAAGACAGCCTTCATAACCGAACGAAGTCTCTACTGCTACAGAGTAATGCCTTTCGGTTTAAAGAATGCTGGAGCCACATACCAGCGGTTGGTGAACAAAATGTTCAGCCCGCTGCTCGGCAATACCATGGAGGTATACATTGATGATATGCTGGTCAAAAGTCTGCAGAAAGGTAGTCACCTCCAGCATTTAGCCCAAACCTTTGATATCCTAAAACAGTACAAGATGAAGCTCAACCCCTCGAAATGTACCTTCGGGGTGACGAAGGGAAAATTCTTGGGATACATTGTCTTTCAGAGGGGTATTGAAGCAGACCTCACTCAGATCCAAGCTCTGATTGGACTAAAGTCACCGAGAACCAGAAAAGACATTCAGGCGCTGAATGGCAGAATCGCGGCATTAAGCAGATTTATCTCCAAATCCACTGATCGCTGCCTACCTTTCTTCCAAGCTCTAAAGGGCAACAAAGCTTTGCAGTGGACGGAAGAATGTGAGAAAGCTTTTCAAGAGCTGAAGGAGTATTTAGCCTCTCTAGAACTTTTGTCAAAACCAGTACAGGGGGAAAAGCTACTCTTGTACCTTACAGTCTCTGAAAACGCGATCAGCTCCGCATTAGTCAGACAGGACAGGGGAGCACAGAGGCCCATATTCTACGTCAGTAGGGCACTACTCGACACAGAAAAGAGATATCTAGAAGTGGAAAATCTAGCCTTCGCTTTGGTAATATCAGCTCGGAAGCTCCGACCTTATTTCCAAGCTCATCCAATTGAAATCCCAACTGCCTATCTTCTAAAGTCAATATTGAGAAAGCCTGAGGTGTCGGGAAGATTAGTAAAATGGTTTGTGGAGTTAGGGGAATTTGACATATCATATGTGCCACGAAACTCCATCAAAGGGCAGGCTTTGGCTGATTTCGTTGTCGAGTTCACTCCGGCACTTCAAGATAAGGCACAACCCATCGAAACCTCAGGAACCTGGTTGCTCTACATCGATGGATCGTCAACCAATCAGGGCTCGGGAGTAGGCCTGGTACTACAATCCCCTGATGGGCTCTTGTCAGAAAAAGCAGTCAGCTTGGGATTCAGAGCTTCCAATAATGAAGCAGAGTATGAAGCCCTAATCCTAGGCATGAAGTTGGCTTTGGAATGTGAGGTTCAGAACCTTAAAGTCTTCTCAGACTCCCAACTGGTGGTAAGCCAAGTCCTGGGAGAATTCTCTATTAAAGATGACAGGATGCTTCGGTACTCCGAACTGGTGAACCACTTGAAGCATTCCTTCTAGACATTCACTATCCAGAAAATAGAAAGAAGCCAGAACTACAGAGTAGATGCTTTGGCAAACATGGCGTCCCGCCTAAAGTCTGAAACAAACTCCATAGTAAAAATCTCCTACCAGCCAGGACCTAGCATAGAGGAAGCCCAAGTTGCCCAAATTGCTGAACAGCCCCAGAACTGGATGACTCCAATCCTCCAGTACCTAGAATCTGGGCTCCTCCCAGAAGACAAAAACAAAGCTAGGAGAATCCGAATAAGAGCGGCTCGGTATCTGATCCTGAACAACAAGCTTTATAGAAGGTCTTATTCTCAACCTCTGTTAAAATGCTTAGCTCCAGAAGAGTCACAATATGTCTTGGCTGAAACACACGAGGGTATTTGCGGGAATCATAATGGGGGTAGAATGATAGCTCACCGAGCTTTGACACAGGGCTATTACTAGCCTAGCATGCTAAGACAGGCTAAGGAGTATGTCAGAAGTGTGACAAATGCCAAGGATTTGCCCCATATTAACACCAGCCTCATCATGAGCTCATCCCGATTACTAGTCCTTGGCCCTTTGCTTAGTGGGGAATGGACATCGTGGGTCCATTACCAAAGGCCCCACCAAATAGAAAGTATCTCTTGGTAGCCATTGATTACTTCTCTAGATGGGCCGAAGCTGAACCTCTAACACATATCATAGAAAAGGAAGTTGAGAACTTCACTTGGAAGAACATAGTTTGCAGGTTCGGTATACCACGCGTGATTATCTCTGACAATGGGACACAATTCACTGGTAAAGGCTTCAAGAAATTCTGTGAAGATCTCAACTTTAGGCAACACTTTGCCTTTCCAGGCCATCCACAAGCAAATGGGCAAGTAGAGGTCACCAACCGAACGATCCTTGATGGATTAAAGAAAAGGTTGGAGCAGGCCAAAGGAAAGTGGGCAGAGGAACTCCCTAGAGTTCTTTGGGCCTACAGAACAACCAGAAGAACTCCCACCTCCGAAACTCCCTTCTCACTGGCCTACGGTATAGAAGCAGTAATCCCGGCTGAGATCGGTATGCCAACTTTGAGGACTGAAGCCTTCGAGCAAGAATCCAATGATCAGCAGCTGATGGAAAATTTGGATTTGCTTGAAGAAAAAAGGGATCAAGCCAGCATCAGGATGGAAACCTATCAACAGAGAATGGTCAAGAAATCCAAGGTGGGGCTCAAGACGGCCAGCTTTCAAGTCGGAGACTTTGTCTTAAGAAAAGTCTTTCCAAACACCAAGGATCCCACTATGGGAAAGTTGTCACCGAACTAGGAAGGCCCCTATAGAGTGACGAAAGTTGTTAGGCCTACCACCTACTGGCTAGAAGACATGACGGGGAAGCCAATTCCTAGGCCGTGGAATGTGGAACATTTACGGAAGTATTATCAATAGAGATGTTTCTTTCTTTTTAATACCTCCATAGAATGTTCATCTTTTAATGCACAGGCCTCTAGAGCCTGGTCCATCTATAATGCACAAGTCTTAGTACTTGGTCCATCTTTTAATGCACAGGCCGCCAGAGCCTGGTCCATCTATAATGTACAAGTCTTAGTACTTGGTCCATCTTTTAATGCACAGGCCTCCAGAGCTTGGTCCATCTATAATGTACAAGTCTTAGTACTTGGTCCATCTTTTAATGCACAGGCCTTCAGAGCCTGGTCCATCTATAATGTACAAGTCTTAGTACTTGGTCTAGCTTTTAATGCACAGGCCTCCAGAGCCTAGTCCATCTATAAGGCACAAGTCTTAGTACTTGGTCCATCTTTTAATGCACAGGCCTCTAGAGCCTGGTCCATCTATAATGCACAAGTCTTAGTACTTGGTCCATTTATAATGCACAAGTCTTAGTACTTGGTCCATCTTTTAATGCACAGGCCTCTAGAGTCTGGTCCATCTATAATGCACAGGCCTCTAGAGCCTGGTCCATCTATAATGCACAAGTCTTAGTACTTGGTCCATCTATAATGCACAAGTCTTAGTACTTGGTCCATCTTTTAATGCACAGGCCTCCAGAGCCTGGTCCATCTATAATGTACAAGTCTTAGTCCTTGGTCCATCTTTTAATGCATAGGCCTCTAGAGCCTGGTCCATCAATAATGCACGAGCCTTAGTGCTTGGTCCATCTCTAATGTACAGGCCTTCCGAGCCTGGTCCATCTTCAATATGCAGACTATGATCCAGTCCGTCCAAAGGCGGAAGTTCTAAACATCTTCAACCAAAGCCCAACTATTATCTACACAAGTTTCCCAGATCAGAATACCTTAAAGCCGATACTTAGATTATTTGGCTTGTGTACCAACAAACAACGAACACTACAGTACTGAGCAGGCTTAAAGTACATTGGTTCAAAGACTTCAGTTTTATACAAAGTTTCTTTGATCTACTCTTAGAACATACAGAAGAGTTATTTATTAGAAGTGCACGAGAAGGTGTTTTAACTCCAGAAAAGCACATTCAAACAGAAAAAAACATCAGAGTTGAGAAGAAAGAACTCAATTTTATTGATGATTCATAGAAGTTTACATCAGTACAAGAAGACTGGAAATAGAATAAGTACAGAAAAGCTACAACAAAGACATCACTACAGAAGCTACATTAAAGACGTCACTACGATCTGCAACATCATGGCTTTCTTCCTCAGATGGGAAAGAGGCCCAAGTTCCAACCTCCATTACCGCCACCACTGGCTTCCATTTGAAAGGAAGGAACCCTAAACCCCAATCTGCATCAAGAAGCACCCAGGCTATTTCATCATCACTATCATTGATCTCAAGACCAACGGATGTTGAGGGCTCTAGGTCTCAGTAGACCTCCATTCTCCACCTTCGTTTCCCTCAAATCCGGCATAACACCCCAGCCAATTTGAGTAAGGGTCTCTGCCAAGACACAAAGGAAATGAGGCATCCCACCTTCGTCTTCATCACCAATGCTCCAAGCCTCGGTTGAATCAAGGAGGATCCACATCCAATCGGAGAAATCTCGACCGGATGCCAAGATGGACAAGAGGACTTATGCCTCCTCTAATCCTTCCTTGGAGACTGAATCAAGGGGAAGGTTAACTCTCGGCCACAGTTTAATCATTCCTAACTCGGATGGAGAATTGTCAATCATCTCCGGGCAAATGACGAGTTTCCAGCAACATCTAAATTCTCTCCAAAGGGGGAATAATTTGGGAACAAGAGGATTAGGCGCAACCGTATGCCCCCTTTCTCATATATATAGACCCTTGAAGTCCAAAAGCCACCCAACTGGACTATCGCAACGGTTAAAAGAAAGGATTGGCCTTGAAAACCCAAACGACAATCGAATAAATAAACGATGCATTAAACCTGCCACTTTGGAATACCAAAAGACAGGGTACAGGATTTTTCTGAACAAACAACCACAGCTCGGCACTGAAGCTTCTGAAATAATAAAAAAGGGGGGCAAAGTCTAAATATACAAGCCTCCTATCCGGTATACAAACCCTCTAGTCTTATCTATTCTGTGACAGGCCACATATACAACAAAGGCTAACAGCTCTGATATATCTTGATCCTAAGGGCTTAGAAACAGGAGTTTCGATCATTGAAATGATGGGCACAAGCTGCCTAGTTATTTTCAAAAGTCTTCGGTTCAGAACAATCTGCTTCAGAACTCTACAGAATTTACTTCCACTCTATGTGATACAAGATCAATATTGGGTTCTATTTATCTGATAATGTTTGTTTCCTTATCTTATTATGATGAGACAGTCAAAGTTAATATGCATTCACTGTTCTATTACAAGTGTTGAAGCTCAAAAGGCAACTATTAACTAGTGGAAAGCTGATCTGACGTGCAATGGGCTCAGAGCAGCTATACTCGCAACAAATTTCACAGAAAGCAAGAACACAAGAAGAATCTGAAGAAAATCCAATTTCATTGATCAAAAGATATTCATTACATCAAAAGGCTGGCAAAAACGAAAAAGTTAAGCCAATAAAGCCTCCAGCCTTATCAGAAGGGCCAGGTCCTCCGCTGGAGGAAGGTCGGTAGTCGCAACCTCTTTGCTAGGACCAGAACCGGACGAGGCAGCTCCAGGAGCAACAATTGACGACACGTCAAAATCTGGAAACTTAGCTAGAAATCTAGATCGGAAGCTCTCAAAACCAAACCGGATCAGTTCATCCCTCATCTGGTCAACTTCCTCTCTCAATTCCGTCTCAGTCTCAGTCCTGGTATGCTCAACTGTGTCCTGAACCTTCTGATCAAAGGTGCTTCGGAGGTTGACCAACTCCCTTTGAAGTCCTGCAACCTGCCGAGCATAGATGTCCCTTTCAGACTTCACCACGGCAAAGTTAGTGCCAGCTTCCTTCAGACTCTCCTCGGCAGCAGGAACCTTGGATTGAACCGTTCCAAACCCCAGCCTCACTTCATCTAACTCGGCCTTCAGCTTATCAGCCTCCTCAAGGCTCATAGGAGTCACCATCAGAGCACAGCTAAACTATGCATGCTCTACACAACACAAGGCAGATAAGTTAGACTAAACAAGTAAGCAAACAGGAAAAGACAAGAAAAAGCTTCAGAGGTTACCTTCATTTGGAGATTCATCATCTCGTTCATCAGCTTCGCAGGGTTATCCCCCCAGTACCGATGAGGGCCTTGGGACCATATTTGGTCAAAGGCCTTCTTGGCAATATGGTAGTCCGGCTCATCAGACGGCTCGAACGGCACAGCAGGCGCCTTCCCCTTCCTAGTCCGTTTGCTCATAATGGAAGGGGTAGGAGGAACCGCCTAGACCGGAACAGCAGGTTCGGCCTCCTTCTCGGCTTTGGCAAGGGGTGGCTTGGGAGAGCCAGAAATCAACCTCCTCATTTTCACTTGAAGAGGAGGCTCAGGCTCAACTTGGGAGGAAGCCTCCCCTGCCACTTGGGCCTCCGCCTCTGTCCATCTCGATTTCAGCCTTTTCTTAATCTCATCCGTACGAGCGGCCATCAAGTTCTCCGGGGTGATAATAACGGTGTGAGCCCGGTTGGAAGTCGAAAGAAGCACACGGTACTGATCTTGGAGCTCGTCAGTAAACTCAAACCTCCTCTAAGCACTCCTGACTGCACATAAGCAAGAAATGGCATATCGAATTATCAGTTCAGAAGGCATAACAAAGCTAAAAAAAACCTAAGGAAATAAGCCTCACCCTTATGACCAGTGGTACGAGGGAATATCGAGACATCATCCTGGAAGTCTTCACGCTCCCATCCTCCTCTAACAAAGAAGTACCACTTCTTCCACGTTTTATCAGAAGTGGGAACAGAGGACAAGGGTCGGAACCCCTTCTCAAAAGACATGTAAAAAAGGCCTTTTGCCTTTTTATACTTCAGATCCATATTACTATGGATCAGATCCATGGATACATCTACATCATTTTTATGCCCTAACACTACAAACCCTAAAAGTTGCCGCCAACTATTGAGATTAAGGTCGGCAGGACAGAGCTTGTACCAATAGAAGAACTGCCTAACCAAATCAGGCAACGGAAGTCTCAAACCCATTTCAAACCAGGCAAGATAAACACATATCTCCCCGGCTTCAACATCATGGGGATGATCCATTGGGCCTGGTACTTTGCAGGTAACATTTGAGGGAAAATCGTACTTCGCCCTCCACTCGTTCAGCAAACTTTGGGTAATAGCACTTTCGCCCTTTTCTCTACGGGAAGACCTGCCAGAGGTCTCCCCAGCCTTGTCTCGGGGCTCTATGAAGGCATCGACTACCTAGTCTCGGGACTGTGGGGAGGCTCAACAAACCTCTCCCCAACGTCTTCGGTGACAAGACCACCTACATTCTCTAAATGAGGCGGCACAGCCATTTCAGAGGGATTTCCTACCCCCTTACTAGCATTTGAAGATTCAAGAGGAGTAGACATTACTCTCAGACTTAAAGAGGAAGCAGTAAAAGAAGAGGAAGATCAGTCGAACCTGTTCTAGACCAGAGCCTCAGACAACCGGCATTCTTCGAAGTCGCACAAACCAACAATGGCAGACAAGATCTTCTGGCACAGTGAAAAGGATGGGGAAAAGTTCATTTCAAATCTCACCCTGTATTTATAAGCGCAGTATCAGAAGGGACCCACCAAGTCCAAATGCCATGACGGTTCGGAACAATGATGACTTCGAGAAACCCAACCATCGGTTCAGTACAATGATGGCCTTGAAAAAACCCAATCTTCGACTGCGCAATAAATGACGCACCAACAATCGCCTTGAAAGGCGAACAGACAGGATACATGACTCTCGAAAAAAGGCTTAACCCTAGTTGCTTGTTAACATCAAACTAGGACTTGGGGGGGAAGTAACTGATATACCACAAAAGAGCAGACCAATCAACAGTTGACACGTATGCCTATAAATCCAGCTCACGCTCGGCTAACTCAGCTCGCGCTCAGCCAGTGGCTAAGCGCTCGGACATTCAGGATAGGATGAAAGATCGAAAGTGGCCGAGCATATGCCTCTAGAGCACATACAGATCCGGATAAGGATCACAGAGTTAATTATAGGATTCCAGACCAACACTCCAAAGCTCGTCACCGCCTTAGCGGCTGTCAAGCAGGGAATAAGGAAATAGTTTTCGACAAGGAAACTGCCACACATGTTCATCTCTATCTATGGTGTAATATCCAACAAGGAATCTACTATCTCCGGTCATCAAATCCCTACTTTCATGGCTCCAAATCCTAATCAACTTAGGAAAGCCACAGCCTATAAATTAAACCCTAAAGGTACGTTTTATTTTCATGCTTATTCTTTGGCTTTCAATATAGTCTTTCAATTCAGTTTACTTACTTAAGCATCGGAGCAGCTACCGCCGGAGCCAATCCGGTGGTCCTCTAATCCTCCTTTTTGAGTGTTCTACAGGTCGCGGAGCCCAGATTTATTGCGAGCCAAAAAGTGCAGCATCAGTATTCAAATTAACAAACAGTAAAGTGTCGGGAATCCCTTTCACATATCTGGTATTTTAATTATTTTTAATTCACTGATAACTCAATTGAGAATTTAAATTCCAAAAGTCTCAATCGGAAGATATAAAATTATGAAACAAAATAAAACTGAAAGTAACCCTTTGAAAAATCATTCATCACTTTTAAATCACTCAAATTATTATTCACATTGAGAAAACCCAACGACGACAATATACCCAGCGAGCAATATTGTAGCAAAGAATTGAATCAATATAAATAACTAATTGTTCTAAAAACAATCAAAACATTAATCCATTCAATAGAAAAAGCATGACTGAATTTATAAACGGACTAGACCCTTTAATTATTTGGAGAATAAAATTCAACAATAAATTGCGAATGATCATCAAAGAATTTAATAAATAAAAACCACGTACAAGAATCAAAAATAAATTAAAATAACCATCTAGTGTGCAAGTTCATCACTAACCCCACTTGAAAATTTAGTTACCCATGTACAGGATAGATAGCATAAATTTTACGGAGAAAAACTGAGCCATGGAGTAGCTGCGCTGATGTTCCCTGCGCCTTTGCGTCGTACAGCCCTCCCTTTTCCTCTTTTGTATTCTATTTTCTATCGTCGCAAGACTGCCCTATAATAATCCCCCTTGTTTAGGTTTTTTTTTTCTTTTTTATATCAGTTTGCTCCTGCGCCTCACCGTCTCTAAAACCAGCGCATGGGCCCACTAAACAGCCGCACAATTGCTCTGTAAAAGTCCAGCCAAGCCGCATATTTGGTCCGCTGCTTTGTTCCTGTTCTGCACCCTATTGCGCTAGGCCCCACATCAGCCCACTGCGCCCCGCACCAGGCCTAACTCCAGCCGTACAAGCAGCCCATGCTCTCTATTTTCCTCACGCGCCTGGGCGTGCCTTGCTTTTGCTTGGCCTTGCACCTGCTTCAGCGTGGGCCCACTTCTCATTCAATTTTGACTTTGCTTTTCTTTCTTTTGTTCTTTGAGCAGTTGGGCCCTACTTAATTTGGCTCTTTTTAATCTTCATTTTTCTTCAGTCATTCTGTTCTGAAATCTAACAAACAATAAATTTTTGCAACTGCTCAAGAGAAAAATTTCCAAGGACTATTTAATGCATTCATTTGAAATTTAAAATATCATAGAATGCTCAAATCCATCTTACTGTGAATAAAAATTAAATCAAATAATATCAATTACAACCGCACATTTCTATTCACATTTTAGCAATTCATCTAATAATAGGACATTTAGAGTGCACTTTTGCACACTCATCACACACCCTAACTTGCTTATTGCTAGTCCCTAGCAATTTCTATGCAAAAATGGCAAAAAAAACCAAAGAAGACCACACACAAAAGGCATTTATTCGCACTTTTCAGATTCACATATCAAAGCAATTTTAGGAGTTCACTATTCTTATAACAATCAATCCACTTATAGCAATTCACAAAGTGTGTGTGTGCTCCAAACCATATCCATCTAACCACAAACCATGACACATGTAACATCAAGAACATCTCAAGTAAAAGGTTCAACTCCATATCTCAAGGGTATAAAAGTGTTTCATGTAGGGGTTCTCTCTATGGAGTTGACAAGGGGTGTATACGCTCAATGAAGAATTAGGCAACGATGTACAAGCAATAAGCAAACATTGATCTTATGATAGGTGCACTAACAAATGAAACTTCCACCACTCTTTCCACAGGCTTACTTAGAATCAGAACGATCAACATAAAAAGGGTGTAACGTGGCTCGGGGTAAGGGCTGTATGAAGAAAAGGATAAAAAGGATTCAAAAAACTTCCAAGTACATACTAAGAGAATTTCATTAACAAATTATAGCAAACCAAACTTCTCACTTGATGTACTCTTCAACTTTTTAGATCACTAAATAACAAAATGTCTCCTTCTTCTTTCTCTTTTTTTTTTTTTTTTGAAAACGATACTCATTGACTTTGATGCTCACTCAATTGAACACTTTGCATTTGTACTCTTTCCTTTTTCTTTTCCTGCTTTTTTCAATGCAACACAACAGAAAAGTAATGCAAATTCCACACCTAGTACACACTTGGAAGCAAAAAAGGGTAGGAAAATCAGTGTATAGGCTATACTCCAATGTGGAAAAGTATGGATGATGAGGGTACATGAAAAGGAACTATATGTGTTTGTTGGCTCAAGGTTGGCTACTAAGGGTCTATGATGAGAAGGGTGAGCTTGAAAGACTTAAACGTTAATCCTAAGTTGACCTTCGTCATATCCCAAGTATATCCGCCTTCATACCACCAACCATGTAATGATATTCTCAAAAGAAGTGCCCAATTCAACAAATCAATGAACGCTCATCACAATTTTTTGTATTTACAGGCTCTTAATTCTCTCCAAAACACACACGAATACTTAAGCAAAAGAGTTCTCTAGCTACATGTGTCAAACCACCATCTTACCACAAAGTTTGGATAAGTGCATTAAAAGTTCCATGAATACCTCAGTAGAATGATTATGATGGATTTGGTGAATTCACAAAAATAGCTATGAATGAGAATGAGCACTCATGTGAAAAAAATGCACGTGTGATGCAAATTTTAAAAAAATTTTGACACATGAAAATATGCCACAGCATTTTAAATATTGAATTTGCAACCACCACCCCCCAACTTAAATGAAACATTGTCCTCAATGTTTAACAATCAAAATTGAATGGAGGGTACTGAAAATGGCAGAATACACCTGATGTGGGACGTGGGCAGCTCGCTAAGCACCAAAGATGGCAATCTGAACTGACAAAATGAAATTAACCTGCAAATAAAAATAAAGAAAACAACAGCAAACAAAAAGAAGAAAAAAAATGAAAATAAAAGAAAACAAAAACAAAACAAAATAAATAAAATAAAGAAAAAAAATAAAAAAAATAAAACATACCTGCATGGCGTGATCAAGGTGGATAGACCAGGTCCATGAGTGGAATGTCTTCCACCTCTGGAACTTGCCAATCAATTAAAACTTTAAGGCGCTGACCATTTACTTTAAAAATCTGACTATCCTTAGGATCCTCTATTTCTACTACCCCATTTTGAAAAACATTCTTCACTATAAAGGGGCCTGTCCACCTAGACCTGAGTTTTCTTGGGTGCTTATGGAGTCTAGAATCATATAAGAACACTCGATCATTTGGCTTAAACGTTTTTCTCAAAATATTTTTATCATGAAACGCTTTCATTTTCACTCGATCAGCAATGCTCCAACCTATGGCTGACCTATGCTTATTTCAGGTCTAAATTGATCTCTCACCTTGAAACTCAGACAATTTGAATGAAATAATAAGAGGAAAAGTATCACCTGGACCAAGGAAAGTATGCTTTAAATCCTTAGGCAAAGGCTTCAATTCAACTTTTGGTGGTTCCACACTTAAAGGAGTCTGTTTTTCCTTTTTTGTAGGCAACTCTTCAAACTTCGGTTGCCATCCCTGTGCTCCATAATCCTGAGTTCTATCAAAATTAGCACAAACATCAACCACATCAGACGGATCAAAAATATAATCAAACTCAGAATTAACAAGAAAACGCTCGGGGGGGATCAAAATCATGAGTGGCAGGAACTCCCCTATCAACAAGTGAATCAATCATGCACGTCTGATGGCACTCGTCCTCCTCTTTTGGCTGTTTTGCAACATGGAATATATTCACCTCAAGAGTCATGTTCCCAAAAGACAACTTCATGAGCGCATTCCTGCAATTAATAAGAGCATTAGCAGTGGCAAGAAAAGACCTACCTAAAATCAAAGAAATTTTTGATGTAGAGTCAACAACAGAGTTAGTGTCAAGGATTATAAAATCAACAGGATAATAAAATTTATCAACTTGAATTAGAACATCCTCTACCACACCCCGTGGCGCTCTGACTAAGCGGTCAGCCAATTGCAATACCACAGAGGTTGGCTTGATTTCTCCTAACCCCATTTGCAAGTAAATAGAATAAGGCATTAAAGTCACACTTGCTTCTAAATCAAGTAAAGCTTATCCAAACTCATGATTTTCAATGCTATAGGCAATGGTTAGACAACCAGGATCCTTGTACTTGGGAGGAATCCTCTACTCAATGAGAGCACTGACTTGATTTGTCAGGAATGCTGTCTTCTTCACATGGTGCTTCCTCTTGACTATGCACAAATCTTTAAGAACTTTTGCATAAGTAGGAACTTGTTTAATCACATGTAAAAGAGGAAGATTGATTTTTACCTGCCTGAGATTCTCGAAGATTTCATTGTTAGGATCCAAAGTGTGTTTGGTTGATTTTAAAGCTTGAGGGAATGGTACCTTAACATAACTCTTTGTCACCTCTGGTTCCTTAGGCAGCTCAGCATTGCTACTATCTTGATCCTTTTCCACATCCTTTGATTTGTCCATTGTTGGGATGTGTAAGGACTTACCACTTCGAGTCACAATGGCGTTCACATCCTTCAAATTCTCTTGTGCCATGTGTTGACCTTGGGGTGTGGCTGAGCTTGGGAAGGGAATCCGCCTCTCTCATTCACACTCAAAGAGCTCATCAATTTGGACACTTGACTCTTTATCTCCTTATTTTCTTCCACAACCTGTGTAATCAAAGATTCAAACTTTTGGTTAGTCTTACCCTGTGCTTCAATAAATGCTTGCAAAGTGTCTTCTAAAGAATTCGTAGAAGATGAAGATGCATGATATTGTGCATGATATAGTACAGGGTATGATCTAGGGGGTTGTGCAGGTGGTGGTGCAGGTGGCTGGTTTTCAGGTTTTCAGCTAAAATTGGGGTGATTACGCCACCCCAGATTGTAAGTCTCAGAGTAGGGTGTGAAAGGCTTGTTGTACATACCTAAGGTATTACATTGGTCCTCATACATCCCTCTCATCTCAGCAAATGTGGAACACTCTTGGGCAAGGTGATCTACCCCGCCACACACTGAACATGGTCTAAAAGACTCTACATGATTAGCCAAGTGTGTTGGCTTTACGTCTCTAGCCTTTAGCACCTCTAACTCCCTAGTAAGTGTCTCAACCTTAGCTTTCAAGTTGTCCTCCTCCCTAAGATGGTAAATTGCCCCACTATTTTGGTTCCTTGTAGGTCGTGACTTATTTATGCTCTCAGTAACACTAGGGCCTGTCCAAGTGTGAGCTTTTTCAGTAAGCTCATTAAGGTACTCTATGGCCTCATCAGGATCTTTCTGCAAGAACTCACCATTACACATCATCTCTACAAATTGGCGCTCTCTGGGTGTAAGTTTCTCATAGAAATAACTCACTACACGCCAACTCTCATACCCATAATGAGGGCACATACTCAATAACTCCTTAAATCTCTCCCACGACTGATACAAAGTCTCATTGTCCTTTTGTGCAAAGGTGGAAATCTGTCTTTTTAAAGCATTGGTCTTGTGTTAGGGAAATTATTTAGTAAAGAAAATCTGAGTCATCTCATTCCACGATCCAACTGACCGTGATCTCAATGAGTATAGCCAACTCTTAGCTCGATCCTTCAAAGAGAAAGGAAAGAACTTAAGTCTCACAATGTCTTTTGTTGCATTTTGACTATGGAAAGTCGCAACTACCTCTTCAAACTCCCTAATGTGCACATATGGATTCTCATTTTCCAAACCATGAAATGTAGGGAGTAACTGTATCACCCCTGTTTTAACATCAATTGGACGAGCATTGGGTGGAAACACGATGCATGATGGTGTGGCTGTGCGTGTAGGGTGGAGGTAATCCCGAAGGGTCCTAGTAGGTTGATCCTCGTGTTCACTCATATTATCAGAATTTGAAGAATTATCAAACAAAAAATTAGAAAAATAAGAAAAATTAGACTCTAAATTAGACTCTAACACAGGCCTATAAGCAAATCGACCTAATGTGTCCTTATACCTATTATGCATGTAAGATAACAATAAATAAAAAATAAAGATAAATAAAAGAAAATGAAAAAATAAGTAAATAATAAAAATAAATAAATAAATAAATAATAATGCAGCAAGTAAAAAGAAGGGAACGAAGTTACCGCCTTTACAAACTGCTGAAAAGAAAAACTATTTATTGATTCTGCTACCGTCTCCCCGGCAACGGCGCCAAAATTTGATTACACCCAAAGAATAACGTGATAGTTGTAGTGTAGCTTTGGGGTGTCGATTCCACAAGGAGACTAAATTAAAAGAATAATAGACAGAATTTTTGAAACTAAAGAAATATTAAACGATTAACGAGAAAATAAAAATATAAAAAGTAATTTTAATTGCAAATAAAATTTAACAAAGTGATTCACGAGAAAAAGTATTCAAATTAACGAACAGTAGAGTGTCGGGAATCCCTTGCACATATTTGGTATTTTAATTATTTTTAATTCACTGATAACTCAATTGAGAATTTAAATTCCAAAAATCTCAAGCGGAAGATATAAAATTATGAAACAAAATTAAACTAAAAGTAACCCTTTGAAAAATCATTCATCACTTTTAAATCACTCAAATTATTATTCACATTGAGAAAACCCAACGGCGACAATATACCGAGCGAGCAATATTGCAGCAAAGAATTGAATCAATATAAATAACTAATTGTTCCAAAAATAATCAAAACATTAATCCATTCAATAGAAAAAACATGATTGAATCTATAAACGGACTAAACCCTTTAATTATTCGAAGAATAAAATCCAACAATAAATTGCGAATGATTATCAAAGAATTTAATAAATAAAAACCACGTACAAGAATCAAAAATAAATTAAAATATCCATCTAGTGTGCAAGTTCATCCCTAACCCTACTTGGAAATTTAGTTACCCATGTACAGGACAGATAACATAAATTTTATGAAGAAAAACTGAGCCATGGAGTAGCTGTGCTGATGTTCCCTGCGCCTCTGCGCCGCACAGCCCTCCTTTTTCCTCTTCTGTATTCTATTTTCTGCTGCCGCAAGACTGCCCTGTAATAATCCCCCTTGTTTAGGTTTTTTTTTTCTTTTTTATATCAGCTTGCTCCTACGCCCCACCGTCTCCAAAACCAGCGCATGGGCCAAGTAAACAGCCGCACAATTGCTTTGTAAAAGTCCAGCCAAGCCGCATATTTGGTCCACTGCTTTGTTCTTGTTCTGTGCCCTAATGCCTTGCACTAGGCCCCACATCAGCCCACTGCGCGCCGCACCAGGCCCAACTCCAGCCGTACAAGCAGCCCATGCTCTCTATTTTCCTCACGGGCCTGGGCGTGCCTTGCTTTTTCTTGGCCTTGCACCTGCTTCAGCGTGGGCCTATTTCTCATTCAATTTTGACTTTGCTTTTTCTTTCTATTGTTCTTTGAGCAGCCGAGCCCTACTTAATTTGGGTCTTTTTAATCTTCATTTTTCTTCAGCCATTTTGTCCTGAAATCCAACAAACAATAAATTTTTGCAACTGCTCAAGAGAAAAATTCCCAAGGAATATTTAATGCATTCATTTGAGATTTAAAATATCATATAATGCTCAAATCCATCTTATTGTGAATAAAAATTAAATCAAATAATATCAATTACAACCCAACATTTCTATTCACATTTTAGCAATTTCATCTAATAATAAGACATTTTGAGTGCACTTTTGCGCACTTATCACAATTTGATTATGCACAAAGAATAACGCGATAGTTGTAGTGTAGCTTTGGGGTGTCGATTCCACATGGAGACAAAATTAAAAGACTAATAGAAAGAATTTCTAAAACTAAAGAAAATATTAGATGATTTATGAGAAAATAAAAATATAAAAAGTGATTTTAATTGCAAATAAAATTAAACAAAGTGATTCACGGGAAAAAGTATTCAAATTAACGAACAATAGAGTGTCGGGAATCCCTTGCACATATCCGGTATTTTAATTATTTTTCATTCACTGAGAACGCAATTGAGAATTTAATTCCAAAAATCTCAATTGGAAGATATAGAATTATAACCCAAAATTAAACCAAATGTAACCCTTTGAAAAATCATTCATCACTTTTAAATCACACAAATTATTATTCACATTGAAAGAACCCAACAACGACAATATACCCAGGGAGCAATATTGCAACAAAGAATTAAATCAATATAAATAATCAATTGTTCCAAAAATAATCAAAACATTAATCCATTCAATAGAAAAAGCATGACTGAATCTATAAACAAACTGAACCCTTTAATTATTCAGAGAATAAAATACCAATAATTGAGAATGATAAACCAAAGAATTTTAATAAACAAAATCCCGTACGTGAATAAAAAATAAATTAAAAATAATCATTTATGGTGCAAGTTCATCCCTAACTCTACTTAGAAATTTAGTTACCCATATGCAGGACGGACAACGTAAATTTCATGGAGAAAAACTGTGCCATGAATAGGCTACGACTGATTTTTTTCTGTTCTTCACTGCCCCGCTGTACTTGTTCTGTTCTTTCCCCCAAAAACAGCCGAACGGACTGCCTAGTTCTGTTTTTTTATTCTTCCTCTTTTTACTCTCCTTTGACTTTTTCCTCACTTTTTAATCAGCAGCGCGGACCTTTTCTTCAAGCCACGCGCCTCACGCTACTTCACCACACCAGCTTATGGGCCTGTGTTACTTTTTCTTCTCTGGCCTTTTCCTGTTTTAAAACCGCATGCCTTCTCTCTACAGCGCGCCACATGCCCTTGATTCAGCCCAAGCCGTGCTCCTTTTTATTTCTTGGCCTTGCGGCGCCACAGCAGCTAGCGCCACAAAGCTTCCAATTTTTCAGCCGCACAAGGAACTCCTTTTTGCTTCTTTCTTTTTTCTCTTTTGTTTCCTGCAACCCAACAAATGATGAGTTTAGCAACTTTTCAGGAATAAAATTCATATAGACTATTCAATGCATTCATTTGAGATTTAAAATATTATAAAATAATACTCAAACACATCTCATTGTGAATAGAAATTAAATTAAATAATATCAATTATAACCCAACATTTTTATTCACATTTTACCAATTTAATCTAATAATAAGGTATTTAGAGTGCACTTTCGCGCACTCATCATACCCCCCAACTTACTCTTTGCTAGTCCCTAGCAATTTTCATGTAAAAATGATAAAAAAGACTGAAAAAGATCACACACAGAAGACATCTAATCACACTTTTAGATTCGCATATCAAAGCAATTTTAGGAATTCATTAACCCTATAACAATCAATCCACTTATAGTAGTTCACAGAGTGTGTGTGTGCTCCTAACCATATCCATTTAACCACAAACCATGACACATGCAACATCAAGAACATCTTAAGCAAAAGGTTCAACTCCATATCTCACGGGTATAAAAGCGTTTCATGTAGGGGTTCTCTCTATGGAGTTGACAAGGCGTGAACACACTCAATGAAGAATTTGGCAATCATGTATAAGCAACAAGCAAACATTGATCTTATGATAGGCGCACTAACAAATGAGACTTCCACCACTCTTTCCACATGCTTACTTAGGATCAGAACAATCAACATAAAAAGGGTTGTAACGTGGCTCAAGCTAGGGGCTATATGAAGAAAAGGATAAAAAGGATTCAAAAACTTCCAAGTACATATTAAGAGAATTTTCTTAAAAATCATAGCAAACCAAACTTCTTACTTGATGTATTCTTTTACTTTTCAACTCACTGAATAACAATACATCTCCTTCTTCTTTCTCTCTCTCTCCTTTCTTTTTTTTTTCCTTCTTTTTTTTTTCTTTTTTTTTTTTTAAGAACATTGACTTTGATGCTCACTCAATTGAACACTTTGCACTTGTACTCTTTTCTTTTTCTTTTTTCTGCTTTTTCCAATTCAACACAAAAGATAAGAAATGCAAATTACACACCTTGTACACACTTGGAAGCAAACATGGTAGGAAAATCAGTGTATAGGCTATACTCCAATGTGGAGAGGTATGGATGATGTGGGCACATGAAAAAACTATATGTGTTTGTTGGCTCAAAGTTGGCTACTAAGGGTCTATGATGAGAAGGGTTAGCTTGAAAGGCTCAAACGTTAATCCTAAGTTGACCTTCGTCATATCTCAAATATATCCGCCATCATTCCACCAACCATGGAATGATATTCTCAAAAGAAGTGCCCAATTCAACAGATCAATGAACGCTTATCATAATTTCTTGCGTTTGAAGGCTCTCAATTCTCTCCAAAACTCACATGAATACTTAAGCAAAAGAGTTCTCTAGCTACATGTGTCAAACCACCATCTTACCACAAAGTTTGGATAAGTGCATTAAAAGTTCTGTGAATGCCTCAGCAAAATGATTATGGTGGATTCGGTGAATTCACAAAAATCGCTATGAATGAGAATGAGTACCCATGTGAAAAAGATACACATGTAATGCAAATTTTTTAAAAAAATTTAACACATGAAAATATGCCACAGCATTTTACATGTTGAATCTGCAACCATTACCCCCCAACTTAAATGAAACATTGTCCTCAATGTTTAACAATCAAAATTGAATGGAGGGTACTGAAAAGGGTAGAATACACCTGATGTGGGACGTGGGCAGCTCGCTAAGCACTAAAGATGGCAATCTGAACTGACAAAATGAAATTAACCTGCAAATAAAAATAAAGAAAACAGTAGCAAACAAAAATAAAAAGAACGAAAATAAAAGAAAACAAAAAAATAAAACAAAATAAACAAAAAAAAAAAAATACCTACATGGCGTGATCAAGGTGGATAGACCGGGTCCACAAGTGGAATGTTTTCGACTTCCAAAACTTGGCTATCAATTAAAATTTTAAGGCACTGGCCATTTACTTTAAAAACCTGACCATCTTGGGATCCATTATTTCTACTACCCCATTTTCAAAAACATTCTTCACTATAAAGGGGCATGTCCACCTAGAACTGAGTTTTCCTGGGTCCCAATAGAAATTACGTACCTCAATCAGGAACTTCCTCTTATCCTGAGCGCTCCAATCCACCTGTATCTCACCTGCAACCAAATAATTCACAATATGAACAAACCATAGTAGAGAAGTAATAGAAAGTAAATGCTCATCGAAAAAATCATCTCTAATTGGTAGGTGGTCAGAGGTGTCCTCAAATGTGAGCCTCGAGAGATGGTCAGCCATTACGTTCTCCACTTTTTTCTTGTCTTTGATGGCGATGTCAAATTCCTTAACAGGGCTCTTTGTTACCTCTGGTTCCTTGGGCAGCTCGATATTACTACCATTTTGATCCTTTTCCACATCCCCCGATTTGTCCATTGTTGGGATATGTAATGACTTACCACTTTGAGTCACAATGGCGTTCACTTCTTTCAAATTCTCTTGCGCCATGTGTTGACCATGGGGTGTGGACTGAGCTTGGGAAGGGAATTTACCTCGCTCATTCACACTCAAAAAGCTTATCAATTTGGACACTTGGCTCTTTATCTCCTTGCTTTCTTTTACAACCTGCGTAATCAAAGATTCAAACTTGTGGTTAGTCTTACCCCATGCTTCAATAAAAGCATGCAAAGTGTCTTCTAAAGAATTCCTAGAAGATGAGGATGCATGATATGGTCTAGGGTATGATCTAGGAGGTTGTGTAGGTGGCTGGTTTTCAGATTTCCAGGTAAAATTGGGGTGATTGCGCCACCCCGGATTGTAAGTCACAAAGAAGGGTGTGAAAGGCTTTTTGTACATTCCTAAGGTATTACATTGGTCCTCATACATCCCTCTCATCTCAGAAAATGTAGGACACTCTTGGGTGAGGTGATCTACCTCGCCACACACCGAACATGGTCTAAAAGACTCTGCATGATTAGCCAAGTGTGTTGTCTTTAAGTCCCTAGCCCTTAACATCTCTAACTCCCTAGTGAGTATCTCAACTTTAGCTTTCAAGTTATCCTCCTCCCTAAGATGGTAAATTCCACCACTATGTTGGTTCCCTGTAGGTCGTGACCTATTTGTGCTCTCAGTAGCACTAGGGCCTGTCCAAGTGTGAGCTTTTTTAGCAAGCTCATTAAAGTACTCCATGGCCTCATCAGGATCTTTCTGCAAAAACTCACCATTACATATCATCTCTACAAATTGGCGCTTTCTAGGTGTAAGTTTCTCATAGAAATAACTCACTAAACGCCAATTCTCATACCGATAGTGAGGGCACATACTCAATAACTCCTTAAATCTCACCCAAGACTGATACAAAGTCTCACTGTCCTTTTGTGCAAAGGTGGAAATCTATCTTTTTAAAGCATTGGTCTTATGTTGGGGAAAGTATTTAGTAAAGAAAATCTGAGTCATCTTATTCCATGATCCAATCGACCGTGGTCTCAGTGAGTATAGCCAACTCTTAGCTTTATCCTTCAAAGAGAAATGAAAGAGCTTAAGTCTCACAGTGTCTTATGTTGCCTTTTGACTATGGAAATTCGCAACTACCTCTTCAAATTCCCTAATGTGCACGTATGAATTTTCATTTTCCAAACCATGAAATGTAGGGAGTAATTGTATCACCCCCGTTTTAACATCAATGTGACGCATATTGGGTGGAAACATGATGCATGATGGTGTGGCTGTGCGTGTAGGGTGGAGGTAATCTTGAAGTGTCCTAGTGGGTTGATCCTCGTGTTCAGTCATATTCAGAATTCGAAGAATTATCAAACAAAAAATTAGAAAAATAAGAAAAACTAGAAAAATTAGACTCTAAATCTGACTCTAACACAGGCCTACAAGCAAATCGACCTAATGCGTCCCAATACCTATTATGCATGCAAGATAACAATAAAAAAATAAAAATAAATAAAATAAATAAAATAATAATGCAGCAAGTAAAAAGAAGGGAACGAAGTTACCACTTTACAAACTGCTGAAAAGAAAAACTATCTACTGATTCTTCTACCGTCTCCCCGGAAGTGGCACCAAAATTGATTACGCCCAAAGAATAACGCGATAGTTGTAGTGTAGCTTTGGGGTGTCAATTCCACAGGAAGACAAAATTAAAAGAATAATAGAAAGAATTTATGAAACTAAAGAAAATATTAGATGATTTATGAGAAAATAAAAATATAAAAAGTGATTTTAATTGCAAATAAAATTAAACAAAGTGATTCATGGGAAAAATGATTCAAATTAACGAACAGTAGAGTGTCGGGAATCCCTTGCACATATCTGGTATTTTAATTATTTTTAATTCACTGATAACGCAATTGAGAATTTAATTCCAAAAATCTCAATCGGAAGATATAGAATTATAACCCAAAATTAAACCAAATTTAACCCTTTGAAAAATCATTCATCACTTTTAAATCACACAAATTATTATTCACATTGAAAGAACCCAACGACGACAATATACCCAGGGAGCAATATTGCAGCAAAGAATTAAATCAATATAAATAATCAATTGTTCCAAAAATAATCAAAACATTAATCTATTCAATAGAAAAAGCATGACTGAATCTATAAATAGACTGAACCCTTTAATTATTCGAAGAATAAAATACCAATAATTGAGAATGATAAACCAAAGAATTTTAATAAACAAAAATCCTGTACGTGAATAAAAAATAAATTAAAAATAATCATTTATGGTGTAAGTTCATCCCCAACTCTACTTAGAAATTTAGTTACTCATATGCAGGACGGACAACATAAATTTCATGGAGAAAAATTGTGCCATGAATAAGCTACGACTGATTTTTTCTATTTTTCACTGCCGCGTCGTACCTGTTCTGTTCTCTCCCCCAAAAATAGCCGCATGGACTGCCCAGTTCTATTTTTTTAGGCTTCCTCTTTTTACTCTCCTTTGACTTTTTCCTCACTTTTTAATCAGCAGCGTAGACCTTTTCTTCAAGCCATGCACCTCACGCTGCTTCACCACGCTAGCGTATGGGCCTATGTTACTTTTTCTTCTCTAGGCTTTTCCTGTTTTAAAACCGCATGCCTTCTCTCTATAGTGCACCACATGCCCCTGATCCAGCCCAAGCCGTGTTCCTTTTTATTTCTTGGCCTTGCAGCGCCGCAGCAGCTAGCGCCACAAAGCTTCCAATTCTTCAGCCGCACAAGGAACTCCTTTTCGTTTCTTTCTTTTTTCTCTTTTGTTTCCTGCAACCCAACAAATGATGAGTTTAGCAACTTTTCTAGAATAAAATTCGTATAGACTATTCAATGCATTCATTTGAGATTTAAAATATTATAAAATAATACTCAAACACATTTCATTGTAAATATAAATTAAATTAAATAATATCAATTATAACCCAACATTTTTATTCACATTTTAGCAATTTAATCTAATAATAAGGTATTTAGAGTGCACTTTCGCACACTTATTAGTTACATATATAATTGTACACCCATGCATGCACATCATAGGGTTCAGGTGTGATGATGAGAACTGGGGGCAGGCATGATGATGAGGGCTGAAATATAGGGTGATGTGGGCTAAGGTGTTGCATGAATGGCCATTGGCCAATTTGGGAGGTGGGCTTGGGCAACTTGAGCTCATATATATTTTGTTGTATGATTAAGCACAAAAGTGCTGGCAGCCAACTTGGTAAGATTTTTGGATGAAGTTACTTCCCTCGCTTGGTCAAGGGTTCAAATCCCCTTGGCCTCACTTTTGGCATTTTTCCTCATTTTGGGCTTATGCCTTGTTTGGCTGGCGTAGATTTTTATTTGGCTATTTCCTTAATAACTTCTTTTCTATTGCTCATTTTACGAAGCGATTTCTTCTGGTGGCTTCCTATTTAGGATAGCTTCGACGTCAAAGGCCTTGTGTCGGTTTTTACTTCGTTGTGTTTTTCATAGTTAGCTAATTCGAGTTTTAATAATGTTAAAATAGGGCTTAACCAGCTAAATCGCTGCATTAGACTCAGAAAGACTTCATTACATTAATTAAATAGTACAATTAAGTTTGGGGTGTTACACAAGGGCTGTTAACCTACTGCTTGGGAATGTCATGCCCTCGCAATAAAAGAAAAGCCCTCTAAATAGCAATTATAGACCTTCGTGAAAGGAAAAGTTCATCGTCTTCCAACCTTCATGAGATAGAAGAATGTCCTTCCGAGATTAACGAGCCGCTAACTCCCAAAGGACAGGACAACGCAGTCAAACCAATGGAGGAGCCCATCAAAGTGCTCATTAGCACTGAAGGCGAGGGAAAGTATATACAAATTGGCTCAACCTTGTCTCTTTCCGAGCAAGAGGATATTGTTAAATTCCTAAAAGACAACCTTTCAGTATTTGCTTGGAAAACTAGAGATATGGAGGGAATAGATCCTAATTTCATCTCTCATAAGTTGACGAAAAATCTAGACCATCCCCTAATAAGACAAAAAAAAGAACATTTGCCCCTAAACGCCACAAAATCATCAATGAAGAGGTCCAGAGGTTGCTAACTGCTGGAATGATAAGAGAAGTATTCTATCCAGAATGGCTTGTCAATACCATTCTTGTAAAAAAGAAGAACGACAAGTGGAGGGTTTGCGTTGACCTATACCGATCTAAATAAAGCTTGTCATAAAGTTAGCTTTCCTCTTCCCATAACTGATTAACTCGTTGATGCCACAGCAGGTCACGAACTCATGAGTTTCATAGATGCTTACTCTTGATACAATCAAATTCAAATGTATCCTCTAGATCAAGGAAAAATAGCCTTTATATTAGAACGAGGTCTCTATTGTTATAGAATGATGCCATTCAGTTTAAAGAATGATAGAGTTATGTACTAGAGGCTTGTAAATAGAATGTTTAGCCCCCAAATTGGGAATACAATGGAAGTCTACATCGATGATATGCTAGTAAAAAACGTTCGAAAGGGCGACCACATCCAGCACTTAAACCAGACGTTCGACATCTTGAAGAAACATAGAATGAAGCTTAACACATTAAAATGTATTTTTGGGCTCACATAAGAAAAATTCTTGGGTTTTCTAGTTTCTTAAAGAGGAATTGAGGTAGATCCCTCACAGATCAAAGCTCTAATTGAACTAGAATCACCTAAAACCAAGAAAGATATCCAAGGGCTGAATAAAAGGATAGCAACACTGAATAGGTTTATCTCTAAATCTATAGATCGATGCCTCCCATTCTTTAAAGCCTTGAGGGGGAGTAAGGCCCTAGAATGGACCTCTGAATGTGAAGAAGCCTTCCAATAACTCAAGCAATACCTAGCCTCCACCGAACTACTTTCAAAATTAGTATTAGGGGAAAAACTACTCCTATACTTAGTTGTGTCAAAAAGTGCCATCAACTTTGCGTTAGTTGGGGAAAACAAAGGAATTCAGAGGTGTCACGACTCGAAACTCACCCTATGCGGATCTCGTATCGCGGGGCCAACCCTTTGGCTGTCCGTACTTTTTTTCCTTGTATCAATGACAACAATGTATAATATAAAACTTAAACAGTAAATCATTGAAAGTCTTAAATACATAATATGGTTCTACAATGTCAAAATAAGAACCAACATAACATCACCCTTAGGTGGTGAATACATGGGAGAACTACATCATAACTAATACATTCCTCAAAATGTCCTCTTATGCTCTTGGACTTCTACTGCGGTCTTGCACCGTCTCTACCTGAAAAATAAGTGAGTCGGAGTGAGCTAACAAAGCTCGGTAAGTAAATCCCATCTCTGACACAGAGTTAAGGTTAACATAGAAAGAACATGAACTCATGAATGTGAACATGATAGCTAACCATCGGATAAGATGCTATGATAGCCAATAAGGATAAAATGCCACAATGACCAATGAACAGTTGAGGTCACAATAATCAATCATGACTAATGGATATAACATGAACATGGAAATCTCAATAGAAATCTGTCAACATAAATGTACTGCCACAATAAATTGATAACAATCAATCATAATCAATGAGTGAACTCTCAACATTAGATTATTCATAGGGAATGACATAGTCCTATGAATCCAATACTGTAATCATATTAGTCAAACATAAGTGATGCATTTACTCTGTTCAGGGCTTGGCAGACCCTCGGTCTTTTGGGGCCTGGCATACCCCCCTCAATTAGAGCATATAAATACCATAATAACTTAGTGCGTAAATAAGCCATCTTTGCGATATGTCCGTTCACAAACTCGACCTGTAAGTCCTATCAACTTAGAAAGCATCGGATGGATATTGTGACTGAGCACAAATTCGGCATTCATAATATATTAGGATCATTCGTAATCCCACAAAAGTGTATAAAGATGGAATATCATTTATTCAGTAAAAACATAATAGTAGGCCTTTAAGGAATAGTACAATATAGTGATCAATGATATAACAGTCAATAAACGTCCACGAGATAGAACAATATCACATTGTGGAAACAATAAACATTTGGTACGTATAAGAGTACAAGTCTGGCAGTAATAGAATAACGTGGCTTGGAAGACCACAGGTAAGAGATTGGGGTTTACTTACCTTTTATCAGTATGTTCTATCTCAGTATTCTTTCACTTTTTTTCTTTACCTTTGAAGTCCCTATTTCATCAGTAGACACATCTCAGTTTAATGTTATTCATCAAATTTTATACATCATTACTATAAGTATCTCATTTGCTAAAATAGACTCTACTATTGAGTCTGGGATGTCAAAGAAAGTCAGTTTAGGCTTTTATAGACTTCTATTCGGACTTCTGTACTAAAAATGGCATAATGGTCATTTTGTACTTTTACGTGTCATTATTTTTTGGGATCTATTTTCATAAATCAGACTCCACTGTTGAGTCCAGCATACTCAAAATAATAAAAATTCACTATTCATTCATTTTAATCGAAGTCCGTTTGACTTCTTTCCGACCTACGGGCATTTTGATAATTTTTTTTAAAAATATTTAATTAATTATTTTAATATAATTACTTTTGGGTCACATCATAATTATATATAAATCTAGGGCCCCTTTGTAATTATATAAACATTTGGGTCAATCTGTAAAATCAGGAATTACTATTCCAAATTGGAATAGCCAAACAGCGGTTAAGGCTCTAAAATAGGGATAGGATATCCCAATTTAGTTTAGGGTTTTAATTTAATTTCTTAACTGTGTTGCCAAACAGCCCTCCAATCTCATTTAAAACATAACACCAAAACGATATAGTTTCGGGTGTGCCTCATGTGCGGGTGGGTCAGGTCTGACCCAAACTTGAACCAAACCTTAACCCTAACCCGACACTGTTCTTCTTCTCTAGTGAGTCTCCGTCGTCTTTTTCGACCCCGATGACAATTTTCTGACCACTTTTCAACCTAAAACCAACGTGTTCCTCTCCCAAATTTCATGAGGATTTCATCCCCAAGGTTAGTTTTTCAATTAACTTAACATAGCTCCACGAAAATAGGAAAATTAGTGGGTCTCCAGCGAGACCCAATTTTTCGGTGAGGTCTATATTTCTATATTTCATGCCCTTTTCTTACTGCTTTTACCTAATTTTTCCCTTATTCACTTTCTACATCAAAGAGGATAAATTGTTCACTGTTTAATTCTCAAAAACTCCCAAAAATGGTTCACCTATTAGAACCTGAAATCTCCTGTTTCTCACCTATTCCTTGATTATTTTGCTTCATTCTAGTTGCATTTAGTTTCTTTTTTATTTCACTACTTGACCCCATTCTTTTTAGCATGCCTTACATTCTAAAAATTAAAAACAAGAAAAGGATAATTTTAAGGGTTTCACTCATTTTTTTGGTTGCAGGATCCTCCTTTTCCATTTCTGTTTTTCCACCTCTAATTTTCCCAATTCCTCAAGGTTTCTCAGCCTCTTGGCTGCTCTAAGTTCTTGCTTTCTTCTTCTATTTTTGTCTAAAACTTATTACCTCCATATATAAGAAAATCCACCGCCCTCATTTTTCTCTCTCTTTTCCCTCTTCTTCCTCCATTTTCTGACTTTCGTCTTTGATTTTTTTCTTGCTTTTGATTTCCTAACCTCATGCATTAATTCATCATTGATATTTTACAATATATATATATATATATAATATATAACACACACTGACACACATAGCAGCACATAGTGTGTTGTCGACACCCCACTTCCTTAATTTATTTTCATTTTCTATTTTATATACATACATATAAACACTCATATCTTATATAGTTGGTATATATATATATACACACACATATATACATATATATATATACTTACATATATACACACACATATATACATATTGATATATATGCCTATATGTATATCTTATTACATACATACATATATATATGTATGTATCCCATATATACATATATATATATATATACACATGTATAGATACACTCGTACATGTACGTGTCTACGTACACATTTTTTTGTGCAACCCGATTTCTCGTACGGGTAGTCCCGGGGTACTCAAGATTGCCTAAATTTATTAATCATGTATTCAAATATCGTATATTTATTCAATTTGTGAATCGTACTATTTATCTCAAACTGCGTGCCCATTACTGTACATAAATCATTATGATAGCCTCGGTCTATTTTGGTATATTACATTCATTGGCTCGGTCTGCCTCATTATTATTATTTAACTATCTTTAGGCATTTATGGAATTAGTCCAATTTATTTGTGTCGGGGTGTTACAAGAGAGGCCTATTTTCTACATCAACAAAGCACTTCTAGACACCGAGATGAGGTACTTCGAAATTGAAAAACTGGCCTTAACCTTAGTAATATCCTCTCGGAAGCTCAGACCATCTTTTCAAGCTCACCCTATCATAATCCCCGCATTGTATCCTTTAAAATCAATCCTACATAAATTTGAAGTTTCAGGGACGATTGGTCGAATGGTCAATAGAGCTGGGAGAATTTGACATATCTTATGTACCATGGACTACTATCAAAGGCCAAGTATTAATAGACTTTATAGCAGAATTCACTGGAACACATCATTCAAAAACTCAAACCACTACAGACACTTCGGTATGGCTACTTTACACCAATGGTTCATCTACGGACAAAGGCTCTAGAGTAGGTATAATACTTCAGTCCCCTGATGTGATGGTAACCGAAAAAGCAGTCAGCTTGGGATTCAGAGCCTTCTAACAATGAAGTCCGAATATGAAGCACTTATCCCTAGGAATGAAATTGCCTTTAGAATACAAAGCTCTGAATCTTGACGTATTATCTGACTCTCAGCTTATGGTGAGTCAAGTTTTGGGAGAATTTTTCACCAATGATAACAGAATGACTAGATATTCAGAGCTGGTGGAATTGCTAAAAGCCTTTTCACAAATTCACTATTCAGAAGATTGAAAAGAACCAAAACTCCAAGGCCAATGCTTTAGCAAATATGACCTCCCATCTCAAGCCAGAAATGGACTCAGTGGTAAAAATCTCCTACCAGTTAAAACCCAGTACTGAGGTAATACAATCCTTTCAAATTTCAAAACAACCTCATAATTGGATGACTCCCATCATCCAATATCTAAAGGAAGGGTTGCTTCTAGAAGACAAGAATCATGTTAGGAGAATTTCGAATTAGGGCAACTCGGTATTTAATTCTTAAAGAAAAGCTTTACCGATGGTCCAACACACAACCTCTCCTATAATGCTTAGCTCCAGAAGAGGCCCACTACGTCCTAGCAGAGATACATGAGGGGATTTGTGGCAACCATAAGGGCGGTAGGACTATAGCTCATCGAGCACTAACTTAAGGCTACTACTTGCTTGGTATGCTAAAATAGGCTAAGGAATATGTTCAGAAGTGTGACAAATGCCAACATTTTACCTTATACCAATATCAACCTCATCATGAACTCGTTCCTATCGCGAGTCCCTAGCTTTTCACCCAATAGGAAATGGACATTGTAGGGCCATTGCCAAAAGCCCTTCAAAATGAGAGATTCTTACTAGTCGTCATTGACTATTTCTCTAAATGGGCAAAGGTTGAACCACTGATCTACATAATAGAGGTAGAAGGAAAGAATTTCACTTGAAAAAATATAGTATGTCGGCTCGGTATACCCTGCATCATTATTTCAAACAATGGGATGCAGTTTGTTGGAAATGTATTTGGGAAGTTCTGTAAAGACCTCTACATCAGTCACCATTTCTCCTTTCTAGGGCATCCTCAAGCTAATGGGCATGTCACGCCCCGAATTCCCATGAACCTGAGGAGTGACTTAAACGAAATAAGAAAATAAAATAAAAGACAATCTAACGGATTCGATTAGGCAAACATTCAATTCTTCAACATATAAACACGTAAAATAAATTCGATAGACATATTGTTCATATCATTTGGCTTAAGCCCTTACATTTCAAAATGTGCCCCAAGGGCCAATTACAATTCCCAGTCCCCTTCCCTTTCTTTTGTTAAGATCTCGTCAAGTCTCATGTAGCAGGGGCATCATCAGTAATATGGTATCCCACAAATGGGTCAGCTCAACTGCTGGTATAATATAATGCTAATGCAAGGGACAAAATTAAGGCATGGCATATGCAAGTGTACAGTTATATCTACATGTCATCCAATTCATCCATACCATATACTGACAAGATTCATAACGTATTCATACAAACTCTACACCACATCCATGAATTCCTTAATGCAATGTTATGCACATACACGTGACACACCCATGCAACTCTATGCCACACCTATGTCTCATTTTCGGAACATATTCGATGGACCCTGAGTACCAACACCCGTTTACAGAAAACATCCGTTGGATTCTGGGCACCAATGCAATGGCCAATTTTGGGTTTTTCACCACAGGATCTACACCCTCATAATGCACAGCACCAAGTGCTCAACCCACACTATGTCTCAAAGAATCACACTATGCCAATATGCTTTGATTCCACCATGCAACAATGCAATCTCATAAAATCATTTCATCCACATATGAATTATACTTTAAATGATGTATTATGCTTAAAACAACAATCACATTTAAATCACAGTTTTCCTTCCTCATGTGTGCATGCTATATGTATTCCATTTAAACACAAGCTCGAATCACATTCATAATCTTAATAATTTTTTACGCACATAATCACATAAGGTACCAACACATGGAATATACATATGGTCATGGTTCACGTATTATCACTTAACCAAACTTCCAAGGAAATAACAAGGAACACATAAGCATATAAACAATCGAATAAATATAAGAATCATGAGATCAACATGAAAACCAATCCTAAGCTTAATCCTATTCCTTACTTACAAAATATCATGCCTGATGGGTTGGTCTTAACCCTAAGAATCTGTGCTCGCGGTGTAGTCGAACTAATCGATGAGAATGCAGTCCCTTTTTCTGTCTCCAACCAGAAGGTCTAGACTGCCTTCTCCTTGCCTTTCAGTGTTCCTAAAATCATCGCGACACAACTCAGTCTATCTCTACTTGAATTATGTTATTCATCAAATTTTATGTTTTTATATTATGAGTTCCTATTTTTCTAGAATAAACTCTACCATTGGGTCCGGGACGTCGAACAAAGTCAATTTAGGTTTTTGCGGAATTCAATTCGGGCATCTATACTAAAAAGGGTAAAATGGTAATTTTGTTATTCTTACCCCAGACCCCATCGTGGTCCTCAAAATATTCCACATATCTTATATATAATTTTCTAAGTCTTTTGGACTTTATTTGGTATCTGTTTTTGATCATCGGGACACATCGGTCATTTCTTATTTTATACGTTGACTGTTCCAGGAGTCTTAATTATGTTTAAGGTAATTTATTAGATCAGATTGGCCTTCATTTGGCCTCTACTTTGCACTTACCATGCTCAGAGGAATTTTGGTCTTTTACTCTTTCATGCATCGCATTGTTCGGTGCTTCGTTTGCTAGTATGGACTCCATCGTTGAGTTCAGAATGTCCGATATAATTAAAATGGACCTATCTTTTATGTTTATTTGGCCCTGGGTATCATTAAGGGTATTACAGTCATTTATCATTTGCGTGTTTTTATTTTTTGGGACTTAATTTCCCTAAATCAGACTCCACCATTGAGTACGGAATGCCCGAATTAGTAGAAATACACTATTCATTTATTCATTTTGGACTTCGTTTGACCCATTTAGGGTCCAAGGGTAAAATAGTCACTTTACCCAATTGAATTAATTATTTGGAATTTAGGCCCTAACAGAATTCCTTAAGAGTTTGGGGGTCAAACTAGAATATATAAAAGTTCTGGTTTTTCTTATTTAACTTAAACAGTGAGCTAGTGGGTTCAACCACCTAAACCCTAGATCAGGACCAGAACCCTCATGAACCAATAGGTTCAGTTAGGCCAGAGAATCGGAATACAATAACCTTGTTGTCTCCCTTATCCTTGTTTAGGTTATCCCTAGATTCAATTTCAATTTCTTACATTCATAACCAAACAGCCCGAATTTAACTTAAATTTAAAACATAAAGCTTGAAACGGCGTAGTTTCACTTAAAGGTTTTAAACCGTTTTGTGGTTGGGTTAGGGCCCGACCCGAGACCCGGTCCATAACCCGATCTTCCACTGTTCATCTTCCCCAACGCTAGGGTCACTGTAGCCCTAGTTGCAGAAATTTTTATTTTCACATTTCGTGGAGTTTGAGAGGTTAAATCTCTCTACTTTTGGCTCTAATGTGTTTCTAGGACTTCATGTGTCAGTTATACATCCATTTTGTGGCTTGAATCTAAGGATGGAGTTCGGTTCAACTCCATTATCGTGGGGCCTGCAACTCGGTCTTATATACTCGTTTTTGGTTCAAAACCCTTAGGGCTTCTTCTATTGTAATCCATCTATCATAGGGTTCAAACCCCCATTCTCAAATTTGGGTTTTATAGCAAGAGTCGAAGGTTCCATCTTTGAACCCGAACTTACAACTCATGTTTTTGGGGGTCTTTTCTAAGCCATTTGGCCTAGTTTACGTTGCAGTGCAAACCCCACATCATCTAGGTCAGGTCTAAGCAAGCCAAAGTCAATTTGGCTAGGGTTGAATCAGACCTACTTTGCCAAGGTTTGTTAATGGCAGTTTGTGCACAGTTTGGTGTTCTAGGGTTGTTTCAGGGTCCAAATTCCATGCCTTGATCAAGATCACATATTTTAAACATTATGCATGCTGTTAATAGGGCTTAATTGAACTAAGACAGAACCAAGAATTTTGAAAGTTAGAAAAAATCAAATCAGTTTTTAAGGTTTTATACTGTGGTGGTCTCTTCCTTCCAAGGTTCACTATTGAGGCTGCAATGTCGACCCAGCCATAGCAGGTAGTCCAGCCCCTCCCTTCTTCACTCTCCTAGTTGGGAGTTTGCATGCACACATAATTTCTCACACACAATGTCTCTCTCCCACTCTACTTTCTCTCTCTCTCTACATCAAACCTGCACACACACTCAACCTCCACTTGCTTTATACACTCACACACTCCTTCAAATCTGCACCCACACATTCACACGCAACCTATATATATATATATATTACATTTAAAACACACCCACTAGTACACACACACACTTACCTGCTTACACACGGCTGATACTACACACACACACTGCACACATTGCACACACTTTCCATTTTTTTTTCTTTTTCATTTATTTTAAAATTAAGATATACATGTACACATACCTCATGTAATACTATACACATATATATATATACATATGTATTTTATATTTTAATTTTACACTCACATTCATACAAAAAAAAATTTATTCCCAAAAAAAAAAAAAATTAGATTTCTACAAGGCAAGCCGAAGTTACCAACCACACTGTTCTCGAGGCAATTAAGAGAAGGTTGGAGGAATCCAATGGAAGATGGGTGGAAGAACCCCCCGGAGTACTCTAAGCCTATTGAACTACTAAAAGAACCCCAACTGTGGAAACACCATTTTCACTCGCCTATGACACCGAAGCAATCATTCTTGTTGAAATTGGCATGCCAACCCTTAAGACAGACTGCTTTGACCAAGGGGTCAATAACCAACAGCTTACAGAAAATCTGGACTTACTAGAAGAAAGACGTAAGCAAGCTCGGATTAAGATTGAAACCTATCAACAGAGAATGGGTAAATGTTTTAACAAGGGCTTAAAACTCATCAATTTTCAGCTCAGAGACCTCATTCTAAAAAGGGAGTTTCCAAGCACTGAAGATCCCACCATGAGAAAGCTCACCCCTAATTGGGAAGGACCTTACAAAGTAACCAAGATCGTTAGACCTACAACTTATTGATTAAAAGATTCAACTAGGAAGCCTGTACTCAGACCCTTGAACATCGAACATTTATGCAAGTATTATCAATAAAAAAATTACTTTTGATTCTCTTTAGAGTTTGTTATCAATGCACAAACCCCTAAAAGCTTTGTATCTATTACAAGTGTTACAGGTCTTGTCCATTTCAATCAATGTACAGATCCCTAAAAGCCTTGTATCTATTACAAGTGCTACAGGTTTAGTCTATTTTAATTAATGCATAGACCCCTAAAAACCTTGTATCTATTACAAGTGTCACAGGTCTGGTCCATTTCAATTAATGCACAAACCCCTAAAAGCCTTTTATCTATTACAAGTGTTACAAGCTTTGGTCCATTTCAATCAATTCACAAATCCCTAAAAGTCTTGTATCTATTACAAGTGCTACAAGTCTAGGTCCATTTTAATCAATGCATAGACCCCTAAAAGCCTTGTATACATTACAAATAATACTTGTCTGGTCCATTTTATCAATACACAGACCCTTAAAAGCATTGTATCCATTACAAATGCTACAGGTCTAGGTCCATTTTATTAATGCACAGACCCCTAAAAGCCTTATATCTATTATAAGTATTACAGGTCTAGTCCATTTTATCAATGCACAGACCCCTAAAAGCCTTGTATCTATTACAAGTGCTATAGGTCTAGTTTATCTCACTCAATGTACAGACCCTTAAAAGCTTTGTAACCATTACAAGTTCTACAGGGCTGGTCTATTAAATCAATGTATAGATCCCTAAAGGTCTTGCATTCGATACAAGTACTATAGGTCTGGTCTATTTTATCAATGTATAGACCCTTCAAGACCTTGTATTCATTACAAGTGTTATAGGTCTAGTCCATTTTTCTCATTCTATAGACCTCTAGAAAAGCCTTGTCTTATTTACAAATGTTATAGGTCTGTATATTATGAATTATTAGTATGCATATGCTTGAGAAACCTTATTTTTATAAGTGTGAAAGTTCTGTATATCCTAGTTATTTCGACCTCTAAAATATCTCATGAGTGCTTTGGAATCTCTAAATGGCCTGGATATCAAAGAAATTATCTTAAAGCTTAGATATAATGCAAGGATATCCAACTAGACACAAAATCTAAAGCAACAGAAGTTTCAAAAATCAAAAATCTTAAAAAATAGAGGGTTACAAGATCGAAAGACCAGAAGAAAGAAAAAAGTTACAAAAATCCTAACTAATGATCCTTGATAGGAGGGGCTTGTCCCTTAGGAACTATGTATTCCACTGGGGTAGCATCAAGAGGACTCGTCGTAGGCTCATCCACTGAAACCTCATCTACTTCTAAGATGTCGAGGTTGGGATACAACTTCTGGATCTTTCTCATAAAATTTTCATACCCATGGTCTGCAAACTCTCCACATAGCCTCTGCACCTCTTCCTTGAGGGCTTTCTCTGTCTCTTTTCTTGCCACCTACATACTAGTGGCAAGCCTCTAAGCAGCGGCAGGGGCCAACATCTTCCTTCTTTTTCTTTAGAGTCTCCAACTCTGAAGCCAAAGCGTTCTTTTGTGACTCTAGGATAGCAAGAGTGGTAAGAAACTCTTTCAACTTCTCCTCAAGAAAAAGAGATGCAGAGCGGGCGGTCTTGAGTTGAAGCCTTGTCTCGTCTAGTTTGACTTGGAATCTGTCTTCCCTTTTCGATTCATCAGGGCAGTCTATGAAATGAGCTGCCTACAAACAAATAAAAAATTGGATAAGTCAGTAAGGACCAAAAGTTAAAGAAATATATGAAATCGACTAAGGCATAGGTCAAGACAATCTTACTCTCATATAGGAGACCATGAGGTCCCTAACGATCTTTCGAGGCTTTAAACCCTTGAAGCGATCGGCAGTCGAGCTCCAAGCCTCCTCGTAAGCCTTCTTTACGGCTAGCTCCTTGGTTTTAGCCATGGCCACCCTTCGAGGAAATGCGCCCAGTCTTCTATTTTCCTCGGGATCCAGAGTACACTATGAGGGCTGGAGGTGGTGGAAGCTCAAGCAGTATGATAGGCAGAGCCAACTCTTTTAAGACCGTACGTTCAGGAGAACTGGATCCCCCTACCTCAGTCCTCCTTTTCTTTTGGGAAAGAGCTTGTGCAGCAGAGGTGGACGTCCTCCTAACCTTTTTTTATCCAGGCGTCCAACCCTTCAAGTATGTCTTCTTTAGGATCTCTGACTTGTCCTTCACCAATCCGATGTCCATTAAGTTCTGAAAGGTAAGGATCTTGTCATGAGGATGGTCTTGAGGGTGGAGAAGTCTCTTATATTTTTCTTGTAGGTCGAGAGTAAAAACTGACTTTCTCCAAGCCTTCTTATCTATAATAATAAAAATTTAGAAAAAAGCGTCAGTCAAGTCAGAAGGAAAGTATATTGTTAAAATTAGCATTTGAAGTATTGTAGGCTCACCCCTAAAACTGGTGTGCTGAGGAAAGAAGTTGTTTCAATTCTCGAAGTCTTCAAATTCTCAGCCACCGTTGACAAAAAAATACCACTTATTCCATGTTTTGTTGGAAGTAAGTACTGAGGTTAGTGGGTTAAACCTCCTGGTCAAAGGAAATATAGAACATCCCCTCTGAATTTAGAGACTTCATATCCATGTTACTTCTAATGAGGTTCAAATCTACTTCGACTTCGTTTTGGTGATCTAGGACTAAGAAGACCATCAATTACCTTTAACTGTTAATGTTCAGTTCGGCATGACAGATCTTGAACCAGCTAAAAACTTGTTTACTAGAAGGTGGAGAGGGAAATATACACTGACCTTAAACCATTCAAGGTAGGCATAGATCTCTCATCTCTCGATATCTAATAAGCGATCTAAAGACCTCGGTATCCTACAGGACACACTTGGAGGAAAATCAAAATTGATTTTGAGGGCATCTAGCATGCCCTTAGTCATGACACTCTTGCCTTTCTCTCTCTTATGAGGTTTGCCCGACGAATCGGCCTCTCTATTGTCACATCCCGCACCCCACCCTACGCGGATGCCGAAGATATGATGGCTAGTTAGTGGCCTTGTCGGTCTCCCTACGGACAATGACCTCTGAACTTAGCGATGAATTGCATTCCAAATGTAGGGCCAGAGCAGCGGAATTTAAAACCTTTTCATGTCGAAAATGTAACTCATCTGTATACCACAGAGCACGTCTATAACCAAATATCTAATATCTCCAAAGTACCACCATATATGAGCCATGTCCCAATACATCTATAGCGTATCAATGAATTCAATCATATTATGTCACTCACCTGAATAGCCTGATTCAGTCCACAAGAATCCAAGTCTTCACATATCAGTGTTAATTAGATCCTTGCTTGGGATGTCTACTAGGTATCATCTCATTGTGCCTTCTAATCCAATGGAGATAAGTCCTAAAAAATGTTAGATAAATAGAATAAGCTTAAACAAGCTCAGTAAGTAAAGTCCCTTCCTCTGTCATGGGTCAAGATCAGTCCAAGAATATAGGTAATGAGCAAAGCACCAATCAAATGTGATATATCAACGTATGTGAGAACAGAAGAAACGATAAAAGTCACAATAGCCAGTCACCAACTTATAAATTGATAGAAATGACCCTCAGGTCCTATAGGCATATCTCAAGATGAGTACACAAAAACAACAAGGAATAGCCAAATAATATGCTGCTGAAAATAGAAAACATCTATACAGGCATGTCATCATATCAAATAGTACAAAAAAGAGTATTCCATGGAAAAGCTCACAAACATATCAAAGATTCAAGGAATACAATATCAACGGTGCTCAAAGATATACAACATATCAAAAATCAAGAGTGTGTCATGTAAGAGATAAAAAGAAACTATCTGTTAGATGCTATCTGTTAGGGCCCGACATACCCTTTTCGTGCTTACAGCACAGCGCTATCAACTTTTTGTGTCCACCAGGACTCAAGTCGTATGCCATGCCTTCCATGACTACGTATCGATCGTGCAAGGTGACACTCACATCCACGCATAGATCAATCGTGCGATATGACACTCATAACCACGTGTAGACTGTCAGTATCTTGTCCTTAAGGATCTGAAATGTGTAACGGGTCAAGTAATACCACGAATAAAATCAGGTCATGCATAGATAATTTCACAAGTTTGTGGAGTAATACTTTTCTTATCAACATGTGACATGTATTGTTCAATATTCAAGCATCAAGGAAATACATATCAATCATATCAGGGTATTGACATGTAAAAACTCATTAAGTCCACAAGATAGAACAATATCAATTGTGGAGATCAAGACATATTAGATAATAGAGTATAAGGTGGCAGCATGAAGAAATAATTGTGACATGGCTTAGAAAGGACCACATAACAAAGTTCGGGTGTACTTACAAATTGTTACGCTTATCTCCCTTTATAGATACTCCGATAATCTCCAGATATGTTAGGCACATCCTTGCATATCCTCATTAATCATCATAAATCATAGACCGATAAGAATTCATCAATTCATGACTCATTCATCATCTTAGGAGTCTGTTAGATCCCCTAATTAGGTTGATTGGCCTATTACCTATCTATTTGGTTTCCACTTATGTTATTAAATTCCTTAAGTAGGCTTAGTAGCATTCAGACTTATAATTTACTTCATTTGGACTTCATTCGTTATCAATTAGATACTTATTTAATCTTAGGGACAAAATGATAATTTTTTCATTTTTGCCCCGGACCCTATCGTGGTCCTTAGAATATTTCATATATCTTATATATACATTTTTGAATCTTTTGGACTTCATTTGGTATCTGCTTTTGATCATCAGGACACATCGGTCATTTCTCATTTTATACTTTGACTGTTTCAGAGTCTTATTAGCCTTTCAATTTTCATACTTATATTTTTGACAGTTACTTATATCAGATTGGCCTTTATTCGGCCTTTACTTTGTATTTCTCGTACTTAGGACTATTTCGGTTATTTTATATTTTATGATATTCTGACCCCGAATCATTATTTAGTCACATATACGAGTTCACAGTTATTCGGGCTTCCATTGGTATCAATTTCATCCAATTTGGACTTTATTTGAGCTTCGTACAATATTATGGGCATTTGGTAATTTCTTATCTTATGGTGGGACTACCTCGGAGTTCCCGGATATCCAATTTGATATTTTCATTGTATTTGAAACGTTCAAAAATATTAAAATAGCATTTTTTGAATCTTAATTTAGACTTCAATTGCTTTATTTATGACCCAGGGGTAAAATAGTCATTTTATCTTATTTATAAAATAATTGAATTAATTAATTAATTATTAAATTATTTTCCAGGGGCTTATTTGCATTAATTTCTCAAAGGCTGGGCCAAAACAGGATATTCAGAACTGTTGGGGTCAAACCGTAAATGAACAAAGTTATGGTTTTCCTTTATTTAGGTTAAATCATTGAACCAGTGGGTTTAGGTGTCAAAACCCTAAACTGGATCTAAGAGCATGGTGAACAAGCCGGTTCAGGCTCTTTTAGAAAATTGGAATACAATAACCTTACTATCGGTCTTATTCATGTTTTAGCTATCCTCAAAACCTGATATTAATTTCTTATTGTGGTAAACAAATAAGCTAGATATAACTTAAAGTCATACCCTAAATAGAGTCATTGCATGTCTGTTTTGGTACGGGTCCTGACCCGGCCCGACCCAAGGTCCAGCCCAACTTGACTCATTATCTTCGCGATTTTTTAGCGTTGTCTTTGGTGCCGATCGCCGGAACTGTGAATTATTTTCCACTGTTTCTCCTTATATTACATCCGTTTTTAATGGTTTTGATATCAAATTGCTTGTAGAAACCTCAAAGACTCATTTTAAAACAGTTTTGGACCCAAAAACTATGGATTCCTACACCCATTTCAATTTTTCGGCCAAAGTATCCTTGGCCCTAACATGGCCATTTCTTGACCATTTTACTTGATTCCAAAAGCTTTAGAATCCTGACATGATTCTCTATCTATTCCCATGACCAAAATTAAGTTTAGTTTAACTTCAAGTTTTCCTGATTTCGGTCGTACTTTCCATAGGTAGTTTCTTTAAGTGTTCTTTTTGTTTTCCTATAAATTTTGGTTCCTTATTATCGACAGAATACAAGAGAGGAAATTGGCACATACCTTGATCTAAGCCCATCTTTCTGAAACTTTCCTTCCCTTGCATCCATGGCAGGTTTACATTACTACAGCAGCTTCTCCATCTCTCTTCAGTCCCTCTCTCACTCTTTTCTTTTCTTTGTCTCAGTTTTGGAAGTTGCTTAAGTTACTTAGAAGTTATTTACAAGTTCGGTTGTAGCCATCTCTGGATTTTCTTGTAGCCGCCTAACATATATATATATATATATAACTAGGTCTTATTCTTCTAGATTTTTCTCTTTCTTTTGTCATTATTTTGAAGCTAAAAGCTTCATGAGTTCTGCCCTTTTTTTTTCATTGTTCCAGCTTCTTCAAGAAGCTTCTAAATTATCTCTCTTAATTTTCTATATATATATATATATATAATGCTGGTGGGTGTGATTCTAGCAGCTTCTAAGGTCTAGAAGCTGCCACCTTTTGTAATATTATATATATATATATATATATATATATAATAGCTTCTTTTTGAAGCTTCATGAATATATATATATATAAATATTTTATTAATATATAATGTATTTTTAGGATACTAATTGGTGTATGTATAGAAGTACCGTATACGTATGTGTACATATGATATTTTCTAGTATTTATTACTGTCTTTATTATAGTCCATAAAATGTCAACTTATGGGAAGTCTACAAGTTTAGCTTAAGGCCGAGGCTCGGTGTCATTACTTATTTTTGGTTTTGAGTCCCTATTCGTGTCTCATATTATTTAATTTTTCGTATCGATCCCATTTATCCCTTTCGGCACTTGGTTAACTGGGTTGTCAATCTTCCGAGCATACACCATCTTTGGTGTTTTTGAATTAATCTCATGTTTTAGGATAATAAATTCTGTTACTGTATTTTAAGCCATTTTCTTATATATTTTAAACATTATTATCACAAAGCGTACTTTTATTAGGTCGGGGCATAAACTGCATTATGCTAGATTTTCGGGGTATTACATATATCCCTAGGCTCGAGGTGCGTTTCAATTAGAACCACTTCCGAACTGGTACTTGAAGCATTCCTAACTTCATCACCCTAAATAGGGCCTAATGCCCCATGATCTCTTATGTCTACCACTTCCCTCTCTTCCTCTCCCATGCTTGAATGAGCATCAGAAGTAGACGTCCTCTCAAATAAAATAGAAAAGGAGAAGAAGGGCAAAAAAAAAAAGACAAAACAAAAAGGAAAAAGATGAAAAGGTGTACCTAAAGATCACAATACATTTTATATTCTTCAAATTTAAACAAATGTTATTAAAGTAATTCTATTACAAATAGAATTTGTATACATAGTTCTAATAGAAAGTGACGCTGCTAGTTGGGCTTCATGACTTTAAACCAAAAAAATCATTATTAGTGTATTTAATTGCAAAAATGACATTCCCATAAAAGTTAGCCCTGTTATTGGTTCAGAAATGATTATTTGAATAAAGATTTTGAAATGTATTTCTAAATATTGTAATTGATTTTTAAATAACTTGAACGTGATTTTAGATATGATAATCTAAATTCATTTTCTTTGTTAAAATTTGTAAAAATGCATTTAGATATAATTCTATCTATATGTTGTGAAAATGTATTTCTTCTTTTAGAATATAGTTTATTTTTATAAAATTTTAAAATTTGTAATACATCTGACACCAACTTGATTTTGCTAGTCAAATACCCCCACATGTGCACATTGTTACACTGGAACCTACCTCCCCAATCCAATACACTGTATTCGTCAAAATTGACACCCGAATCACAACTATATGTGTACGAATTCGAATGCGTTTCAACCTCTTTTGCATCTGGATGGTTGTCTTTGTTGGCCACAACGCGTCGCTAATTCCACCACTGCCTTCCTTCTATCACCAAAATCCGGTCCACTAGCTACTGCAATATCCTTGTCTATATCTTTGACACCACCAAATCAGCCAACTCCATCTCCATTTTTGTCCATTGCCTTCATCACCATTATCAATTCCAACAACACGACTCAAAGCTATAGACATAACTGACTTTTATTCTCATGGTTACCCAAACTCCATGTTAGTGACTCTTTTCCATACAAGCTTTTAGCGTCGTGAAGGTGGTCGGTGAGTCCATTAGGGATGTAGTTCTTTCCTCCGACAAGTTCATTAGTGCCATGAAAGTGGTCTGCCAGTCCATTAGCATCGTGAAGGCAATCGACGGGTTCAAGGAAAAGAATGATTGGGTTTTTTCGGTGGGTAATAGCTCTTTTAGATTGTTACGTTGAGGCCACTCCCGAAGATAAAAAAATGTATCGATCTGGTGAACTTGACCGTAGGTTCTTGGCAATAAAGAGGGCGACCACTTCTTCTCTATTGAGGAGGGTTAATACCAATTATAGGGGAGGGTTAAGTGTACAATTCTCTTCTCTGTGTATTGCGATTTTTGAAAACCATGGACAGGATATGAAAATCCTATAGTGTTTTGAAATTATTTCTCAAAAACGAAAATGGCAAATAACTTGACGAAATGAATATCCCGTATTTTGTGATTTTGCAAAAGAATAAATCATATTTGGAATCACTAACTAAATAGTTCATAAAAAATGTGATTGGTTATCATTTTTCTTATACTTTTCAAAATCTGACTATCAATTCAATTCTAAAATCTATTCTTTATTGATGCTGCACTTTTTGGCCCACGTATGCTCCAAGCTTGGCTCCTTGAAGAACACTCAACAAGAAGATCAGAGGACCACCGGGTTGGCTCCGGCGGTAGCTGCTCTAATGCTTAAGTCAATAAACTGAATTGAAAGACTGTAATGAAAGCCAAATAATGAGCATTAAAATAAAGCGTACCTTTAGGATTTTATTTATAGGCTGTGACTTTCCTAAGTTGATTAGGATTTGGAGCCATAAAAATAGGGATTTGATCATCGGAGATAGCAGTTACCTTGTTGGGCGTTGTATCAAAATAGAGATAATCATGTGTGGTAGTTCTCTTGTAAGAGATTGTTTCCTTATTCTCTGCTCGGCAGATGTTAAGGCGGTGACGAGCTTTAGATTGTTACTCCGAAGCTTTGTGTTCAGTCCTGTGAGCTCTGCTAGAATGTGGATATGCTCTGGAGTAATGTGCTTGGCCTCTTCAGATCTATGGGTCTGAGCTGAATGGCCGAGCAAGAGCTGAACTGGCCGAGCACGAGCTGAACTGGCCGAGCATTGGCTGAACTGTAAATACATGTGTTAAGTGATGCTTGTTTTTGTCATTTTGTGGTATATCAGTTACTCCCCCCCAAGCCTTAGTTTGAGCTTATGGCGTAACTAAGGTTTATGAGCCTCGAAAAGTCACGTGTTCTGTCGTCTCGTTTTTCAAGGCGACTGTTGATGTGTCATTTATGCTGCAGTCGATTTGAAGACTATCATTGCTTGTAATCGTCGTGACGGTTCGTCTTTGTAGCCCCTATTTTCTGAATGTATATAAGGAGGGAAAGGTGCCCTGTACTCCTCTTTTTATTGTTTTTCGTACATTTTAGAGGAAAAGGAGCACTCGCCATTGTCGAACCAACAAGCTAAACTATAAAGAGTGTCCGTCGTTCGAAGTTTCTCTCTCTTGAGGTTTGGCCTTGGTTCTTTTGCTCATAATTTCTTTTGTCCTTCTTTTTCTTCCTTTCTGGTCATTTTGAAATGTCGACCTCCACTGCATCTTTCGGTGTTGGCGATGGTTTAAGGAGTCCTCTTGAAGCTTATGCTTCGTCCCAAACCCTTATTAGGGATAGTAGCTCTTTGGGGACTGGGTCGGAAGAGACCCGTTCTAGTCCCAAAGTTAGGATTGTAGATGCTCTTTTAGAGTCTAGGGATAGAAAGGGAAAGGTCTTTGGTCAGCCATCCCAAAGGGAAGAAGGGCAGAGTATCGTGAACTCTTCTTGGCTAGGAAGCATAAAGAAAGAATTTAATTTTCCCAAAGATGTCGTTCTCAGGGCTCCCGATGCCCTAGATTGTCCTTCGGATATTAGGGAAGGTGAGATCTGTGTTTATACTGCTTGGTTTGAGATGGGGTTGCGTCTTCCTTTTCCCACATTGCTTAGGGAGTTCTTTTGTTGGTTCAACCTTTGCCCTGCCGACCTAAATCTGAATAGTTGGAGGCACCTGCTAGGGTTTTTAGTTTTGGGTCGCATGAATAATGTAGACGTCTCTCTGGATTTGATCCGTTGTAAAATGGATCTCAAGTATAAGAGTTCGGAGGGCCTCTATTATATGTCCTTTGATAGTGGTTTCAGACCTCTGTCAGTTGTGCCGTCCTCCAATAAATCTTGAAAAAATAGGTATTTTTTTGTTAGTGGAGGATGGGAGGAGGCAGACCTTAAGGACCAGATTTCTACATTCCCCCGAAGCACGTGGTTTATGGGTGAGACCCCCCTTCTTTTGTGATTTTTGTTTCTGCTCTTGCATTTGCCTTTTGTTTATCTGATCGTTGTTACCGCACATCTTTGTGTAGCTAAAAGTGTTAAAAGGAGGCCATCCTTCACACCTGTTCTCAAAGAGCAGTACGGTAGGCTTCTCCAGACCAAGAACAGAGATTACATAATCATTCTTCAGCCGAGCACTCCAACGGCCTCGAAAGACAAAAATGTGGTTGAAGATGTGTTGCAAACTGTGCTCGGTAAGTGGGGCTCGGCAAAGAAGAAAAGGGTGGCGAATCTTCCCCCTCCTGCCGCCTCTTCATCAAAGAGGAAGAGGACGACCACTGCCGCCCCCTCCTCTTCTGCACCATCCAAGAAAGGGGGAGTGCCCTCTGCTTCCCCTTCCCTACATTGCTTAGAAGGGGCGTAATGATCAGGGAATCCACTTCTGCATCGCCCCAGAAGGGCATGGTAAATTCTGAACCTGCCCCCTCCTCGGCTAAAAAGGCTCTGAAGAAGGGCAGGGCGAAGGTGGCCGTTGACTTAGACCAAATGCCAGATGGGTACAGGGCCGTCCATCAGGCCATTGAAGAATTCTAGGCGGATGCCCCACGAAAGGACTCTCTTTCTTGCAGTACCAGGCAGGGTACTGAAAAGACGGTTGCTGGCGCTATGAGCGCCCATCTGAAGGTAATGACCGCTCTGTCTTCTTTGGCATTTTGTTTTTACATTTACCTGATAGGGTTTTTTTCTGTTTCGCAGACCTTGCACAATTTGGCTGCCATGATGGAGGCCTTAGTGGATCTTCAAGCTGTGGAGAGGCTTGAGGATGAGTTGGATGAGGTTTGGCTTTAGCTCGGCACAGCTCACTCCTAAGCTACAGCTACCGAGGATGAGCTCAAAGAAGTAAGGAATTCCCTCTCCATCATGGAGTCGGAGAAGGATTCCCTTAAGTTTGAGAGGGATTCTTTCAAGTCTGAGCGGGAATCCCTCCTTCAGGAGCTGGGCAAGTTGAAAGAGGAGAACGGCGCCCTTCAGGCCTCCGTTGCTCTAAAGGTTGATGAGGCCAAGGCCGAGACCGAGGCCAGGCTGAAGACCAAGCTAGAGAAGATGGGTGATAGATTTGTGCAGTTCGGTTATGACAACTTCAAATCCAAGCTTCTTTCCAAGTTCCCAGACATTGACCTGTCGGGCATTGATGATGACGATGAGGACGATGAAAGTGATGAGGATGATGGGTCTGCTAGCCCTTTAGTTTAGAACAGATTTTCTGTTGTTTTTCCTCTTTTTGTAACAGAACGCACAAATTAATAGTAATATATTTTCCTCTGAGCTTTTGCCTTCTTCCTTTATTGAACATTTGCAAATGTTATGGCTTGATCGAGCATTGTCCAAAGTTCCTCAGTTCTGTAGTGCATAAATGGGTTTTGACCCTTCGAATTTGTAATTGACGCAAGTAAACCTGTTCAGGAGCTAAGTGTCACTCCTTGATCGGCCGCAGATGGTGGGCTGTCTTCCGAATTTTATGACTTGTAATAATCTTGAAACAAATTGTAATGATTAAGAATGGGAAAATAAGTTACTAATCCAGACCCTTAAACTTGAGGGGTTTCGAATCATGAACTTGCTCTGAGCAATAAGGATGGTAGTTAGTATAGGATCTATCCATCTAGAACTTAATTGCCGAATAAAAGATTTGTAGTAATCTGTCACTTTAACTAAGAGCTTGACCTGAGCTTAACTGCCAAACAAAAAGACTTGTAATAAAATGGAGAAAGATCCTTGATAGTCAGTACCCTTTTCCAAAATCTCATGGGTAAGAAGTTCAACAATTAGAATCATAACTGTTGGTCTGAATGAATATTCTTAGTCATGTAGCTGAGCGGCTAGGTTGATCCCTTCCCATTTGTTCTAAGAAATAACCATGTAACTTTGGTGAGATGGTCTAGACATGAAGGTCGGTACATTGAGATGGACCAGACGTGAGGTCTGTATATTTAGATGGACCAGACATGAGGTCTGTACATTAAGATGGACCAGACACGAGGTCTGTATATTTAGATGGAATAGACTTAAGGTCTGTACATTTCGATGGACCAGACATGAGGTCTGTACATTAGGATGGACCAGACACGAGGTCTGTACATTAAGACGGACCAGACACGAGGTCTGTACATTTAGATGGACCAGACACGAGGTCTGTACATTGAGATGGACCAAACATGAGGTCTGTACATTAAGATGAGAACACTTCATGGAATATTTGAAATGAAAATTTTCTTTATTGATAATACTTCTGTCTAGACACGAGGTCTGTACATTGAGATGGACCAGACATGAGGTCTGTACATTAAGATGGACCAAACACGAGGTCTGTACATTGAGATGGACCAGACACGAGGTCTGTACATTAAGATGAGAACACTTCATGGAATATTTGAAATGAAAAATTTCTTTATTGATAATACTTCCATCCAGACACGAGGTCTGTACATTGAGATGGACCAGACACGAGGTCTGTACATTGAGATGGACCAGACACGAGGTCTGTACATTAAGATGGACCAAACACGAGGTCTGTACATTAAGATGAGAACACTTCATGGAATATTTGAAATGAAAAATTTCTTTATTGATAATATTTCGTAGGTGTTCTATATTCCAAGGTCTGGGAACAGGTTTCCCATCCATGCTCTCTAACCAATAAGTGGTCGGTCTCATTGTTTTGTAATTCTGTAGGGGCCCTCCCAGTTGGGTGACAACTTTCTCATGGTAGGATCCTTGGTGTTCTGAAACACTCTTCTTAGGACAAGGTCTCCAACTTAGAAGTTGGCAGGCTTAAGCCCTAGTTTCGAGTGGCTAACCATCTTGTGCTGATACGCTTCCATCCTGACCACAGCCTGCTCCCTTCTCTTTTCGAGCAAGTCCAAGTTTTCTACGAGTTGTTGGTCATTGGTCTCTTCGTTGAAAGCTTCAGTCCTTAGGGTAGGCATGTCGATCTCAACAAGGATCACTGCTTCGGTGCCGTAGGCGAGTGAAAAGGGAGTTTCTGATGTTGGAGTTCTCCTAGTTGTTCTGTAGGCCCAGAGTACTCCAATGAGTTCTTCAACCCACTTTCCCTTAGCTCCCTCTAGTTTCTTCTTAAGAGCATTAAGGATTGTTCGGTTAGTGACCTCTGCTTGCCCATTGGCTTGAGGATGACCAGGTGAGGAGAAGTGTTGATTGATATTCAAGTCTTGGTAGAACTTTTTGAATGTCTTACCAGCAAATTGCGTGCCGTTGTCTGAGATGATCACTCAAGGTATGCCGAACCTGCAGACTATATTTTTCCAAGTGTAACTTTTGACTTCCTTCTCTGTAATACGTGTTAGTGGCTCTGCTTCCGCCCATTTTTGAGAAGTAGTCGATAGTTACTAATAGATATTTCCTGTTCGGCGTGACTTTAGGCAATAGGCCTATGATGTCCATTCCCCATTGTGCAAAGGGCCATGGGCTTGTGATAGGGATGAGTTCATGACGAGGCTGATGTTGGTAGGAGGCGAACCTTTGGCATTTGTCACATTTTTGAGCGTATTATTTTGCTTCCCTTAGCATTCCAGGCCAGTAGTAGCCTTGCGTTAGAGCTCGGTGTGCTATGGTTTTGCCTCCATTGTGATTTCCACATATTCCTTCATGAATTTTTGCCAGAACGTACTAAGACTCTTCTAGAGCTAGGCATTTTAACAATAGCTAAGAATAAGACCTTCGATAGAGCCTCCCATTCATGACAAGGTACTGAGCTGCTCTGATGCAGACTCTTTTTGCCTTATTCTTGTCTTCTGGGAGGAGTCATTCTTCTAGGTACTGGAGGATAGGAGTCATCCAGTTCTGAGGCTGTTCTGTAATTTGGGCGACCTGGACTTCTTCGATGCTAGGCCTTGGCTGATAGGAGATTTTTAGTGTTGAGTCCCCTTCTGACTTCATATGGGATGCCATGTTTGCCAAGGCGTCAGCTCTGCAGTTCTGACCTCTCTCTATTTTTTGGATTGAGAATGGTTAGAAAGAGCGTTTTAACAAGTTGACCAGTTCTAAATACCGAAGCATTCTTTCATCTTTGACAGCAAACTCTCCCTGAACTTGGCTGACCACTAATTGGGAGTCAGAAAAGGCTTCGAGGCTCTGAGCCTCGCACTCTCGTGCTAGTTTCATCCCTAGGATAAGGGCCTCATACTCTGCTTCGTTGTTAGAGGCTCTGAATCCTAGGCTAACTGCCCTTTCTGTTATGAGTCCATCAGGGGACTGTAATACTAATCCGACCCCAGCACCTCGGTCGGTAGATGACCCGTCAGTGTATAGCTACCATGTCCCCAAATTCTCACAAAGCTTTAGTAGTGTTGGGGTGAACTTGGAAACGAAGTCTGCCAAAGCTTGCCCTTTAATTGAGATCCGTGAAACATAGGATATGTTGAACTCCCCCAGTTCCACTGAACATTTGACTAAACGTCCTGATACCTCTGGTTTCCTCAGTACTGACTTTAAGGGATAAGCAGTTGGAATTTCTAAGGGATGAGCTTGAAAGTAAGGTCTAAGCTTCCGTGCAGATACTATAAGTGCAATAGCCAGTTTCTCGATCTCGGGGTACCTCTTCTCTGTGTCTAACAGTGCTCTGCTGACATAAAATATGGACCTCTACACGCCCTTGTCCTGCCTGACCAGTATAGAACTGACAGCGTTCTCGGAGACTGCAAGGTAGAGAAGTAGCTTTTCCCCTTGGATTGGCTTTAACAAGAGCTCAGGTGAAGCTAGGTACTCCTTTAATTCCTGAAAGGATTTTTCACATTCGTCAGTCCATTGTAGAGCTTTGTTACCTTTCAGAGCTTTGAAGAATGGTAGGCAACGATCAGTGGATTTGGAGATAAATCTGCTCAGAGCTGCTATTCTGCCATTTAGTGCCTGAATGTCTTTCTTGGTCCTTGGTGACTCTAGTTCGATCAAGGCCCTAATTTGGGTGGGGTCTGCCTCTATACCTCTCTGAGAGACTATGTATCCCAGAATTTTCCTTTTGTTACACCAAAGGTGCATTTCGAGGGATTGAGCTTCATTTTGTACTGCCTCAAGATGTCGAACGTTTGAGCCAGGTGCTAGAGGTGGCTGCTCTTCCATAGGCTTTTGACTAGCATATCATCAATATAGACTTCCATGGTATTGCCGATCAAGGGGCTGAACATCTTATTAACCAGACGCTGGTATGTGGACCCAACATTTTCCAATCCGAACGGCATCACTCTATAGCAATAGAGACCTCGTTCAGTTATGAATGATGTTTTCTCCTGATCAAGAGGGTGCATTTGTATTTGATTGTATCTTGAATAGGCATCCATGAAGCTCATAAGTTCGTGCCCTACAGTAGCATCGACCAACTGATCTATCCTCGGTAGAGGAAAGCTATCTTTGAGACATGCCTTGTTGATGTCACATCCCGAACCCCACCCTACGCGGATGTCGAGGACGTGACTGCCAGTCGGTCGCAGCGCAACCAACCAAAGGCAAATTCTGAACTTTCCGACGAATTGCACTCCAACTGTAGGGTCAGATGCAGCGGAATTTAAAACTTTTTCTTTGTGTCACAGGAATGCAACTCACTTGTCCACCAAAAAGGTATGTACCACAGAGCAAGTCTAAATCCAAAACAGTTAACAGTTCTAAGTTCAGAGCATATCTAAAATCAGGCATATAGTACAGAGCAGATCTAATATCTTTAGAGTACCGTTTATTTCCATGAGCCATAATTATCCATCCAGTACATGTAAATCAGGTTAGCCGTATCATATCACTCACCTGAATAACAGAATCAGTCCACAAGAATCCAGTCTCTACAGATCAGTGCCGTCAGATCATATCATGGTGTCTTCTAATCCATCAAAGATAATCCCTGAAAAATGTTAGGGAATGGGGTGAGCTTTGAAAAGCCCAGTGAGTAACACAGGTTCCCTGTCATGGGTTTCAAACCCGGTCTTGTTTATAAATCACAAGGATAGTTCAATCGCTTAGGAATAACAGTTTTATAGATCTACTCGAATACAGTTTAAGTAGAATAAAACGGGACTGAACTAAACAGAACAACAAATCAGGACGGACGGAACAGTGCATGATGCCAATATATTAATCGAGAGTATAGGCAATTAATTCAATATTAGAACAGGTCAGTACTGGGCGGAATATAACAGGGCATAACAAACAATATATCAGTTAGGCACATAATCAAGCCTACTTATGCCAGACCGCTCATAATCAGAATGGTACCCAGAGTCAGACACATCATAGCAGAACAAAATCAGACAGACCATAAAACGGGACAAGACAGACCGAACAAAACAATAGTAGGACGGGACAAAATCATGCCGCGTACAATACAGTATAAAAGTTTGCATTTAAAGCATTCAGACAGTATAACTTTTAAAACCGTACAGTGCATCAAAATACAGTATCTATGCAGTAACTTATATATCAAGTCAAGAATCCGGATAGATCATAACGGAACTGGACCATATATCAATCAAGACAGACAAATCATTAACGGACGGAACACAACGGAATCAGACGGAACAAAACACTAGTTCAAGTCACAGGTAAACAATCAAGACAGACAGGTTATTAACGGACGAAACATAACAGAATCAGACGGAACAATACGTCAGTCAAAACAAGGACATATCAGTAACGGACAGACCATGAAACGGATAGATCATAACGGACAGAACAAAACGGAACAATTATCAATCAGGACAAGTCATATCGGAACTGAACATGACGGAACAAACGGTACAATATCAATCAGATCAAGGCATATCGGAACTGAACAAGTCGGAACAAAATGGTACAATATCAATCAGATCAAGGCATATCGGAACTGAACCAGTCGGAACAAAATGGTACAATATCAATCAGATCAAGGCATATCGGAACTGAACAAGTCGGAACAAAACGGTACAATATCAATCAGATCAAGTCATGACGGAAACAAACGGTACAATATCAATCAGGACAAATCATATCAGGACTGAACATGACGGAACAAAACGGAACAATACATCAATCAGAACAAGACATATCGGAGCTGAACATGTCGGAACAAAGCAGAACAATATATCAATCGGAACAAGACATATCGGAACTGAACAATACATCAAGCAGAACAAGACATATCGGGACTGAACATGTCGGAACGAAGCGGAACAATATCAATCAGGACAAGGCATATCGTACATTAAATATATATGCTTTTTAAACAGTATAACATTCAAAACAGTACAGAGCTTCAAAATACAGTATCTAGACAGAACTTATACACCAGTTCAGGAGTCAGGGTTACTCACAAACTGTTACGGTTATCTCCTTGCACAACAATCCGATAACCTCCAGATACGTCAGGCATCTCCATGTATATCCTAAACAATAATCATCAATCATATACAGATCAGAACTCATCCATTCAGTTCTCATTTGTCATCTTAGGTATCTATCGGATCACCTAAGATAGCCTAGTAGCCTATCGCCCTTTCACTGGGTCTCACCCGAGGCTATTTCATTCTTTAATTAGGCTTAGCAGTCATCAGGATTATGATTTAAGTCATTTGGACTTCAATCGTTATCAGTTAAGCACTTATTTGGCCTTAGGGGCAAAATGGTAATTTTGCCATTCCTGCCCCGGACTCTGTCATGGTCCTCAGAATAGTCTACATATCTTATGTATGAAGTTCTAAGTCTTTTAGACTTAAATCGGTATCAGTTAGGTGCTTATTAGCCTTAGGGGCAAAATGGTAATTTTTCCATCCTCGCCCCGGACCCTGTCGTGGTCTTCAGAATGTCCCATATATTATGTACATAATTTTCTAAGTCCTTTGGACTTCATTTGGTATCTGCTTTAGATCATCGGGACACGTCGGTCATTTCTCGTTTTACGCGTTGATAGTTCCGGAGTCTTACTTAGCCCTTCAGTGTTCATAATTATACCTATGATAATTTATCAGATCAGATTGACCTTTATCTTGCACTTATAGTGCTCAGGGGTATTTTGGTCATTTTTCGTTTCATAAGATTCTGACCCCGGTTCGTCATTTATTCGGGTATACAGTTTCACCAGTGTTCGGGTTTCTATCAGTATCAGTTTCGTCCCAATCGGACTTCATTTGGGCTTCGTACAGTATCAGGGGTAATTTGGTAATTTCACGTGTCATATTTTTCGGCACGTCAGTTCATAAAATGGACCTCACCATTGGGTCCAGAGTGTCCGACATAATTAAGTTGGACTGTCTGTTATGTTTAATCGACCCTGAGAATCATTAGGGGCAGTACGGTCATTTACACTTTATGTGTCTGTATTTTTCGGGACTCCAGTTCGTTAAACGGACCTCACCATTGAGTTCAGAATGCCCGAGATAGTCAAAATAGGCTATCTTTTATTTTTATTTGGGTCTGGTGCCATCAGGGGCAGTACAGTAATTTATCACTTACAGGTCTGTATTTTTCGGTACATAATTTCCTAATTTGGACTGTACCATTGAGTCCGGAATATTTGAAATAGTGAAAATACACTATTCATTTAATTTATTTGGACTCCGTTTGACATATTTAATGTCCAGGGGTAAAACCGTAATTTTACCTATTTAATAAAATAATTAAATAATTATTTTATTATTTAATTAATTCTTCAGGGGCTTAAATGTATATTTTATCCAAAATCTGGGCCAGAGTACAATTACACAAAACAGTTGGGGGTTTAAATGTAAATTCAGAAAATAGGGGTTCAAACCCAAGGGTTCAAGGGTTCATCAGTTGAACCGGTCCAAAACCATCAAGAACCAACCGGTTCAGTTCCTTCAGGAAAACCGGAATTACATATTCTTTCTATCCCCAATTCAGCCCCTTATTCACGGTTCGGACAGACCTAATCCCTAATTCAGATTTATTAACCGAGTTTCCAAACAGACTGGTTTTGATTTTAAAACAAAACCTGTTTAACCGAAACGGTGCCGTTCCACTAAAGAGGTGGCACGCTCGTGGACAGACACGTGTCCGAGTCGACACGCGAGTCGACCGAGTCGACTCTGTCTTCCCCATCGTGCAGGGTATTGTTGCCCTAGTTGCAGTCCCGATTTTTCTCCAATTTCGTGGAGTTTCAAGCACGGTTTCCAACTGTTTTTGGTTCCAATCAGTCCCTAGGTGTCATGCCAATATTTTGGCATCCATTTCATGCATCGAAGCCATGCATGGGGTGCTGTTTGGCCGATTGTCTCACAGAGTTTCAGTTCGGTCGTGGGGCCTTGTTCCTCAACCAAATCGCACTTGGTTTGGTTATTTGTGACCCTTAGGACAGGGGCTTCAATTCCCCATTTTCAAATTTCAGTTTAGATGTTTGATTCAGATTTTGAGTTTCTTGGCCGAAAGGAATAGTTTTAGATTCGAGGGCCTTACCATGCAATTTTGGGTCGCGGGTTGGTGTACTTGGGACCCTCTCAGTGTCTAGATCATTTATAGACCATCAAAACTTGGTTTTAGGGAGGTCGAATCAGACCCAGTTTTGGAGGTGCCATCCATGGCGGTTTGGTCACGGTTTGGGTATGTTCTAACCTATTCGACCTTCCCAATTAACTTCTGATGTTTACTAGGGTCCAAAAATCTCATGCATGCATTTCATTAGTCTCAATTAATCAAGACAGTAAACGGCTTAAGGGAAAAATTCAAAAAATTGGTGTCTTACCTTTTGACAGTGGCTACCTCCTCCATGGCTCGGTTCAGGCTCGGTGGGGTGTTTGCTCAGATCCAGTAGTGTCCCTCAGTTCCTTTCCTTTCCAACGGATGACATGCACACACCCAAGCTTGTACATACATGCTCAAGCCATGAACACATACACATGCAAGGCTCACCTAACCACCCTCTCACTCTATATGTCTTACCCCAACAGATCTGTCTCTCATTATAGCAGACATTTTCATTTTAGAGAATCACCATTTTCTCCTAGTATACCTATACATAATATCTCTATATGTATATACATCAATGAGATGACTGAAAATCAGAGAGTCATGTGAGCTGAGGTGGGCTGATGTAGGGGTGATTCAGTCAATCATATGGGGTTTGCATGGGTTGCCATTGGTTGATTTGGGTGGCAAGTTGGGCAATACAGAGATATATACAAATAAGTTGCATATATATGCACAAAGTAGTGGGTAGCCTAACTGGTAAGTTTTTGGGAAGAATTTATTCTCTCAAAGGTCAAGGGTTCAATTCCCTTGGCCTCCCATTTGGCCCCTTTCTCATCATTTTTGGTTAAGGCCACGTTTGGCTGCGCAGTAATTCAGTTTTTGATGTTTGCCTCATAACTTTCATTCCGTAACTCCTTTTTCGATGTGGTTTCTTCCGAGAGTTTCATATTTCAGTTATCTACAGTGTCAGAGGTTTCGTGTCATTTATTATTCATTCGGGATTTCCCGGGTTAGCTAATTCGGGTTCCGTTAGTATTAAAACGGCGTTATTTCACCGAATTAATCAGTAATTTGGGTTTGGGTAAAGTACCCTTCCCTCCAGACATTTTCTTTATTTAATCGGTCTATGGCGACCGCCGGGATTATGATTAATTCCCTAAATCATTCTGTAAGTCAGTATTAATTAATAATTATTAATTAATTATTAATTACACGGGATCGGGGTGTTACAGTTGAGGTCTGTATAGTCGACGCAGACTCTCCACTTGCCATTTTTCTTTTTGACCAGAACAGTGTTAGCTAGCCAATCAGGATAGAATACCTCTCGTATCATGTTGGCATTGAGTAGCCTTTGGACCTCATCGTTGATGATCTAGTGTTGCTCTAGAGCGAGTGGCCTTCTCTTCTGCCTTATTGGTAGATGGTCTGGATCCACTATTAGTTTGTGGGCAATGAGGTCTGGATCTATTCCTTCCATATCCCTTGTTTTCCAGGCAAACACGGAGAGGTTTTTCTTCAAGAATTTGATCAACTCATCCTGCTCGGCAAGTGTCAGGTCTGGGCCTATCTACAGGTAGTGCCCCTGGTCTTCCGAGCTGACCAAAACCTTAATGGGTTCTCCTATGGGCTTGGCCCTACTGTCCCTTCCTCTAGGGCTTAGTGGTTCGTCAATCCTAGAGGGACAGTCTTCTACCTCATGATAGCAGGAGTGGATTGGATCCCCACATTCACAAGCATGCAGTAATTGCTATTTGGGGGCCTTGGCCTTGAGTGCGAGAGCATGGCATTCTCTGGAGGTTGGTTGGCATCCTCTAATAGAGTAGACGATCTGATCGTGGACGTACTTTAGGCATTGGTGAAGGGTTGATGTGACTGCTCCTATCTCGTGTAACCAAGGCCTCCCAATTATGACATTGTAGGGGGATTTGGCATTCAGAAGTATTCAGTCACTGTGGTTTTCTGTCCATTCCCTTCTCCTGCAGTGGTGGCAAGATCAATCCTTCCTAATGGAGTGTTGAGATTCCTATCAAAACCTGCCATGATTATACCAGTGGGCTTAATGTCACTGGGGTTGAGCTTCATCGGCTTGAAAGGGTCATAGAACAGAACGTTAGTCGAGCTTCCAATGTCCACGAGGACTTTTCGGATTTCAAAGTTGGCAATTTTGAAGGAGATGACCAGGGCATCACTATGAGGGCAATGTATTCCTGCAAGGTCTTGATCCGAGAACTGGATTTCTGGTACAAGTCTTAACCTTTTCTCCAGGTTAGAGATCTGTATGATGTTGGGAGTAGCCTTGGCCTCCCGAGCATAACGTTTCCTTGATCTGTTGGAAGTCCCAGTTGTAGGGGAATCTGCGTGTAAGACAAAGATTACTTGGTTGTTCTGCCGTGGAGGCTCATTTCGTCCTTCCCTTTGTTCCTGTCTCTGGTCGGGCTTCCTCTGTTGGGGCCGATCATCTCGGGGGTTCTGCCCTCCATCGTTCTTGATGAACTCCTGTAGTCGTCCTCTCTTGATTGGCTGCTCAATCTCATGTTTGAGAGCCTTACAGGTGTTGGTTGTGTGCCCGCGGTATTTGTGAAAATCACAATACTTTGTTTGATCTCGGTAGCTGGGGTCACCTTTTAAAGTCTCTGGCCATCTCAGGTTCTCTCGAGATCTCACTTGCTTCAATATGTTGTATGGAGAGGTGCTCAGAGGAGTAAAATTATTGAACTCTCTCAGCCCAGAATTATAGGAAGTTCTGGGTACCCCCCTTTTCTCTGGGCTTTGGCTCTCTTCCTGGTTGAGCTAGGGTCCTTCCTTTGGTCGTCCTTTCTCTGATTGTCTTTTATCTGGTCGTCTTTCTGAGCTTGTTCCTTAATCTTTCTAAAGGTGTCCCTGGCTTCCTCCAAGTTAATGTATTTCCTGGCTCGATCCATGAGTGCTACCATATCCGCAGGGGGATTTTTTCTCAAGGAGTCTCTAAAGCCTCCTTGTGCAAGGCTAGAGGCCAAAGCAGCCACAAGGAAATTGGGGCTGCAGTCTGTAACCTCGGTGAGTTCGGCATTGAAATGCGCAATATATCTTTTGAGGGTTTCTTCCTTTGTTTGCTTTATGTTTAGCAAGAATTCAGGACCCTTCCTCAACCTCCTACTGGTCATGAATCTATCCAGGAATCTTCTGCCGAGCTCATAGAAACTAGTAATTGAGTTCGGCGGGAGGTGATGGAACCACTTCAGAGTAGTGCCATTGAGGCTGGTCACGAATGTTTGGCATAAAAAGGCGTCAGAAGTGCCGTGTAGGGCCATGGTGTGCTGGTAGTGGGAGAGGTGGTCACCTGGATCCCTTGTCCCATCATAAGGAGTGAATTTGGGGATAGTGAATTTCTTGGGTCTCTCATCGGCCATGATAGCATTAGTAAAAGGAGTGGCAAACCTACCGAGCAACCTGGCCAATTCGTCTTGTTCTGGGGGGTTTTGATCGCCTCCTGCAGCTTCCTCTGCTCTTAGTGATCCTCTTGGCAAGATAGGCTGCTATGAGTCAAACCTTGCAACTTCAGGGCCTACATGGATAGGATGATCACAGCCTATTAATGGGGGGTTGTCCTGATTCTCTTGGGCTGGTGGTGCAGGAGCCACTTGTGGTACAGGGTTCACTCCCGAGGCCCTAGGAACTGGAACCCTGGTGGTGCTTCGGTAATAGACCTCAGAGATAAAAGCTGGTACCCCTTTGCTGGCGACTGTTGACAGTTGGGGATCTCCACGAATGTGGACAGTGGTAGGAGGTTGTGCCTCCTGAGTGTTTGTGTTGACAGGTGGATTCTGAGGATTAGTTTCATAACTCTGGGTGAGTATTGCCAGAGTTCTAGACATGGTCAGAAATTGTTCTTGCAGCAACTGGTTCTGCCGCCTGACTTCGGTAAGCTCTTGCTGTACGGGATCATTCGCTCGTCCTCTTCCTCGTCCTGCAGGCGGTTAAGGTTGAGGGTTCTAAGGATTTTGAGTATTCTTCCTTGGCCAGAGATTGGGAGCCATAATCCTTTGGAAAAAAGGAGAATGAGCTTCGAATCAATAGAGCACTTAGTGACTGTCGTTCCCACAGACGGCGCCAAATTGATTCTGCACTTTTTGGCCCACGTACGCTCCAAGCTTGGCTCCCTAAAGAACACTTAACAAGAAGATCAGAGGACCACCGGGTTGGCTCCGGTGGTAGCCGCTCCGATGCTTAAGTCAATAAACTGAATTGAAATACTGCAATGAAAGCCAAATAATGAGCATGAAAATAAAGCGTACCTTTAGGGTTTTATTTATAGGCTGTGACTTTCCTAAGTTGATTAGGATTTGGAACCATGAAAGTAGGGATTTGATTATTGGAGATAGCAGTTACCTTGTTGGGCGTTGTATCAAAATAAAGATAACCATGTGTGGTAGTTCCCTTGTAAGAGACTGTTTCCTTATTCTCTGCTCGGTAGATGTTAAGGCGGTGACGAGCTCTAGAGTGTTACTCCGAAGGTTTGTGTTCAATCCTGTGAGCTCTGCTAGAATATGGATCTGCTCTGGAGGAATGTGCTTGGCCTCTTCAGATCTATGGGTCTGAACTGAATGGCCGAGCACGAGCTGAACTGGCCAAGCATTGGCTGAACTGTAAATACACGTGTCAAGTGATGCCTGGTTTTGTCATTTTGTGGTATATCATCTATCATTTTAAAATGTCTACAAAAAAAAAAAGAAATTAAATATGAAATCAATCCAGTTTTTCCAAGATCGTCGAAGCATATATATGAACATTGACCCATCTTTCCAAACTCTGAAGCAAACCATTTTTCCTAAACTACTCAAACAAAACCTGATGCTAAGAAGTTGATGGACTTCATATCTAGAGTGTCGACCAAAGGTTTGGCGTTAAGGTTTGGGAGATTAATCCTAGAAGGTAAACATTATGCATATGCAACATTTTCGTTGTTGTGGTGCTTGTTATTGTCTAAGATCAAGATGGGTGAGTTGTTAGTGGCAAAGATGAGGATGGCTGCGACAACGGTGGACTTGATGACGGAGATGGCAAGCTTGTAGACAAAATATTACTAGGACTTGATGTGGTGGTAGGTGAGCTTACAATGATCTTACAGACATCCATACGCATTTATGCCTTGATGCCAATCGATTCGCCTCTCCACCTCGTTAGAAAACTTAACATTGTGATTCAGCCTAGATGGTGGTGATGCATCTGACAGTGGCAAAGTTTGTTGACGAAAGTTGGGAGGGGCAGTGGTTATTATGGGCAGATATATTTGAAAAAGGTGCATAGGTAACATGATAAATCATGTATAGGGGTATTCTTGTCATTTTAAAAAAATAAAATAACAACTTATCAAACTGGACCCAGACTAAGAATACAGATTAACTAATTGTCCTCCAACTCAAAAGTAAAAGCACGTGTACTTCACAATAATTAGTATTTCTTTGAGGAATTTAACACCCATTAACCCTTAATTATAAGAGGGTCAATTGTATTATCAACACTACAAACTATTTTACAAACTCAAGCTTAATTAATGACATAATTAAAGCCCTAATCGTGCAAATTGTGAAAATTCAAAATAGCATTACAATTTGGTAAAAAATATCCATCATTATGAATCAATAGTAAAATTTTTAGGGTATATTAAGAATTATTCACTTTGTTGTGACATAATTAAGAGTCAATCAAGAACAGATTAATATTTAGAAAATATTTAGGGAATAGCAATCCCTTGTATATATATTATGATCAACTATTTTATTTAGGGTAAATTATGATGATCTTTTTTGAGGTTTTTGATAATTATATTGATTTCTTTTGAGATTTTTAAAATTACATTGATTTCACTTACTTTTGTTGACAAACAACAAATACTCTTTCGATTGAATTTTATTTTTCAAAATAACAACAGACCCTTTCCTTTTCTTTTTTTTTACATTTGTTTAATTTTTAATTTTGATTAATTTTTTTAAAATATTTTTTTATATAATTATAATTTATTAATAAAAATAAAAAATACAGTATAATTTTAAAACTTTTAAAAACTCAAGAGTAATTTATTATTATTATTTTTTTTTTTATGACATGATTTGAGATATATTGTTCCTGCACACAGCACTACGAACGGCTTTTTGCAAGAAATCACTGCTTGCCATAGAATATGATGAAAGCACTGCTTGCCTGATCTGGTACGTAGATCCATCTATCAATACATGCAATAAGATTTCAATTTATTAAAATTTGAAGTCTAAGCTTTATGTTGTAGTTTTTCTTAGTTCGCCGTTTTGAAGTGAACTAAAGAGGTATTTATTTTTCAGGATTCCTCTGCCAACAGTAATTAGGTTGAAATTCTGCTCATGTATGGTTGGAGCATTTCTCTCTTTCCTGATTCCTGTATTAAACAATATTTCTGTAAAATGCTGCTCAATTTTTATCTGCAACATCCGTCTTGCAATTTCTTTTAAGTAGTTTAAGTTTGTTACAGAATTACATATGGATTGCATACAAATATTTGAAACCTCTCCACAGCGTATGCTCATTTTTTTCCTGATTTGGAGCCAAATGTTCCGCAGTCTGACGGTGCTTGAATCCTGAAGACTTTATTTGCAGCCACGCACGTTCACCCGTAAGCAACACGAATCATTTGTCATACTTTTTACATTGGAATAGTTTACTTAAGAAACAATCTTGACATTAATTAATGGTCTTTGCTATTCGCTCCTTTAGTGAGAAATTGTGTATGATGACCCAACATGGGACAAAGTCTGTGGCTCTAGCTTGTGTGCATGCTGACAAATGCTATAATGCTGCCTGTATTTGAATCATATTCAGTTAGTGAAATACACACGTGCCAAATATCATATGGCCCTGGATGGAATGGAAATCAAACAGTTAGGATGGGGGTTTGTTGAGTTGAATTAGGTACCCTGATAGTTTTCTTTGTCTCTCACTTGGGGACTAACTCTTGGATGGGTACCACAAAATTATGGATTTTTATTTTAAATTTCGTAGTATTCTTCCCCCACCCCCCCCCCCCCCCCCCCCCCCCCCCCCCCCCTTCTATATATATGTGTGTGTATGCATTTTATAGCCACTATGTAAGGTTTTATACTTTTTATAATTTTTTTCCTATTATTTTAAATTGCTATCCATTTTAAAAATATTTGAACTACAACAGATGATCGGTATTGATATACCACAAAACGACAGACCAATCCTCAAGCGACACGTGTGTCAACAAATCAATTAGAGGCTCGGTCATCCAAAGCATGCCGAGCATTCAGAGCAGACCTACAAAATTTAAAGGGTCGAGCACACGCCTACAGAGCAGAGCTACGGAGCCTACAGGTGCAAGACGGACCCCCAGAGCACTCTCTACTATTCAGAACTCATCACCGCCTTAATATCTGCCGAGCAGGGAACAAGGAAACAGTCTCCTACAAGAAAACTACCACACATGGTTATCTCTATTTTTGATACAATGTCCAACATGGAAACTACTATCTTCGATGATCAAATCCCTATTTTCATGGCTTCAAATCCTAATCAACTCAGGAAAACCCCCATCTATAAATTAAACCCTAAAGGTACACTTTATTTTCTATGCTCATTCTTTGGCTTACATTACAATCTTTTCAATTCAGTTTATTAACTTAAGCATCGGAGCGGCTATCGCTAGAGCCAATCCGACGGTCCTCTGATTATCTTCTTAAATGTTCTTTAAGTCGCAGAAGGTCAAAGTATTCTACAGCCAAAAAGTGCAACATCAGTTTGGCGCCGTCTGTGGGAAACAACAACAATCTCCAAGTGCTCTACTCACTTATAAACTTATTCTCCTTCTTACCGGAGAATCATGGCACCCAATCTCCGACCAAGGAAGAACGCTCAAAATCCACAAAACCCTCAACGTCGGCCGCCTGCCGGACAAGGAAGGGGACAGACAACTGATCCCATGCGGCAGGAGCTCAAGTCAGTCAAACGACATAACCAGCTCATACAAGAACAACTTCTACCCATGTCTAGAACTTTAGCAATGCTTACTCAAAATCAGGGGGGAATCCTCCGAGTCCACCGATCAACATTGCTACTCAAGGGGCTCTACCCCTTATTGTCATTGCGGAAGAAGGGCCCCATGAAGAGGCTCCCAACCATCGGCCTTTACACCCCCAAGGTGCTACTCACATCGACAGAGATCCTCAGCCTTCAGTAGCCGCAGGTTGGGGAATGCCAGCCTTTGTTCCAAATATCCATTATCGAAGCACTACCAGGGCTCCAACTCCTGGGGCTTCAAGAGCAAACCCCGCACCTCCAGACACTCAACGTCATGCGGTTCCAGTTTTCCCAGCTCAGGAGCACCAGAACCCTCTTCCATCTGAGGGACATGCCCATCCCGTTTACATGGGAGTTGAAGCCGCAAGGCAAAATTCTCTAGGAGTCCCGCCTAGGGACCCACGCAGAGCTGAAGAGGTGGCGGAATCCATGGACCGAGCTGTTGTTATGAAAGGTGCTCAAAATCCTCCAGAGCAGGACGAGCTGGCTAGGTTGCTTGGAAGGCTCACCACACCATTCACTCCTGCCATTATGTCGAAAGAGAGACCAAGAAAGTTTGTTGTACCAAAGTTCACCCCATATGATGGGACTACCGATCCAAGGGACCATTTGTCACATTACCAGCACACAACGGCTCTACACGGGGCCTCGGATGCCTTTATGTGTCGTACCTTTATTACCGGCCTGAAGGGTACCGCTTTGAAGTGGTTTCACCACCTCCCACTGAACTCAGTCACCAGCTTTTGTGAGCTCGATAGGCGATTTCTGGATAGGTTCATGACTAGCAGAAGGTTGAGGAAGGGACCTGAATTCCTGTTAAACGTCAAGCAGACCAAGAGAAGACCCTCAGAGCTTACATTGCGCGCTTCAATGCCGAACTTACTGAAGTTACAGATTGTAGCCCGAGCTTCTTAGTAGCCGCTCTGACCTCTGGCTTAGCTCAAGGAGGTTTTAGGGATTCTTTGACAAAGAACTCCCTGCCGACATGGCAGCTCTGATGGACCGAGCCAGGAAATACATCAATTTGGAGGAAGCAAAGAATACCTCCCAAAAGATTAAAGAGCAAACCCAGAAGGATGACACAAAGAAAGACGGCCAGATGAGGGATGATCAAAAGAAGGATCCTGGTGTACACAGGAAAAGGGACAAGAGCCTGGGAAAAAGAGCAGAATCCCAAACTCAATTTAACGCTGCCCCAAGGGAATTCACCAACTTCACTCCTCTAAACACCCCCTTGGCACAAATACTTCGGCAAGTCTGGGATCGTGAAAATCTAAGGTGGCCAGAACCAATAAAAGGCGATCCTAGTCTTCGAGACCAAAGTAAATACTACAATTTCTATAAGGACCACGGGCATACGACCAACACATGTAGGTCCCTTAGACATGAAGTTGAACAGCTCATAAAGAGAGGATGTTTGCGGGAGTTCGTTAAGCAGGACGGGAGGTAGAACCCCCACGAAGACAGGCCATAGCACAGGATGGACCAGAGGCCTGAGCAGAGATAGGAATAGGGCAAAGACAGAACGAGCCTCAGAGGCAGAACAACCATGTTATTTACGTCCTTCATGCCGATACCCCGACTATAGGAATGTCAAATAGAGCAAGGAAAAGGTATGCCCGGGAGGCCAAAGCTGCCCCAAAAGCCTTGTAGGTCGTCAACATTGAAAAAAGTTTCAAACCAGTACTAGAGATTCAGTTCACAGAACAAGACCTTGAAGGTGTACTCTGTCCCCATAGTGACGCCCTTGTCATCTCTCTCAAGGTTGCTAACTTCGAGATCCGCAGAATCCTGGTTGACACAAGGAGTTTTGCAAATATCTTGTTCTATGAACCCCTCAAGCTGATGAAACTTAATCCTAATAATATCCAACCCACAGGCATAATCATGGCAGGATTCAGTGGGAATCTCAGTATTCCGCTGGGAAGGATCGACCTTTCTACTACTGTAGGGGAAGGAGAAGGATAGCAGACCACGTTGACAAAGTACATGGTCCTAAACACCAAATCTTCGTATAATGCCATAATTGGGAGACCTTGGCTACATCAGATAGGAGTGGTCATTTCAACCTTCCACCAATGCTTAAAATACATCCACAACCAGGTTGTCTACCCCGTTAGAGGGTGCCAACCAACCTCTAGAGAATGCCATGCCCTCGCTCTCAAAGAGAAGGCTCCCAAATAGCAATTACTGTATGATCGCGAATATATGGAACTAGCCCTCTCCCACCATCATGAGGCCATAGGCTGCCCTTGTAAAAATAATGAGTTGCTAAATCAAAGAACAAAGGGCAGTAGAAAGACCCCGTTAAAGTATTGGTCAAACTCGGAGTCTCAAAGGCAATATCTGCGTATAGATTCAGACCTTATCACTCGTACAACAGATCCCGACCATAAGCTCGTAAGGCAGAAGCAAGGGACATCGCCTCCAGGGTGGCTCCAGGTCATTAGCGTAGAGGCCCTAATACTGTCCAAGGTCAATAACCAATGGTTTGTAAAACTTACGTTCACTCAAGGAAAAGGGGGATCTAGCCACGATCGGGACAAAAGCACATCACCACAAAACGACCAGCGGTTCTGAACTAAGACCCAAGCCCGTCGGCTTTCAAATGGAAGATCTCTTTCAAGACGGATGCTTCCAAACTTCAAGAATCCTATTACGAGAAAATTGACAGAAAGGTCCCCAATAAGTGGAAAGGATTGTTAAACTCATCTTGTACTGACTCAAGGGTATGGATGAAAAAATTGTCCCCAATTCGGGAGTATAAAGCATTTAACAAAAGTAACATCAATAAAGGTCACCTTTTTCTAGAAATATCTTCGTAAAATACTCTTATTCAAATGTACAGACCTTCGGTTTGGTCCACCAAATGAACAGACCTTCCGTCTGGTCCGCCAAATGTACAGACCTTCTATCTGGTCCACCAAATGTACAGACCTCATGGTCTGGTCCATCAAATGTACAAACTTCTAGTCTGGTCCACCAAATGCACAGACCTCATGGTCTGGTCCATCAAATGTACAGACCTCATGGTCTGGTCCATCAAATGTACAGACTTCTAGTCTGGTCCATCAAATGTACAGACCTCATGGTCTGGTCCATCAAATTTACAGACTTCTAGTCTGGTCCATCAAATGTACAGACCTCATGGTCTGGTCCACCAAATGCATAGACCTCATGGCCTGGTGCATCAAATGTACAGACCTTATGATCTGGTCCACCAAATGTACAAACCTTATGGTCTGGTCCACTAAATGTACAGACCTTATGGTCTGGTCCATCAAATGTACAGACCTTCGGATCTGATTCAAAACAAAGAGTCTGATTTGCTCAATTGATTCCCAGATATTCTCAATCCAATTATTTGCACAAGTCTTTGGGCTCAGCAAGCATATTTATTACTACATTTACTTAGATTATTGCAGGTTACTGTGCTACTCTACAGAGCTGATCCGAATAGAGAATGAAGAACTCAGATTTCGTCAAGGACAAACTCATGCACTACCGTGTAGCCGTAACTCAACATATCGCTAAGACAACATAGCTCACAAAATTCATAAAGTATTTCAGTTTGGAGAAGGCATAGATACTATGAAAATCTATCTATACAAATGGAACCATTGACATGAAGTAGTTGGCAACAGTGCTTAGAAAAATATGCTAGCTCGGGAAGAACACCGTTTATTGAATTAGAAAGGAACTCAGTTTTATTGATAATCGACGAAAAAGTTACATCAGAACGAATAAATCAACAGAGAGACAAACTACAAGTCTAAAGCTATAATAATTTCGGACAAGGCGTATTTCAGTTTTATGCCATCATGGCCTTCTTCCTCTAGCTCCTCTAAAGTCAAGGGTCCAGGGTCCCAAGGCACCATTACCGCCACCACCGGCTCCCATTTGAAAGGAAGGAACCCTGAACCCCAATCTGCATCACCACTTGCCCTGGCACCAATACAGAAGGATGACTCCAAGGCTCACGACACCTTCATTCTCCGCCTTCATTTTCCTCAAATTCAGTATGGCACCTTGGCCAGCTTGTGCAAGGGTCTCTGCCAAGGAAAGAAATGGAGGGAGCATCTCCTATCACCTTCATCATCAACGCTCCAAGCCTCGATTGAATCAAGGAGGGCCCACCTCCATGAGGGGGAATCCCTATCAAATGCTAAGATGGACGAAGAGATCTTCGTCTCCTTTAGTTTTTCCATAGGAACCAAGGTAGAAGGGTGGGCTATCCTTAGCCATAGTTTGATCACACCCAACTTGTCACGACCCGAAACCCACCCTATGCAGATCTCGTGTCGCGGGGCCGGCCCAATGGCCGTCCCTACTTTTTCCATTTTTTACCAATGATAATAGTAAATAATTTAAACATGACATTAAAGTGCGGAAGCTTTATTACAATTATTGTTCAAAGACTAAACTTAAACTAACAATAAACTGATCATGAACCACTCTTAGGTGGTGAGTACATGGGAGAGACTTCGTTGACTACTATCACGCTCCTCAACTGTCTTCCTATGCTCTTGAACTCCTACTATGGTTCTGTAACATTTTCACTTGAAAAAAATTTAGTAAGGGGTGAGATACAAACTCAGTAAGTAAAAGCCTATCTCAAATACAGGTTAAGGATTACATAGGAAAATATGGATTCAAAGGTAACATGATAGCTAATCATGACAACGGTTGCAATTAACAGTAAAATTCCACAATGGCCAATAGACAATAAGGCACAATAACAATTGTGAGTAACGATGTAGCATGAATATGGATAAGGCACAATAATCACAATCAACATGAATACTGCCATAATAAAATGGTCACAGTCAAGTACAATTAGAAGGTCCTGTCAAACGACCCGTAGGTCCTATCAATTCTGTCAAACAACCCGTAGATCCTGTCAATTCTGTCAAACGACCCGTAGGTCCCATTACCATTAATCGACCCGAAGGTCCCATTTCCAGTAATCGACCCGAAGGTCCAATCAATTGATAAAAATACCCCCATCACCATTTGTCTATCCATAGTCTCGACATTCAATTATAAATCACGATTCTATCGTATATAAGGTATGAAATAACATAGCATAGCATACAATGACAGATATCAGTAAAATGAATCAAATCATGAGATATCAATCAATAGACATCCACCAGATAGGACAATATCAATGGTGGGAGCAATAATAGTGAATGAGTACAAATTTTGGCAATAATAGAAATGATGTGGCTTGGAAAGCCACGTATAAGAGATAGGAATCCACTTACCTTTTCAATGCATCTTAGTATTCCGCGACCTTCCCTTTTCCTTTCAAGTCTCCTATATATCAGTAAACACGTTTTAGCTTCAATGTCAATCATCAAATTTATGCCTTGTGAATCAAAATATCTCTTTTATTACTTTATACCTTTACAACTTCTAATTTGATCTCATTTTCCCAAGGGTAAAATGGTCTTTTACGCATCTCTATTTTTTGGTTTTTGTTTTCACAATTTGAACTTCACCGTTGAATCCAAAAGGTTTGGAATAATAAAAATCTACTATTTACTTAACTCAATCGAAGTCCGTTTGACTCACCTTCAACGTAGGGGCATTTTGGTCATTTGGGCGTTCTACGGGTATTTTATTTTTTGGGACTCCGTCTTGTGAAACGAACCTTGCCATTAGGTCCAGAAGGTCTAAAACAGTAAGTTTACACTATTCATTTGACTAATGTGCTTGTCGGGAATTAAATTAATAATTAACGAAATTAATTAACTAAATTAATTAATTATATCTAATATATATATATATATATATATTATTTGGGGTAGAAAGGATCACATGTGCCTTAGTGGCATAGTGGTCTGTGTTCCTTAATAATCCCTCAGGTCCAAAGGTCGAGCCGTGGGGGCAGTAGTCTCTACGGTATTTTTATTTTTTTTTTCCAACTGAATCAGTTTCCAACCCATCAAGCCCATTCAATTTAAAAACACATCAACAGCCCATCCCATTCAACTTCTGAAGCCGAACAGCCCCTATCCCATTAAAAAAAAAAACCTGAAGCAAAATGGCACAAAGCAGCCCGTTCCATGGCTGTCACCCACGGTTTTTCGGCGAGCTGCCGGTCATCTTCTCCGGCCACGGTGACTCGCCGGCGGTCATTTCTTAGGTTTTCTCGATGGTAACTGTTTGGGTATGTCGAGGGGTTCCAAATCTACTCTTAGAATTCAAAATGGTGGGATTTTAAGTCGCTAAAAACTACCACAACAGTGGCTGACCGGTGCTGGCGTTTTTCCAGTGAGGGAGGTTTTCCCTTTTTTTTTTTTTTATGCCATTCTCACTACCCTTTTGAGCCAGATTTGACTCCACATACTTGTCGTACACTACAGAAATATTTCCTAAGCATTCAAACCCAATTTCATGCATGAAATCTCAAGACCCACATTATTCTCAAGAACATAGTTCTCCTTCATGTCTAACCCTTTTTAACCGATTCTTTTTTTTTTTTTTGAATTAAAATCCTACATTCATGCTCTACTAAACCCTACATCAAAAACTAAATTTGCATGCTTGAAAATTTTAAAACAAGAAATCAAATTCCATACCTTTTTCCAGGTTTGTCAGACGCAGTATCCCTCCCCTTTTTCCTTTCTTCTTCCCTTCAAACAACTATACAATTCCAGCTGTAGAAGAACGTATTTGTTCACTCACTTAGATCAGATCAATTGGCCTTTCATTTGTTGTAGTGGGATTAAATACAATGCTTTGCCTGCTACCAAAAATGGATTTCCATTTCTACTAATAGCTCATGTGTACATCAACATATATCAGTGCATGCGCCTCACGTCTCTCTCTCTCTCTCTTAATCCCTTCGGTTCCGCCCTGTTTCAGTTATTTTTTTAACGCTTGCAATGCATGCCCAATTGTAACGCCCCTCTCTCAATTCCTTCCTTTTCTCTCTCTATTCTTTTTTTTAGTTCCTTGTTTGTAACTGCTATACACACTTCCACCTTCACGTGTGTGTGTGTGTGTATATATATATATATATATATATATTGATCACGTTTCTGTTCTTTTTTTTTTATTATTATTATTTACGTACCACACATTCATAACACGTTTCTATTCTTTTTTTTATTATTATTATTATTATTTACGTACCACACATTCATAACTATATATATATACACACACATCCACATATTCAAATCCCTTTTTATTTATTTCAAATCCTTATTTTATTTTTATTTTTTTATTTTATTTTATTTTCCTTATTTAAAATTTCATTTTTGATTTCGGTGTTCGTTCATGGCTTTCTCGACATCGCTTAGGCATTATCTGTACCTTCGAGTCTATTTAAACTTTCACAATCGTCCTGTTATTCAATGTTATAACAAAAAGCCCTAACAGCTTGGGTTTACTTGGCTTGCTTGGTTACATTTTGGGTTGGGGTATTACATTCTACCCTCCTTAAATTAAGTTTTGTCCCCAAAACTCGAATGTTCGTAATCTATGAAACCTTATTACCTCATCATGCCAATTTCATTTCCGATATTACATTCTCAAGCGAGAAGATTTCTTTTTTTTTTTTGTATTGAACTTTCTTTACTTACGACCATTACCGTATTTCCCTTCAATATTTTCAGCATCATATTCCCCTTTAGTTTTCATAACATCTTTTGGTTCGTGTTGGGACTTTTTGCTCGTAGTCTCTTTTTATTATAATATTTATCCCATGTATGGGTAACCTCATATTTATTCGAAATTTTTATTGGTGATTCTCAATCACGTGTCCATTTCTTGAAGATTCATCAATCACCTTTTCATTTCATTTTGTATTATTTCATTATTTTTGTACTACTCATTGGTTTGCCTACCTTTGTTTTTAGATTCGTGTGCATTTATCCTTTTATGAATTAGATAGGTTGAGGAATTTAGTTCCTCCATTTTTCAAGGTATAGACTGGTACGAAGGCCTTTTATTCCTTGCTCAAGATCGAGCTTTTCATAGATTTTGATTTCTCATTAAAGTATAGTACGTATACTTAGAAAATTTTAGAGTAATCTTTTACCCCAATCACTAATTCTTCATATGATAATCTACTTTAAAATGTTCTTAACGGTGCTATCACATTTGGTTTACCTTGAGCCTTCCACATCATTGGATCAGTTTAAATCTTCAAAGTCTTATGACTTTTTAATTTTATAACCATCATTTTGGTTTTACTTATCTTTACTCAGAAAGGTTGTTCAACTGTCACATTTCTTATACTCGTCATCATATTCAGTTTTTCATCATATGTTACATTTCTCCCCCCAGTCGTTATTCAACTTTTTCAATTTGTTCTTTCAAGAACTTATTCAACCATAGAGGGAGTCCCTTGTATATTCTGTGACTTCATATCATATTTCAGGATTATTCATACCAATTAGTTGTCTCATCATTTTATCGTTACATTTGATATTCAAATTTTATCACGACGATATCAAGTTTTTCCATCATGGAAATTCCCTACTTCCTTAGTTTTGCAATTCAATTATTCCTACTTTCTACCTCAATCTCAATTGTTCCCGTAACCCACATAATTAGGTATCCCTTTAGCACAGTCGTTGTCCTCACCAGTTTTTCTAGGCATTATGCTATAATTTTTTTGTCGCTTTAATTGTCAAATCGCGTTAACCCTCAAAATTCATTCGGAGTCATAATCATTTATCTTTTGGAACAGATTTAGCTAACTTAATAAAGTACCGCCCATAATTGGGTTATTTTGTCATCTAGGTCAGCAAGATCCATTGAGTTTTCCCAAAGATCATTTATCACGTGTCAATCTCCTTTTAGGATCATCATATTTCATAAATGTTCACTTGCTATTCTCATTTAATCAGTATTTGTCCCCCAATAATCCACTTGTCTTTACCCTATATGACTCACTCAAGAATCCTCATCTTTCTGATATGTCATCAATCTATCTATAATCTCAAACTCTTCACGTTACTATTCATTAAGTCTTTCTCAAATCATCTCTCATATAGATTTGTTGTTAAGTCCACTGACTTTTCAAGATTTCACAATCCTAACTTTATGTAACCTTATATCTTCCAAAAGAGCATTAACCGTTACCCTTGTTCCAATGATAGTTTCTCCCAATTCATTGATCAATTCACAGTTTAATGCCTTAAGAGTCATCAGCCTCGACACTGGTACGATTATTCACAAGAATCCTTAACCTTTGCCCTTAAGCATACCATTTTCTCCTAAAAGTCACTATTCATTTGATTGTCTCAATCGTCCAAGAAACATCAAGTCAGTCATAGCATATAGTCTTTTTGTCACGACCCGAAACCCACCCTCTACGGATCACCGGATCGCGACCGCCACCCTCAGGTCCGGGGACCCTTGGGCGAAGGCTCACATAGGCCACGGTATCGAATAGATGTGCGACATGCATTTTGCAGAAGCGTGAAAAACTTTTTCTTTTCTTTTTCTCATTTTAAATTATGCACATCCGTCCGATACTGCCGCTCCATACATAGCATACATGGTTACACATTCAGAGTATAACTAAAACTTAAGGACTTATAATATTAATACAAAACATGTTCGGTTGCCCTGAGGGCTTAATACATATTCTTACATTGTCTACTAATACAAAATGTACTACTAGAGTTCATAGGTTCCTCAAAAGAAACTACTTAAACATATCTTCCCAAAAACAGCTAGACTCATCGCCATCGTCCTCGAGACCCTGTCTGCTGTGAATCACCTGAAAAGGGGGTCCGAACAAAGTCCGGGTAAGCTAATCTAAGCTTGTGAGCAATTCCAGTATTTGTCATGGGATTTTCAATTAGCAGTGGTTTTGTACATAAGAATTTGTAAAATAATCACCGCCAATTGTTCGTATACTTTGAATACAGAATATATGCATTCCTTAAAACAGATAGCTTTGAAACATTTAAAGTAATCAAGCTGAACTCGTACTTCATCAGATAAAGTATATAAACTTTTAAAACACATAAATATGTATTGTGAAAATGAGGGTAAAACCTGCTTCATTTTCAAAATCACTTTGTCATCTTTTCTCTTTAATTAGGTGGAATTTGTTTCGAACCAGACTCCCATTTTACTGCCAATATTGTTGATCTCATTTTCCTGGGGGATTAGATCCTGCTACCGGGCATTTACTGTTGAATCCCGAAGGATTTCAACCATCATAGGGGGTGCTTTAAACCCCATTTATCTTGTAAAACATTTATTACATGGCTTCTTCAATAGATGCTTCCATGAGTATTTAAAACATGAATGCATAACTTCTAGAATAGAACTTCAAATACTGGCAATAATCAAATTCAGAATATTTTACATGATTGGGCATTTTAAACTTTAGACATGTTGAAATATGTTTTAAGAAAAACTGTGATAGAAATCATTCACTAAGCATGTCATAATAGAGTTTATAAGGATAAAACAATTTAAAACTGAATCATGTAAATACTGAATTTGAAACTTCAATTACTTCATATGTTTGAATTTAAAACCTTTTCAAATCCATGGAGTTAAATCTCCAATTCAAACACAGGGTTACTCACTGGTCCTTTAGGGTTAGTGCTAATAATGCGCTTTCCCACTTTCCTTGTAGTTCCTAAGAACAATTCATAAACATCTCATCAACTTCACATTCATTGTAATATCATCTCGATATTCCTTAACTTATGCTTAAATCGTATTAGATCCAAAAACGATTTCATAATTTCATATGTACTTAACTTAACTCGTACTCTTAACCTATGTCAAAATTTAACGTGTTAGAAATTTAATTCATTTCAATTTATACTCTTCTGGTAGCTCCATTAACTTTGAATTAAAATTATTTATTTGACATGTTTACGTGTCGTGTCTTTTCGTATTTCATTTCTCGTACACGCCTTAGTATTAGTACTTTGGCATTACTCTAATTTATAGTCATCTGACAGATGCTATTCATCAAATTTTATGTCTTTTTATTTTAGACATTTCTTTTGGTTGAATAGACTCTACCATTGAGTCCGGAGTGTCCAAGAAAGTCGGTTTAGGCTTTCCTAACATTTTATTTGGCCTTTTGTATGTAAAAGGGCAAAATGGTCATTTTATCGTTTTACGTGTCACATCTTTCCGTACTTCGTTTCGTAATTTGGTCTCTATTATTGAGTCCAGAATGTCAAAGAAAGTTAATTTAGACCTTCTCTGATTTCATTTTGGCTTTAGGGGTACCAGGGGTATTTTGGTCTTTTTACCCATTTACGTGTCTTTATTTTTCGGGACCTTATCTCGTGTTGTGGACCTCACCATTGGACTCAAAAGGTCCGAGATAGTAAGAATACACTAATAACTTGTTAATTTTGGACAAGGGGTATTTTGGTCATTTACCCCTTTACGTGTCTTTATTTTTCGGGCTCTGTCTCGTAAAACGGACCCTACCATTAGTCTCAGAATATCCAAAATAGTAAGAATACAGTATTCATATGTTTAATTTGGACTTTATTTGACTTATTTATGACTCAAGGGTAATTTAGTAATTTTACCTATTTAATAAAATAATTTAATAAATTATTTTATTATTTTTCCAGGGCGTATTTGTATAATTTTTCCAAAAATTGGGCTACAGTGTAAATCCGTAAAACAGTTGGGGGTCAATTTCTAAATACCAAAAATTCTGGTCTGAACCAGTTGGTTCAGTCCCTTTTCAAGTGAACCGGTCCGGCTTACACGGTTCATTGCGTGATGCTGACGTCATGATGACGTCAGCCCTAATGTTTTATTTTAAAACATAGCTCAAAACGGCGTCGTCCCACTTAATGCGGTGGCCCTTCCGTCTTTTAACACGTGTCCCGAGTTAACTCAACCTGGTTTTTAAAACTGAGTTGACTCACTGTCACCTTCTTCATTCGAGCCCCACTGTTGCCCTAATTTCCGAAACTAGAAACCTCCATTTTCGTGGAGTTTGGCTCGAGTGTTCTTGACTGTTTTTAATCAAGAACGTTTCTAGGATATAAACAATTCATTTGGCATTCGTTTGAGGAATTAAAACTGGTTCATGTGCTCGGTTTTGGGTTTGATAATTCAAACTTGTACATGTGTCGTAAATGCTCATTTTTTAGCCAAATAACCCAAGGTTGGTTCTGTTGTGATCCCTATTTCATGGAGTTTCATTTCCCATTCGAAAAAATGGGTTTAAAAGTAAGTTTGTGAGGTTAGGGTTTTGAACCCGTACCTGCAACTCAAGCATTGATAGGCTTTTGTTGGGATTTTTGATCGCGTATTTGGGTTTTTAAAACCCTCTTAGTCTCTGTTTGAAGTTTTGGTAAGCCAAAACCAGTTTGATGGAACTCGGTTCAGACCTGCTTCAAGCAAGGTCTTTAATGGTGGCTGCTTATGGGTTTCATGTTTTTAACCGTTTCCAAGTTCTAATTTCATGCTTGATAAAATTCTTAGACCTATATATAACATCCTACGTATATAAACAACTCAAAAACAGTTCCTATCAATCAAAATTCTAGAGAGAGAAAATGATAACTTTGAACATCTCTCACCTTTTTGTTACGGTTTCCTTCTCTTTCTTGCTCTAAAACCCTTCTTCTATCTCCTCAGTTCTTCTTCTTTTGGTTTCTTTTGCAAGAAGAAAGCATGGTTTGCATGCTTTGGCTTTTTAAAGAGAAAGTGACCGACCTCTCTCTCTCTCTCCTCCATTCTCTCTCTTTCCTCATGACCTCACGGCCGAAACCCTTCACTTCTCAATTAATTTCCTTACACAAATTAAATTTTACTTTTTCCCATTCAGCTTTCTCTTTGATTTTTGCAAGATATTTTGTATATATATATACATATAATATAACACACACACTAACACATGAAGACACACACACTATATAGCCGACACACACTCACACACTGCACTGTTCACACTTTACATATATTTACTTATATATTTTTTTAATTTAATTATATACATACATGCATACATATTGGATCACATATATATTTATGCACACATGATACACCTTCCATGTTGCTATAAATGTGTGTTAAAATATTTATTTAATTATAATTAAAACTAATTATTTCATATAAATAATTAATTATTTATTTATTTAATTAATTATTCTCTTTGAGTGTAAATGTTTTTACACTAATTTTCTTTAATCTCGTAATACGTGTCATATGACCCGGTATCCCGGGTCGGGATATTACACTTTTGCCAAAGACTATTAGCCTTAATATTTCAACAAGCTATCTTCCTCCAAAAGTCACCGATCATTTAACTATTTAAATCATCAGATTCTTAATTTCTTTAAAAGTATCAAATCAGTTAACAACCCTGTACTTATGATCTATACCTCATATGCTCTATGTATGTCATTCATGAATAATGATTTCCTCGTAGTGCCTCAAAATCATATATCATCTTAAATTCATGGTTCCTCTAAATGATTTACTACCAGTTCAATTTTAGATCACATTGATCTCTAACAGTTACTCAAGATCGTTTATCATTTACTTCATTTAACTTGCTAGGGTATTGACTACAATCAGATCACCCCTTATCTTAGATCATAAGATTCATAGACTTCTTCCTAATATTCATGCATTATGTGTCAACCTCTTTCCAAAATCATCACAGTTCATAAGATCAATTCTAGCAATCTCTCTCCTTTAGTACTTGTCTTCACCACTTTACTCATCTCCACCCTATCAGTGTCTACCTATGACTTACTCGAGAATTTTCATATTTTTGGTCCTCTTGAAATTATCCATTCAGTTTCCTACAAACTATCTCTCATTCAAGCCTCGGTTATCTATCCATAACATTTATAGAAATCTCTTCAAATATTTTTAATGTCATTCCTCGAGAATCCTCTTCGTTTTTCTTTTAAACATATTTCTATTTCCTTAACGGTCACTAATTACCCAATCATCTCAATTGTTCAAGAATCACCGATAACATTTAGTCTTTTCCCCGATATATAGTATTCATCAATAACAATCTCTTAATGGTATTGAAACAGTTAACAAGTAGCCTAGAGGTTCTGTTTCTAAGTTCAACTTAACAGTAAATGTGGAACTATAAATCAATTCTCTAGACAATATATGGGCAGATTGTAAGTAACTGAAAAATACCAATGGATATTAGTACAGTAGCTCGATCATCTTCTGGTGTTAACCCTTCATGTAAAGGATAATCAGTCAATGTATACATAGAATAACTGTTAGCGTTCACATAAAAGTCTAGCCTAGTTATGTCAGTATTATCTATCCACTAAGTCTTAGACTTTAACAATTCTAATACTCTAATCCTGTCTCCCATGACTCGATCCTATCTCCCATGGCTCACTAGAACCTAAGACTTTGCTCTGATACCAAGCTGTCACGACCCGAAACCCACCCTATGCAGATCTCGTGTCGTGGGGCCGGCCCAATGGCCGTCCCTACTTTTTTCATTCTTTTACCAATGATAATAGTAAATAATTTAAACATGACATTAAAGTGCGGAAGCTTTATTACAATTATTATTCAAAGACTAAACTTAAACTAACAATAAACTGATCATGAACCACTCTTAGGTGGTGAGTACATGGGAGAGACTTCGTTGACTACTATCACGCTCCTTAACTGTCTTTCTATGCTCTTGAACTCCTACTATGGTTTTGTAACATTTTCACTTGAAAAAAATTTAGTAAGGGGTGAGATACAAACTCAGTAAGTAAAAGCCTATCTCAAATACGGGTTAAGGATTACATAGGAAAATATGGATTCAAAGGTAACATGATAGCCAATCATGACAACGGTTGCAATTAACAGTAAAATGCCATAATGGCCAATAGACAATAAGGCACAATAACAATTGTGAGTAACGATGTAGCATGAATATGGATAAGGCAAAATAATCACAATCAACATGAATACTGCCATAATCAAACAGTCACAGTCAAGTACAATTAGAAGGTCCTGTCAATTTTGTCAAACGACCCGTAGGTCCCATTACCATTAATCGACCCGAAGGTCCCATTTCCAGTAATCGACCCGAAGGTCTAGTCAATCGATAAAAATACCCCCATTACCATTTGTCTATTCACAGTCTCGGCATTCAATTATAAATCATGATTCTATCGTATATAAGATATGAAATAACATAGCATAACATACAATGATAGACATCAGTAAAATGAATCAAATTGTGAGATATCAATCAATAGACATCCACTAGATAGGACAATATCAATGGTGGGAGCAATAACAGTGAATGAGTAGAAATTTTGGCAGTAATAGAAATGATGTGGCTTCGAAAACCATGTATAAGAGATAGGAATCCACTTACCTTTTCAATATGTCTTAGTATTCCGTGACCTTCCCTTTTCCTTTCGAGTCTCCTATATATCAGTAAACACGTTTGAGCTTTAATGTCATTCATCAAATTTATGCCTTGTGAATCAAAATATCTCTTTTATTACTTTATACCTTTACAACTTCTAATTTGATCTCATTTTCCCAAGGGTAAAATGGTCTTTTACGCATCTCTATTTTTCGGTTTTTGTTTTCACAATTTGAACTTCACCGTTGAATCCAGAAGATTTGAAATAATAAAAATCTACTATTTACTTAACTCAATTGGAGTCCGTTTGACTCACCTTTGACGTTGGGGCATTTTGGTCATTTGGGCATTCTACGGGTATTTTATTTTTTGGCACTCCTTCTTGTGAAACGAACCTCGCCATTAGGTCCAGAAGGTCCAAAACAGTAAGTTTACACTATTCATTTGACTAATGTGCTTGTCGAAAATTAAATTAATAATTAACGAAATTAATTAATTATATTTAATATATATATATATATATATATATATATTATTTGGGGCAGAAAGGATCACATGTGCCTTAGTAGCACAGTGGTCTGTGTTCCTTAACAATCCCTCAGGTCCAAAGGTTGAGCCGTGGGGGCAGTAGTCTCTGCGGTATTGTTTTTTTTTTTTTCCAACTGAATCAGTTTCCAACCCATCAAGCCTATTCAATTTAAAAACACATCAACAGCCCATCTCATTCAACTTTTGAAGCCAAACAGCCCCTGTCCCATTAAAAAAAAAAAACCTGAAGCAAAATGGCACAAAGCAGCCCATTCCATGGCCGTCACCCACGGTTTTTCGGCGAGCTGCCAGTCATCTTCTCTGGCCACGGTGACTCGCCGGTGGTCATTTCTTAGGTTTTCTCAATGGGAATTGTTTGGGTATGTCGAGGGGTTCCAAATCTACTCTTAGAATTCAAAATGGTGGGATTTTAAGTTGCTAAAAACTGCCACAACACTGGTTGATCGGTGCTGGCGTTTTTCCGGTGAGGGAGGTTTTCCCCTTCTTTTTTTTATGCTATTCTCACTACCCTTTTGAGCCAAATTTAACTCCACATACTTGCTATACGCTACAGAAATATTTCCTAAGCATTCAAACCCAATTTCATGCATGAAAACTCAAGACCCACAGTATTCTCAAGAACTTCGTTCTCCTTCATGTCTAACCCTTTTTAACCGATTCTTTTTTTTTTTTTTTTGAATTAAAATCCTGCATTCATGCTCTACTAAACCCTACATCAAAAACTAAATTTGCATGCTTGAAAATTTTAAAACAAGAAATCAAATTCCATACCTTTTCTGGGTTTGTCAAGCGCAGTATCCCTCCCCTTTTTCCTTTCTTCTTCCCTTCAAACAACTATACAATTCCAGCTGTAGAAGAACGTATTTGTTCACTCACTCAGATCAGATCAATTGGCCTTTCATTTGTTGTAGTGGGATTAAATACAATGCTTTGCCTGCTACCAAAAACGGATTTCCATTTCCTACTAACAGCTCATGTGTACATCAACATATATCAATGCATGTGCCTCACGTCTCTCTCTCTCTCTCTCTCTTTATCCCTTCGATTCCGCCCTGTTTCAGTTATTTTTTTAACGCATGCATGCATGCCCAATTGTAATGCCTCTCTCTCAATTCCTTCCTTCTCTCTCTCTATTCGTTTTTTTAGTTCCTTGTTTGTAACTGCTATACACACTTCCACATTCACGTGTGTGTGTGTGTATATATATATATATATTGATCACGTTTCTGTTCTTTTTTTATTATTATTATTATTATTTACGTACCATACATTCATAACACGTTTTTGTTCTTTTTTATTATTATTATTATTATTTACGTACCACACATTCATAACTATATATATATACACACACACATCCACATATTCAAATCCCTTTTTATTTATTTCAAATCCTTATTTTATTTTTATTTTATTTTATTTTCCTTATTTAAAATTTCATTTTTGATTTCGATGTTCGTTCACGGCTTTCTCGACATCGCTTGGGCATTATCCGTACCTTCGAGTCTATTTAAACTTTCACAATCGTCCTGTTATTCAATGTTATAACAAAAAGCCCTAACAGCTTGGGTTTACTTGGCTTTCTTGGTTACATTTTGGGTCAGGGTATTACACAACTGATATTGAGGATCGTCAATCACCTCCGGATGACAGTAACTTCTATAGCAATTCAATTCCCCTTGATAGGGAAACATCATGAAAATAGACAATAGAAAGAATGGGCGTGTAAACTCCCCCCCTCTCCCCTATATATATTGATCCTCGAAGACAAAGAGTCATGCATCCAAACCGTCATGATGGTTTGGGAAAAGAGTGGCCTCGAAAGCCCCAAACCAAAGGTGCGTAATAAATAATGTGATGAACCGTCATAAAAAGATGGAACGCTTAATCTTCTTGAGCCTATAGCCTAAGTTACACACTAAAGCTCTAACTAAGGCTTGGGGGGGAGTAGCTGATATACCATAAAACAACAGACCAATCCTCAAGCGACACGTGTGTCAACAGATCAATTAGAGGTTCGGTCATCCAAAGCATGTCGAGCATTCAGAGCAGATCTACAAAATTTAAAGGGCCGAGCACACGCCTACAGAGTAGAGCTACGGAGCCTACAAGTCCGAGCACGGACCCCCAGAGCACTCTCCGCTATTCAGAACTCATCATCATCTTAATATCTGCCGAGCAAGGAATAAGGAAACAGTCTCCTACAAGGAAACTGCCACACATGGTTATCTCTATTTTTGATACAATGTCCAGCATGGAAACTACTATCTCCAATGATCAAATCCCTACTTTCATGGCTCCAAATCCTAATCAACTCAGGAAAGCCCCCATCTATAAATTAAATCCTAAAGGTACACTTTATTTTCTATGCTCATTCTTTGGCTTACATTACAGTCTTTTCAATTCAGTTTATTAACTTAAGCATCGGAGCAGCTACCGTTGGAGCCAATCCAGTGTTCCTCTGATCATCTTCTTGAGTGTTCTTCAGGTCGCAGAAGGTCAAAGTCGGCTATAGCCAAAAAGTGCAGCATCAGGTATGTAGCAAAGTGGGTCTAGAAACTTTAAAAAGGAAGCGATGCTTTATGTGATGTTATGTTGGATGGTCTAGATTTTTCATCATATAGGCTTTTGTTGAAATGACGATGTTGAGACAATGAGTGGTAGGACAAATGGTGCAAGACCAGTAGAGGCAGAGGGAGAAGGGAAGAAAGATGAGAGATTAGAGAAGAGAAAAAGTAGAGAGAAAGAGAAAAGAAACCAAGAGGGGAGAGAGAACGAGAGAAACTCTAATCCTAAACCCTAATTTATAATCCAAATAATTATCCAACTCCTTTGTGTTCCCCATCAATAAGGATAGAGAAGAAAGATTGCATTTTTGATGACTTAAAGGTGGCACCAACTGTGACTGAAGTAAATGAAAATTGATAAATTAGCTTGGTCGTGTGCATGTGCATTTTTTGGAAAGGTTCTAGCGAAGCGAGCTACGCTAGTGCCCAACCTAATATTACCTGGAACATGGATCGTTATGGTATAGAGAACAGGAATGGGAATGTAGATTATTATTTGTTATAGAACATGGTATGTTAGGAGTAGGCTTATTTGCATTGCTTTGTTGGAACGAAATGTGTTTATTTGGAACGTGATATGCTTTTTGATTGTATTTGTAATAATATTGGTATGTATATATATACACCAAAAAGATTTCAATGAATCCAAGCTATTATAAAATAAAATTCTAATGATGTGTGTATATTTTGTATGATTTTTTGGGGACTTTTGATATTTTAGATTGGAACGTTAAATATTGTGTTTCAAATCGCTAATGGTCCATGCTTTGGATCGTGCGATTCCAATTCGTAATTCGCTAGGGGAGGAGTGAATTGTAGTAACCATGGCCCAACTTATACAAGGACTTACGCATTTTAGCTTCATCGTACCGTACTATGGGAAGGGTCCGTACCTCCATCAAATAGATAGAGCCCCCGAGATGCAGTTCTTAAATAGGATAATGGAGAGAAAGAGAAAGTGATTCAAATTCAAGTTATGAAGGCCTAGGAAGTTAAGCGAGTTCCTTTTTTTTTTTTTTCAAAGGTGGTCATTTTCTCTCCTAAGGCTTGCCTCGAAGCTTGCTTTACTCAACGCGATTCTAAAATGCTTCGAGGCTTTAAAATATAAGCAAGATTCTTATTAGGTATATGGCTTACAAGCCGAAGCTCAACCAAAGGTGCTCCTTATGTGCATGTTTATGCCTTGGGTTGTTAGGCCTATGCCTCCTGCAGCGTCAGCCTTTCAGTTTTTCCTTTAACTTTTGAACTGAACAATGTTGTTTTGTGTTTGTTTGTTATATTAAATTATAGTCCAGCCATATTTATTTATTTTATCTTTTTATTATTTTTAATCTAGTTTATTGATTAAACCATGTGCTACTTTGTTTTGCGCAGTTCTATGCATTTATTTAGATAAAGTGACATAAACTAACTTATAATGGCATATTAATGCTTTGATTTGTTAGACTATTCTTATGTGCTCTTGACATGTCTAAAAAATGTTCATATCTTTTTGTTTTTGACTTTTATTTACTATATTTTCCTTCTTTTTTTTTGGTAATACAGGGTATTCTGGGCCAGCTTGGGCGTACTAAACTAAGTTCCTACAGACCATCCCACAACCGTTTCACATGCTTGCGCGTGGGGGGTGAGGTGGCCCCAAGAATTTCTAGCGAGAGGAATTGAACTCGAGAGCATGGGATGGTAAGTCTCTAAACTAGCAGTCCAATGCCATCTCAGCTACTATATCTCCCTTAGTTATATTTAAATATTTTAATATACTTTACATGAAAAATAAAGAATCAAAAGGCTTATACCTTTTGCCCTGAAGTTTACATCTCATATTTCAAGGAGTAATAGACCCCCCCAGTGTATTTATAAAACTATTGTGTACAACTAAGACCACTACCTGTGAAGGCAAGCTACAATTTACTTGTTGTTGACATCCTATCGTGGACAAGAGAAAATTTAAAATGCATGTGGATCAAGGGGGTGAGAAAAATTCTAGATGGCATTATGATTTAGTAGAAGTGACTCTAGACATAATGGAATGTCGAAAAAGGATTTTTACCTCTAATGAGCTTGGTTATTTGGAGACTATAGAAACTTTATAAAGTTGCTTCTAGAAGTTTCATTGATTTTATTATAATCCAAGATTGCATTACCGAAACACATTCGAGTGCTAAATTCATAAGGTATAGTTGCTGGGTTAAATGGCCACCAGAATCGGAAAGGCCTGTTGAGTTTGGGTACTAGAGTTAATTTTGGCAGTTGTTCTGTGGGAGATCTTTACATCTTTGTCTTTTGCTAATAATCAACTGAAATGGTGTTTTGCCTTTTCATTTTCTTTATTTTTTTATTGAGTCAGCATTTTATTTTAAATTTCCTGCTCAAATTTGTTCTGTTTCGTGTCCCTTTTTTATTTCTTCAACTGGTGTATATGCTGTTTTTATGGCATGTTTGATAGATTTTTGTAATTATTGATTAATATGATTATAGCTAAGTCTACTTGGGATACTAGACTAGTAATGTTTTCTTGTGTAGTCTTTTCCTCCCCCTCCCCCTCCCCCTCACCCTCATTTTTTAGTTTTACACTCCTAAAAATGAGTAGAATGTAGGCATCATCTAGATCTATTTGCTATTTTTTAGGCCTACAAGTTACATATGTTTTTTTTTTTTTTACTTATAAATTGCTTCAAAATACAAAATTTGAGGAAATCAGTTTATGTATTAGTTTTAAATAGACAAGTAAAGAAGAGTGAAGAGAGAAATACTAACCTCCCTCTCCCCCCCCCCCCAAAAAAAAAAAAATTAATAAAACAAAGTTTCTCTAAGTGCACTCTATAGTATGGAAAAATTGAAATCATATTCGAATTTTGAATCTAGAAAGAATTTCTTTGACTAATTCACTCAGTCAGAAATTATTTGTCTTTCTTATGCAATTGCAGGAGTATTGTATTTATGATTAGTGTTGGAATCTTTATTGTATTTTATCGTACCTTTTTTTACTCCTTAGTGAACTAAAATAGGTAATGGCAACCACCCCTTCTATTGTCCAATGCTAGTGATATATTTTTTGACCACTAAGAAAACTTGTGTACTAAATAAGAAATTTTACAAAGATATGTTAGGGGCCATAAATGAACCGAGTAATGGGTTGTTCAATCTTGCTTGAAAAGTTCATGAACTCCAAATTTCTACACTGGATCACCTTGATTCTATCTCAACATATTAATGAGCTTGAAAATGTGATCAAGTTTTAGAGGAAGATGAGATAGGTGGGGTGTGGGCTGCGATGGTGGATAGATTCTAGCATAGATTGGCAAGATGGAAAGTGGCAGTATCTCTCGAAAGGGGGGAGGATTACTCTTATTAAGAATACTTTAGAAAATCTTTCCATATACTACATGTCTTTGTTTTTTATGCCTACTTCACTGAGGAAGAAACTGAATAAGATTCAACAGGACTTTTTGTGGGGCGGTTAAGAGGATGAGAGGAGAATTCATTTGGTTGGCTAGGACAAAATGAAACTTCCTCTAGCGGAAGGTGGATTGGGGCTTAAAGATCTAAAATTGTTCCAGCAAGCACTTTAGAAAAGTGGATGGGTTGGTTTGCTGAGGAGAATTGGGCAATGTGGAGGAGTGTGATTGCTACAAAGTATTGGCATGAGGAAGGGGAGGTGGTTTTCTCGTGATGTATTGGAGGCACATGGATGTAAGGTGTGGAAAGCTATTCAAAAGGGGCAAAATGGTTTTATCCAATATATTCGCTTTGAGGTGGGAAAGGGCTCACAAGTGAAGTTTTGGATGGATTCTTGATTAGGTAATGGAGCTTTAAAGGATTAGTTTCCTAATTTATACAATATAGCATTAGACAAAGAGGAAAGATGGCTAGGGATGCTTGAAACTTTTTTTTTTCCCCTTTTGGTTGTTTGTGGGTATTGCTGGCCTCTATCAAGGAGGCTATTATGACATGGAGATGTAAGGGAATTAGGAAGAAGTTGAGAATTGCATGTAGGATGGCTCCATTATGCCTTGTATGGTGATTATGGCGGGAGAGAAACCTGAGGACATTTGAAGGGGTTGAATCTCCCCCTTGAAAGTTCAAAAATAATTTTTTGAGAACTCTTTTTCTTTTGGATTAAGAAAAAATTTTGGATGTATTTACATAGAATTTTAGATATCTTGGCAGATCTTAAGCTTTAGCTTTTGTAGTTAATCCCTTTCTTTTATAATTATGGGCTTGCCCATCTCAAGCCCCTTGAATATAATACAATTACATTTACCGATCAAAAAAAATATATTGTGATCAAGTTTCAATTATTTATGTCACGAGTCGATCTCATGTGAGCCTTTAACTGAGCAAATCATGAGCCAAGACTTGAGTAGCTCATTTCATTTCATAGCCCTATATATGTGTGCAAACAACCATTTCAAGTCTTTATGCCAATTAAATCTTTTCCAATTCTTCTTAATCCAAGAAGAAGCCCCTTTATGCTTTACATATTATGTTTAAAGTAGGTCAAAAGAAAAATACAAAAATATTTATCTACAATTTTAGGTGTGCTTTTTTGGTGTAGTTTTACAAAATATTTTTCGGGTCAAAGTTTGAGCTTAGTGTTTTGTACTCTTGAACTATTTATTTCTTGAGGGTGTGAAAACAAACTTACCTTGAATTTGTAGCCCTTGCGGGTATCTTATAACTCTGCTGCTCAGGTGGGCTTAGCTGGAGATGGATGGGCACCTGCGGGTCCTCTCCAATGCTAAAATCGTATGGAATGAGGGTGTTCCCAGTCACTGCATTCACATCTCTTGTGCCATAAACCTGAGGCATGGAGCTTTATTCTTAGGTTCTGTAAGATTACTAATTTCACATGTTTTGGGTACAAGGAATGTAGTATATTATGATTTTTATTTTGAGAGATGCCTGAAGATTGTGTTAGTAAACTGGGTCAATTGACCATATACCTTCTTATACAATTCCATGTTTTCTTGATGAATGTAGTTTATCTTCTTGTAGAGTTCTAGATTTTCTTGATGAATAAAGTTCCCTTGTAACAAATCCAAAAAAGAGTAGTTATTATAACTGAAATTATTCTTAACAATTTTTTTTTTTTTTTGTTGAAAATAACAGTAGTTTGTTTGGACAGACCTTTTGACTTGGCTCTTGAATCTCATCAATTAATATCTGGTCCTGCAGAAATAAAGAACCATGTAAAAGAGATGTTAAATATCATGTTCATTCTTCATATGGGCCGCAATTAGATCAAATATTAAGTTTTGCGTGAAGACTAGTGTTTCTGACCTTTTTCATACGGACTCCTCGCAAACTCATTTCCAGTTGGTTCTCTAGATTTTGTAGGTTCTCGACACTGAAACCATAAAGTTCTTCTCCCATCATTTGCCTGTCTTACCAAAATTGCAACTTGATTCACTCTTAAACCTTGGATATATTTGAACATCTATAAGTATCCCATTTTTTTTTAATAAAGGAGTAATTTGTCCTGATTCAAATAGATGCAGTCTAGGTTCCTCTAGGGTTTGGAGAATCTTACTGTTTGTTAATCATGCATTAATCTCCAGTCAATAGGCAACCATTTGATGAGGAAAAGGTGTTGCAATAAAGAAATTGAAATATGTTGAAAATGTGCAAGCAAGATATGTATTTAAAGGACTTGCAATCTCAACATAAAAACACTAAATTGTGCAACATTAATTGACTTATTAGTCTGAATGAAATAAAGAGGAAGGTGCCAGACTCAAGTCAAGCTTAGGTCAAGATCTTAGAGATATTTTCTTACCATAAGGGCTAGAAATGTGGGAGAAATATGTAAAAGGGTGGACGAAGTAGTTGGAGAATTTTGAAAAAAAAAATCAAAATTTGTATAATTGGACAACAATAAAGTGTCAAAGAAGGTAGATTTGAAAGAAAATAAAAGGGGAACTCAACAGCATTTTCAAGAACCCCTTCATCATGAAGCATGGCGGAATGGTTGTTTTGTAAGAGACTAGTGATTTTGTAACATTCCAAAAGAGAGTGGAAGAGAGGAGAAGGAAGAAGAAAAGAAAAAGAAGGGAAGAAAGAATAAGAAAAGATGGGGCTTTTAACCCTAGTTTGTTACATGTTCTCCATAAAGCTCCATAACTAGACTAGTTATAAAAGAGTTTACGGAGGAAAAAGTACAAAATGAGAGCTTAATTCTCACATCGAGTGAGTTTATGGTTTTGATCTCTTTATTTGTTAACATTGTGCTGTCATGTGCAAGAAATGTGAACTTATGTAAGTTGTGACTACTTTAAGGGAGGATGTGGATAGTGGATACCCTTCATCTTAAGTCAACATTAGCCATTAACAATATGTATGTAACAAAGAACAATATAATTACCCTAAAATGGCAGTTAATTGCTTCAAGGAAAATTTCCAAATCAGACTACGGAGTATAAACCTCCCACGAGTTCTTGACTACATCAAGAATTGTTCAGCTTGTAATTGGTATAATTTTGGAGATGATAAACAAAAAATCTTCTTTGATATGGTAACAAATTGGGGAAATGTGAAGTCTAAAATTCAATATACATGTTGCTGACTACAAACAGTTCCCATGGTAGCTAACTTTTGCTTGACACAACCAAGCTTTATTCCAAACATTTGGGGTTGGTTACATGAATCTTGTTAGCTAGCCATTATCTTCCTACACATAAGTGAATGGAGGACACGACTAAGTACAATCAGCCAAGAATATCTAATTACCGATCCATAAAGTAATTAAACATATCAATCTATTGACTGTTTAGTAAAAAAGAAGCATAATAGTGTGCCACATGGTGCCACTGTTGCTTAGGTTGTTCTTTGCTTGCTCATAAGCATCCTGTGTCATCCCGCATTTTCTTTTTCAATTTGATTCTCTTTAATTCATGCATAATGAGTTATCAGTTTATGCTTGGTTTACACATTATAAAATGCAACTAACTGATTCTAGCATTAGCAAAGACTTCCTATTTTTATAGATTTTCCCATGATATTTGTTTTTTATCATATGAATACTTTTAAGTAATTTTATAACAGACTTTGATATAGCAAAAAACTCCATAATATCATTTCTTATTATATGTTATTTTCTGCTCAATTATGTCTTCATTTAAGTAAGTAATTCCAAGCTAAAGGAGAAAGACTGTACCGATGATTTGCTTGCAAGTTGTGTAATTGTTGCCTTAAGATTGCCGCCTCCTTTTGCCAAAACTAGCAAGTACATTGCACAAATTAAGTATTTACAGAAGTATGAGATACTTTTCAGCATCAATTAAATAGAACTAAAGTGCTTGAATAGTACTTAATGAATGTAGCATGATGGAATAATATATGCTTGCAAATAAGCCAAACTACCCAAGCAGTTGTTGCATTGGCCAAGGGCCATATGGGTTTTGTTGGTTTTTCAGAACTGTTATGTAAATTCTTCTAATGTAGTTAACTTCAAGTCAAGAGTCAAACTTTGAATTGTTCTTTAATCTCAAGTTTGATGTCCCACCCTGTTCCAGCCAACCTATGTTAGGAATTCTGTGAATTTGGATTGAGAGAATACGATGGCTATGTAAATTGGAGTTTCTTGGACATGCCAAACTTATTACCATGCATTTTATTTTTCTTTCCTAATATTTAATCTCAGCATATTGGTATCATCTATGCATTTTAGGAACTTATATGTAACAATTTGATCTTTTTGATTGTGTAGTGTCTCGAAATGGTTCCTCATCTCTTTTTTCCATTTACTCTTTTTCTCTCTGACAAACTCATGCTTTGTACAAGTAACCTATCTTAATGAGCTTAGTTCATTAAATAGACATTTAATCATTATAAGGAAGGTCTAATGGAAGTGATGATTTTCATTTGTTATTACTAATGGAGAAACTATTCATGTCAGCATGTAGATGTGGAAGAATGTGGGAGGCTTGGTATGCACATACTTCGCCCAACTTTCTTCACTGATCGTCAGTAATTTGTACATTCATGTCTGCGACATGCTTTCATGGTTCAAAAATGGTTTTTCCATATGCTGCTGTTATAAATGTCCAAAAGTGTATCTAGCGACTCGTGTGCTATTTTAGTTGGATGCCTTTATGTGTTCTAGTTATACCATTCATTCAAGACAGACAAACTATCTTATAATAGAGTCATGTCAAAATGTTGTGCAGTCATTAAGAGATTCTTTGCAACATAACATGTACAGGTTTTATATTTATGGTAGTTATTTTGCAAATGCTAACAATTAGGCATTAGCTCATTTCCTTGGCTGATAGAAGTGACAAAAAAAGTGATAAGATGAAAGAATCTAAACTTATTTTGTGTAACCTTGTAGTGAGATTTACAATTCAATTTATAGTTTTAGCCCTCATAAAAAAATTTATGTTCATACCACACAATTTGTAAACAATAAATTAAGGTTCTAAGTGTCATTGTTGTGGGAAATTACACTGCTTTGATGAAAAACATAAAAAAGTTTTCTTACAAGAAATATTTTCAGTTTTAATAAATAAAATGGAACCATTAGCATTTTCATTTTAAGTAATCTTGGAATATGCTAAAACAATCATGAAGAATAGCTATAAGATGTTTAGGCAAATTGCCTTGCTTGTGGTTTATACATAAGTGATACACATATCAGTATTATATGGATTCTGGAATAATTTCGAATAATTTTTACATTTGAAATTATTTTCAGTTCCTTACATTTAATAATTTTTCGAATATCAGTATTTTAAAAATTTTGCTAGTCAGATACGTGAATCCTCATTCTCATGTTATTGTTAATCCCCATCTATTGTGACTATTGTGTTGTTCTTATTATTATTACTGCTTTATGGTTGCAGTTGTAAAATAGTGCTATTATTTTCCTTTCAAATAGGTAAGCTTTATGCTTTGTTAATTATTGGTTACTTTTAGCAGGTGAAGACAGTGTGTTGTGTTCAAGGGCAGGCATGGAATTGAAACCATTTTTGCGGTATGAATCCCAACAATCTTGACTAGCTACATTGTTGGCAACTTTAGTTTTGTTCCCTTGTTTTGCTTTTTTCTAATATTTCATGGAAATTGCTTTTAGATTAATTTGTATACATTGTCTTAATATGGATCGTTGGATTTCTAGATGGATATTAGCCGATCCCAAATAATTGGGGTAAAAGATTTCTTGAGTTGAGTTGAATCGGATTTCTAGATGGATATTGGTTTGCATACACATTGAAAATTTTAGATAAAATGTTAGTAAAAGCTTGTGGATAGCTAGTTTAGATATACACGGGAAAATTGTTACATTGCATGCTTCTGTTTTTGTAAATAGTTAATGTTTATTTATGAAGTTCTGCCACAGCTTTTGAACTTCATCTTATTTCAGGCCTTGTTCTATTAGTTTTTGTTTATGTGCTGTATTCTCATCGTGTAATTCTATTTAATACTGCATATTGCACTACTCATCGTGTTTTTGTAATTGTGTTTAATACTACATATTGCACTCTTTTAATTGGATAACTGATAATTTTTTTTTATAGGTAAATCTTACACACACACCCACTTTGTCCCTTAAGTGGACTTGAACCCTCAACCTCTCCCATATGGAAAGGTGGAGGAGATACCATTCAAGCTAGAGCTTGTTGGTTGGACAACGAATAAATTTTAAGTTTATTATAGCCACTTGTGACACTATTATATGACAAATGTTTTTTGCAGTTTGAAAGAGGTATCTTCTTGTTATCTCTTTGAATTTCATTGTGAGGTTATACAGTTATAACTAGTAAACATTTTTATTTCAAGACTAGTCAAGAAAACCAAGCAAGTCCATTTACTTGGTTAGTCTTTTGTAGATTCAGTCATCTTGTGACCATTGTTGTGTTTGTCATAGCCAAGGAAATGAATGAGTTTTTCCATGTTGCACTTGCAACTTAAAGTAAGATACTTGTAACAAGAATATGGAGCTAAATGTTTGAAACAAGTATCTAGAATGTTTTGATACTGGGATTTCTACAAAGATTAGTACTAACACACATCAAGTTGGAATCTTTCTTTAATTTCCATAAAGTTTTTCATGACTGCAACCTTTTCTATAAACATAATTCCATTAAAAAATAGTATGTTTCTCTTCGCCGAGTAGGATTCTAGAATATCGCAATTCCATATATTTGCTTCTAATAGCACATCAAGTGGTTTCTAGTCACTATTGGTCTTCTCATCACTGGTTTCATTAACAGTTTTTGACCAGTTATCAATATCTTGATGGGCTTTTGGAACTTTGCCTACTATCTGCTAATATTTTTTCCGATATGGACTTCTGAAACAAAGTCAATAAGAAACACTACAACACCATTCTAGGAAAAGTCATGCATGTTTTGAATTTTGGATGACCTGATTTATATGCATATTTGTTGTGAATGCTTAGATAACACATGTTAGTGTAATTTTCCAGCACCGAGAATTGTACCCATGATGTCTAAATGTGGGAATGCACTTTTTATAATTGACACAATAGAAACAATTTTAACATGTGTTTTGCATCAGTGCATGCACACTTCATATAAAGTAAGTGCTTATATAAATTATGATTGACAAGAGACCCATATATAAGTTGAAGTTGGTCAATTAAATGTTACTACCCCAAAAATTCTCGTGAAACAATGAGTATGGATTTCTATTGATTTTTTGGATATGAGGACTTACGGTTGACTCTACATTACTTTGGAATTCTGAATTTCAGATATCTTGACTAAGGGGAAAAAACTTGAAATGTATACTATGTTTAGATGTAAAAAAATTTTACCTTGGAAATTATTTTTCATTTAATTTTTTGCATGAGTAAATTATTTTCTACCTCATTTTTTGGTGGGTGATTAAAGAATTGAAAATAATATATTAATATTAAGAACGAGTGTGCAATATCCACATTTATAAGTATGCATATATACATATACATGAATATATAGGTGCTTTGTATCAGTAAATATATAAGCTAGTATGTAGGTAGCCAGACACATAAACATGTTAGTGGATGTGTGTGTATGTTGTATGAATGTATTTATTTATATGCAAATATATATGTAGTTTTGCATATTTTAATGAGTATAGGTGCACATATGTATGCTCTAGGTGTACGTATACGCATATATATATACACACGTCTAGTGTGTGGCCCATAAGTCTCTACTGCCTATCTGAAAAACTACTTAGGAGAAAAAAATATATGTAAATCAAACTAGATGTTAAGTCATTCTTATTTTCCTTAAGTTTGTGTAAAACATTTTACAGACAACCAAACTCCTGAAAATGATGAAAATATTTTTTGAAAAATGTTTTATGTCAAAGCAACCTAAGCAATAGTAAATGTTAGTTTATTATACATCACACTTGTCAATTCAAAATAATAGCAAGCAAAGTATTGCATAAGCAAACGTAATCTGAATAATTATTAGCTTACTATTGCAATATAATGTTATACATAATTGATTGATGGGGCATCAACTCAACAAAACTTTTCTCCCAAGTTTTTGTAGTACAGGAGTATTTTTTTCACTAGTATGGGTTGTCTTAGTTTAAACTATAAGTTATCGTATCCTTCGTTACCACCCAAACTGGTTTGAATTTTGGCCTTCTCCTTATCATAGCAACATCCTTATTGTGGAGCATTTTACTTTTCTTTACCGGTGCATTCATTGCGCACGGCCACACCTCTTAGTTTTCTCTTCTCTTCATCAATATCTCACAAATGCGTTCAATTTATTAATGGATTCACACTCTTTTTTTGATAAGTAATGGTATTGTATAAATGTAAAAAGACTTGCTCAAGGGGGGAAACCTCTAATAACCCGGAAATTTTTTATTTTTTTTTATATATAAATTTTCTTGGTTATTAAATAATTTTATTATTATTATTATTATAAATTGTTAATGTGTATGGATTATATATATGTGTGGCATATATATATATATATATGTGTGTGTGTGTGGGAAACAATATGTGTATGTATATGTGGATATGTATATGTATAGAACAGTGCATGTGTGCACTGCGTGTGGGTGAAACCGGATGGGTGTGTGTGTGTGTGTGACCTGGAGAGTGTGTGTGTGAGGTGTCGGCTAAGTGTGTGTGTTTAGTGTGTGTGTCTAGTGTGTGATGATGATATATATATATATATAGGGTATATAGGGCAGCTTTGCATTTAATGCAAAGCTGCAATGGGAGAAAAGAGGTGGCTGAGCAGAGGGAAAGAAGTCAAGGAAAGGGGCTGTGCAGGGGGGGTGACGTGAGGGAGTTTGTGTGGGTGTGTATATTTTGGTCTCGGTTGGGAGAAGAGAAGGAAAGAAAAGCAGAAAGCGAGAGAGAGGACTGCGAAGGTGGAGAGGAAGCTCAAGAGGTGACCCAAGAGGAGAAAGGAAGAGAAAAGAGAGGCTGGAACAGGGAGAAATCTAAAAATAGGTAAGTGGGTTTAGTTTCTGTTTTAAAGTTTTGGGTTGTTTGATTGATTTGATTTTAGGGTATTATAGAGCATGAAATGAGGTAAATAATGCAAAAAGAATTAGTTAAAATGGTTGAAAGATGAGGGAGAAATGGGGAGTTGCAGGTCACGGCCATGGGAGATGGGTGTTGTCATTTTATGTACAGAACTTAGTTTAAATGATAGGAGATGAACCCTAGGAGGTGCAAAAACACTTTAGGATGAAAATGGGAGTTAAACCGTAACCGAACTGTCACAAAAATGAAGGGGAAAGAGTCGGCCGGAGTTTTGACCGAGGGGTTGACCCTCTATTTCGTGAAAACCTAATGGGTTGAATCCAAAACCAACCCTAGATATGGAACCTACATGAAAAATTGAAGAAAACCACGTTCAGAAACTGTAAAAAATCTCACCGAAAAAATGTCGTCGGCGCCGGAGAAGGCGCCAGAACCCTACCGGAGGTTCGCCGAAAGAACGGGGAAGAAGGCACTGTGCGGGTCGGGTTTCGGGTCTGGGTCGGGTCCAGTTCGGGCGGGGCTGAACCGCCCCTGCCACGTGTCGCGCTAAGGTTTTAAATTAAAAACCAATTGGGGCTGTTTGGCTACGAAGATAAGAAATTAAAAATTTAAATTGAAATAGGAACAGGGATATCCTATCCCTGTTCTGGATAAGTCCCTGTTTGGGTAACCGAATTGAGAATAAGGAAATTGGAAATTTCAAATTGAACCCTAAACTTTTAGAAATTGAACTTGACCCCAAAACTTTAGAAAATCTAATTTTGACCCACAGAACTTTGGTTAATTATGTTTGACCCCTCATGAATTAAATATTAATAAAATAATAATTAATTTAATTAATTAATTTAATTATTTAAATATGCTAAAATAATCCGGAGTCCAAATGGGACAAGTCATTAGTGTATTTTGACTATCTCGACCATTCTAAGACCAATGGTGAGGTCTGTTTTACGAGACGGGGTCCCAAAAAATAAAAGACCCGTAGTAACCTTTAAAATTATCAAAATGCCCCTAGATTAAAATACAGTCAAACGAACTCCGAATTAAGTAAACAAATAGTGAAACTTTATTATCTCGAGCATTCCAGACTCAACCGTGGAGTCCGATTTGTGAAAAGAGGTCACGAAATGTAAGGACCCGTGAAAAGTGCAAAATGACTGTTTTGCCCTTTTGAACCCAGATGTCCGAATTGAGTTCTACGAAAACCTAAACTTATTTTCTTCGACGTCCTAGACGCAATGGACAGAGTTTAATTTAGCAGAATAGAAACCTATGAATTAAAAGACATAAAATTTGATGAATAGCATAAATTCAAATGACAATAGACTAAGTTGTAATTTATGCTTTTAGGGACACTGACAGGACAGGAGAGGGCGATCTGATCTCCTGCATTTTCATTGACCAGTTCAATTACTGTGTCGTACACGATCTTCTCGGGTTGAGACTACCCGACAGGTATGGTGTTTTGCTAATGTTAGAAATGAAGTTAAGTTAGGAATGTTCTGTGAATGACTAGCATGACTTATGTGTTTATGTGGAATGTGTTTACTTGATGATTTGGAATTGGTTGTTCACATGCTTACATGTTACTTGTACTTTATGAATGTTTAGTGAATGATGAACGTGAATCATGACGTGTGTATATGTTGATTATATGAGATATGCTTACATGTGGAATCAGCTGGTGATTTATGTATTATTGTCTCGAGCATGCTATATTGTGGAAACCACGTTTCATTGAGATTGCATTGGCATATTGGCATATGATGAATTCTTTGAGAACATGGCGTGGGTAAGCACGTGGTGCTTTGCATTATGAGGGTGTAGATCCTGTGGTGAAAAACCCAAAATTGGCCATTGCATTGGTACTCAGTGCCATCGGGGAGTACCCGTAAACGAGACATGGGTTGTGGCATAGAGTTGTGCATGGGTGCGTCACAGCATACCATTTATATATATATTACTGCGATGCTTTGAATGTCATTTAGATATAAATGTACACTTTGCACATGCCACGCCTTAGCTTTATTCCTTGCATTAGCACTTCATCATACCAGTAGTTGAGCTGACCCATTCGTGGGCAACATTTTTCAGATGAAGACCCTCCAGCCACTTGAGACTCTATGATACCCTGATAGGGTGGAGCACGTGATATATTTTTGGTCCATGGGACTTGTATATTGTAATGTAAGGGCTTAAGCCCGAATGACCTATGAACGATGTATTTTATGTTATCTTATGTATTGATGGGAATGTGTAATATCCCAACCCTGGGATACCGGGTCACAGTGGCACGAGTTACAAGGTTAAGAAAAGTTGTGTAAGATTTTTACACATAAGAGAAAAATTAATTAATTAAATTATTAATTAATTTCAAAAATGAGAGTATAATTAATTATTTAAATTAATTTCAAATAAACACACATATACACACATTTATGGTGTATTGTGTGTGTATGTTATCAAGTATATATATGTATGTATGCATGTATGTATATGGAAGCATGTAAGTATGCATGTATGTATATGATTAAATTAAATATATATAAGTGAAAATATCTAAAAGTATGTGTGAACAGTGCAGTGTGTGTCGGCAGTGTGTGTGTGTGTGTTTCCATGTGCATGTGTGTGTGTGAGGTGTTATATATATATATATATATATAATATGCAAAATATCAAGCATGGATTGAAGGAAAAGCTGAGAAATTGTAAAGTTAAATTGATTAGGTGTAAGAGAAATCTATGAGAAGTCAAGAATAGGGGCTGGGACGTGTAGAGAGAGAGAGAGAGAGAAAATGAAGAGAGAGAAGGGTCGGTTTCTTTTCTTTTAAAAGAAACCAATGCATGTCTTGCATGCTTGACCACTTAAGGAAGCAGAGAAGGAGAAGAGAGGAAGAAACAGAGAGGAAAAAGGGGGAAGAACAGCAATCTAAAAGGTGAGAAAACTCAAAATTTCTATTTTTCTCTCTCTAGAATTATGATGTATTAGGAACTATTTTTCAATTATATACACACATATGATGATAGATATATGTTTATAAGCATGTCAAGCATGATTTTAGGCTTCAAAAACACTGAAAAATGACCAACCCAAGAACGACTGCCATGGATGACCTTCAAAAGAACAGGTATGAAATGGGTGAAATTAAATAGGTTCTAACCTACCAAGACCCCAAGATGAAGTCATGAGGGTTATAAAAACCTATGTACGCGATCAAAAATTTCAACAAAAGCCCCTCAAATAATCAGTTGCAGGATTCAGGTTTGGGGACCAACTTTCCAAAATCGCCCCAAAACGAGTATATCAAAATGAAAACTAAAACTACACTGAAAAATAGACCATGACTAGAAGAAACCTCAATGATTTTGGCTAAAAAATGAGCACTTACGAGCAGTTTACAGGTTGGGATTATCAAACCCAAAACCGAGCACACGAACCAGTTTAATCCTCCAAACGAATGCCAAACTAGTTGTTTCTGTTCTAGGAACAATTTATGATGAAAACAGTGAAGATTTGGTGAACAAAAAGTCACGAAATAGGAAGAAAAGGAAAACTGTAATTAGGGTTTCAGTCGGGTCTCGTGGGGAAGAAGAAGACGGGTCAACTCGGTGTTAAATAAAGGCTGAGTTAACTCGGACAAGTGGCAGCCCTCTAGGCTTGCCACCGAATTAATTGAACGACGACGTTTTGGTCGTGGTTTAATTTAAATGAGACCTAGGGCTGACGTCATGATGACGTCAGCCACATGTAAATAAACCTGACCGAGCCGGTTGGTTTATGACTGAACCAGACCAGGTTCACTTAAGGTTCAATTAAACCCTTTGGTTTTCAAGTTTATTTAACAATAAATAAACCAATACTTTTGGTTATTACGGATTGACCCCTGGGCTTCAGAAAAATTATACTGAGGCCCAACTGAGGGAAAATTTATGCATTTAGGACCCCTGGAAAAATAATTAAATAATTAAATAATTAATTTAATTATTTAATAAATAAAGCCAAATTACTATTTTGCCCTTGGGTCATAACTAAGGCAAATAAAGTCCAAATTAAGCATATGAATAGTGAATCTTTACTATTTTGGACATTCTGAGACTAATGGTAGGGTCCATTTTATGAGACTGGGGCCCGAAAAATAAAGACACGTAAAGGGATAAATGACCAAAATACCCCTTGACCAAAATTAACAAGTTATTAGTGTATTCTTACTATCTCGGACCTTCTGAGTCCAATGGTGAGGTCCACAACACGAGATGAGGTCCCGAACATAAAGACACGTAAAGGGGGTAAAATGACCAAATTACCCCTGGTACCTCAAAAGTCAAATTAAAAGCAGGGAAGGTCTAAATTGACTTTCTTTGACATTCCGGACTCAAAAATGGAGTCCAAATTAATAACGAAGTACGAAATATGTGACACGTAAAACGATAAGATGACCATTTTTCCCTTTTCATAAAAAAGTCCAAATTAAATTCTTGGAAAGCCTAAACCGACTTTCTTCGACACTCCAGACTCAATGGTAGAGTCTATTCGACCAAAAGAAATGTCTAAAATAAAAAGACATAAAATTTGATGAATAGCATCTGTTAGATGACTATGAACTGAAATATTGCCAAAGAACTAAACTGAGGCAAGTACGAGAAATGAAATATGAAAAGACACGACACGTAAACATGTCAAATAAATAACTTTAAATTAAAGTTAATGGAACTCCCAGAAGAATATAAATTGAAATAAATTCAATTCCTAACACATTAAATTTGTGTCATAGGTTAAGAATACGAGTTACGTTACGTACATATGAATTTATGAAATCATTGTAGGATCTAATACGATTTAAGCATAAGTTAAGGAATATCAAAATGATATTACAATGAATATGAAGTTGATGAGATGTTTATGAATTGTTCTTAGGAACTACAAGGAAAGTGGGAAAGCGCATTTTAGCACTAACCCTAAAGAACCAAGGTGAGTAACCCTGTGTTTGAAGTGGAGATTTAACTCCATGGATTTAAAAAGGTTTTAAATGCAAAGATATGAAATGTTTGAAATTTCAAATTCAGTATTTACATGATTCAGTTTTTAATTTTTCTATTTTTATAACCCCATTGTGACATGCTCAGTGATTGGTTTCTGCAACAGTTTTCCTTCAAATACTTTTCAGCATGTCTAGTTAAAATGCAATTATTGATTAAATATTCTGAATTTGCTTATTTCAAGTATACGAATGTTTATCACGAAGTTATGAATGTTATGTTTTAAAGTACTCACAAGAAATATCTATTTGATATACTCATATGTTAAATGTATTTTTAATGCAAGATGAATGGTGCATAAGCACTTAGACGGGATTCTGAGTTTTCAGTTGCCCTGTAAAATAGGCAGGATTTTGGGTTGTACGGAACTCAATTGCCCTGTAAAATGCCCGGTAGCAGGATCTAATCCCCCAGGCAAATGAGATATCTCTATTTATAAGTAAGATGGGAGTCCGGTTCGAAACGGATTCCACTAATGGAAGTGATAAGATGACAAATGGTTTGAAAATGGAAGCAGGTTTTTACTCTCATTTTCAATATGAACACGTTTGATTTTTACATACTCTATTTAAGAAATACATGATATGTTATATGTTTTAAAAGTTCACATGTATAAGTTTAGCTTGAATACTTTAAATGTTTCAAAGCTATTGTTTTACGAAATGCATATGTTTTGAGTTATATACTCTATTTGACGAAGTATAAGTATAGCTTGAATACTTTAAATGTTTCAAAGCTACATGATTTAAGGAATACATATATTCTGTATTCAAAGTATACGAACAATTGGCGGTGATTATTTTACAAACTCTTATGTACTAAACCATTGCTAATTGAAAATCCCATGACGAATACTGAAATTGCTCACAAGCTTAGATTAGCTTGCCCGGACTTTGTTCGGACCCCCCTTTCAGGTGATGCAGCAGACAGGGTCTTAAGGACGACAACGATGAGTCTAGCTGTCTTTTTGGAAGGATATGTTAAGTAGTTTCCTTTGAAGAACCTATGAACACTAATAGTACAGTTTTGTATAAATAGACAATGTAAGAATATGTAATAAGTCCTCAGGGCAATCGAATATGTATTGTATGAATGTATGAAGTCTTTAAGTTTTCGTTATACTCTGAATGTGTAACCATGTATGCTATGTATGGAGCGGCAGTACCGGACGGATGTGCATAATTTAAAAATGAGAAAAGAAAAGAAAAAGTTTTTCACGCTTCCGCAAAACGTATGTTGCACATCTATTCGATACCGCTGCAGATGCGAGCCTTGTCTCGGGGCCTTCGGGTCTCGGGGCGGCGGTCGCTGATCCGGTAATCCGCAGAGGGTGGGTTTCGGGTCGTGACAGAATGGATACATGTTTAGTGGATTTATTTACCTTGTCCTTTTATTTATTTTATTTTCTGTCTCGTCAGTCGCGCCTCGGGTTTGTAGAAATTCGGGGCGTGACAAAACCCATATATAGAAGGGGACTATACAACTAAAGTCTTATTTTCCCAAAAAAATCTACATGAAAGCCTACGTACAAAGCAAATGTCCTTTTGACCCCCCCAAAAAAATAATAAACTCAAAAATTCATCTTTCAACAAAAATAGGGATTTCTCCTTCCCCTAAAAAACTCTTACAATTTTTGTCCTTCCAAATAATCCAATCAAGCATAATGGAGCCTGTTAAGCAACTAATTGCTCCAAAAGTGTAAGCTATTAGAAAATGGGCTAACAATGTATATCAAGCTCTCAATTTTGCCATCCTCTAAACCACCTGAGCACTTCTCTACTTCCTCCTTTTTCTTCCACCCCAACTAAGAAGCATATCCTTCAAAGTGGCGAGCATCACCTAAGCACACCTAAAAGCCGAAAAGATGAGATGCCAATAATCTCTAACTACTTCACAATGGACAAAAAGATGATCCATCGACTCCTTCCGCTACCTTGCACATAACACACCAATTAGCCAACCAGATCCATGCTTTTAGAGATTGTCTATGGTTAAAATCGCACCCCATGAGACCACCCAAGCAAAAAACGCCACCTTTGTCTGAATTCCTAATTGCCAAATTATCTTCCAAGGGAACCCCACTCCTTCTGCACCCATCAGCACCTTGTAGAAGGAGCTCACCATGAAATTCCTATTATTATTAAGAAACCACACCATTACATCATTCCTTCCCATGGCCACCCTACTCCTATCCAATTCCTCCAACAAATTTCCCACCTCCTTCACCTCTCAATCATGGAAATTTCTTCTAAATTTCGGCTTCCAAACCACCATTCCCCCTCCTAAGAATAGCAATCAGCTACCATTGCCTCCTTATGATGCCACATTAAATAACCAAGGGAATCTCTCAATGAAAGCCCTATTTCCACACCATGAATCCTTCCAAAGTCACACCCTCACTCTTTCCCCCACCTCGAAGCCCCACAAGCTAAAAAACTAGCAACCCCTTCTTGAATACTTTTTCATAAGCCACAATCCCAAGCCCTTACCACCTCATTAGAAAATCATCTCCCCTTCCCCACTTCCATATTTTGGAACAAACACCTCCTTCCACACCAAATCTCCAAAGCCACTTCTCAAGCAAAGCTTTGTTGAAGATCTTTAAATTCTTCACTTCCAAACCCCTTTCTTGAATAGGAGACTTCATCTTCTCCTACTTCACCAAGTGGATTTTCTTTTCATCTTCTATTTCCCCCATAGGAAGTCAAGTTGAAATTTCTCCAACTTCCTTTCCATCGAGGCCAAGATAGGAAAAAGGGACATGAAATAGGTTGACAAGCTCGCAAGAGTGCTTTTTATGAGTGTTATCTTTCCTCCTTTTGAGAGGTACTTCTCCTTCCACCCCATAAAATGCCTCTGAAACCTATCAACCACTAGGTCCCAAATTATACAAGACTTAGTTGAAGCACTTAGGGGAAAACCCAAATAAGAGGAAGGCAAAGACCCAACCTTACTCCCCAAAGTCCATGCCAACTGCCCTTCACCAACTAAGAGGATTTCATTCTTGAGTCTTACTTAGATTAACTATAAGGCTAGATATCGCCTCAAAACTCAAGAGAATACATCGAAGATATCTCAATTATCTTTCTCTAGCTTCATAGAAAATCCAAGTTTTATAAGCGAATAGAAGATAAGAAACCTCAACACTCCTCCCACTTCCCTCATCAACTCCAAAGCCCTTCAAGAAACCCCCATCCTCCGCCAAGAACCTGTTTCTTTCTTTCTTCTTCTATGATTTTTTTTTAATCAATCAATTGTAATTAGAAAATGAATTAGGTATTCCATTTCAACATTACAACTATCACTAAGTGTTGTTTGTTCTTGACTAGTAGTTCCAATAACTTATTATTATAAAAGTGCCTCTTGGCATGGTTTACTAGCTTTCATCTTGTAGATTGATCCTTTTCTTTTCCCTTTTTTTTTTTTTTCTCTTTCAATATCATAAAATAAAAATTGTTAAGACATTCCTTACTTGAGACACTGCGTATTCTTGAATGTGGTGATACATTGGCAAGGGTTAACTAGGGCATTTCCTCCAAGTGATGCGTTACATTGGCACTTAGTTTTGACAAGAAGCAAGCATTCCCACATTCTAATGGGCCAATGTGGACAAAGAAGTTAGTCCAAGAGGGTAATATTTTTTATTTTTTTTTTGGAACTTGGAAAATAGGAATATTGATTAGTAGAAGGACGAGGTTAGCAAATTCAATGATTAGAAGGTGACTTATAATAGTTTATTTACTAGAAACAAAATGTGTAGTTAAAAAATATTGGGGAATTAAAAAAAGTAGGATATAGACTTCTATATATATATGAATAGACAAATATCTTACTTATCAAAAAAAAAAAAAGAAAAGACAAATATATGAATGGGGTAGGATGATTTTATATAAAAATTTAAAAGCAAATTTTGTGGAGGTTAAATAATAGGAGATAGATTAATGTTAATCAAATTGGTTTTAGTACTGCAGACAATTAATTAGTGCATATTCACACCAAGTAGGGTTAGATGAATCCATTAAATGAAAATTTTGGGAGGATATGGATTCAAAGATCAAGATTTCATTTGGGTTGGTTCGGAAACTTTCATGCTCTGATACCATGTTGAACCACTAACTCATCTAAAATCTTAAATTGTTAAAGAGAGTGTTTAGTATTTAATCCTCTAACAACTATGACTGTCACGACCTGAAACCCACCTTATGCGGATCTCGTGTCGCAGGGGGCGACCCGGAGGCCGTCCCTACTTTTTCCATTCCTATATCATAGTACTAATGTGCAAAGTACTAAACCTCAAAACAATAACAAGCGGAAGTCTTATCAATGTCAGTGATCAGCGGAAGTCTTTTCAGTAATAGTACATCAGCGGAAGTCTTTCAGTACACAATGTTAGCGGAAGTCTTTACAATACATAATATGGTTCTACATAAACAAAAATAAGAACCAGACATAACCAGCACCCGTGGGTGGTGAATACATGGGAGAACTAAACATAGACTGGTACAGTTCCTCAAAATGTCCTCCTATGCTCGTAGACTCCTACTGGGGTCTTGCAGCGTCATCACCTAAAATGGGGGTAAGTAGGGTGGAATGAGCTACGAGAGCTCAGCAAGTAAAAACAGATCTCTGACACTAGTATCGGTGAAATATGAATCCATGAATAAGATTATGATAGCCAATCATAAGAAAAGAGATGCTGTGATAGCCAATGAGAACAATTGCCTTGGTGGCCAATGAATAATGGGTCACAATGTTCAATTAGGAGTAATGGAAATAACATCAATATGAATCTCTCTATGATAATATAACAACAAGAAGGTACTGCCACAATAAACCGATCACAATCAATTCAATGAAGAGTGTCCTCTCAGTTTAAGATAAGTCATAAGGAATAGTGTCATTCAATAACGTAATCATATCAATCCTTAAGAGATGCATTTACTCTGTTCTCAGGTAAAATGCCAATGCAAATGTAAATGAAATACCAATGCAACTGCAATGAAAATGCCAGTCAATTGCCGGTGGAAAGCCTTCGAGGAATTCATTCCTGCCACCTGTCCATTCATGTACTTGACCCTTAGGTCTCCAGTCAATTAGAAAGCATCAGATGGATGTTGTGACTGAGCACAAATCCCGTATTCATAACATATCATGATTATTCATAATTCCATAGAAGTATAAAATGGAATATCATATATTCAATAAAGACATAGCAGTAGGCCTTTCAAGGCATGGTTTAATATGATAACAATGACATAACAGTCAATCAATGTCCACAAGATAGAACAATATCGCATTGTGGATAGCAACAACGTGAGGTACTTTCAAGAGTACAAGCCTTGGCAGTAAAGAGAATAAACTTAGGCTTGGAAACACCATATGGAAGAGAAAGGGAATTTACTTACTTCTATCGTGATTCTATATTAGAAATCCGTGAGTGTACCCTTGCCTTTCGAGTTCCCTATATATCAGTGAATACGTTTTAGAATAGATTATATTCATCAAATTTTATGCCTTTCCATCATAAGTATTTCAAATACTAATTTAGACTTTACCATTGAGTCCGGAATGCCGAAGAAAGTCAGGTTTAGGCTTTCGCGGAATTCCATTTGGACTTTTGTACTAAAAAGGGCAAAATGGTCATTTTGCACTTTTACGGTATTTTATCCTTCGGGGTGCTATCTCTTAAAACGGACCCCACCATTGGACTCAGAACATCCGAGATAATAAATTTTGACTATTCATTTGCATCGTTTGGACTTCGTTTGACCCATATTTGAAATAGGGGCATTATTGTAAAAATTAATATTTAATTAATTTTCCTGTTTGGGCCACAGTGACATTTCCTAAAACATTTGGGGTCAAAGTGTAAATACTCAAAGTTGCGGTCTGAACCAGTGGGTTCACTGCTTAGAAACCCTAACCGGTTCGGTTCTTTACTGAACCAAACGGTTTAGTTCAATTCATAGAACCGGAATACAATAAACCCCCTTCCTATTCTATCCCTGGTTTGGATAATCCCAAACCCAATTCCAACATTTCCTATCCATGTAACCAAACGAGCCCAATTTCATTTAAAATTTAAATCTAAACTGACACAGTTTCATGCCCCATTTCATATTCGGTCGGGTACCGACCCGACCTGAATCCAAACCCGGTTTCGTCTTAACCCGAAATGGCCCCCGAACTTCCGGTCATCTTCTCCGATCATCTTTCCGGTTACAGTCACCGGAACAGTAAACCCTAGCTACCAATCTTCACTGTTTCACTCCCATTTTCATTGCTTTTTAAATCTTTCTATGCCAAATCATTCCCTCAGTCTTAAACTTCCCTCTAGACTAGTTTTAAACCTTAGAAAACCAAGGTTTCCATCGCTGTTCTTCCCCAGTTTCCGGCGACTGTATCTTTCAAATTTCATGCATATTCTTTGACTGTTTTAACCCGATTTCTTTCCTAATTTATTCCTGTATACATGGAGATTATTTCTTTAACATTTAACCAAGTTTTAACACGTCAAAAGCATGAAACCCGAAATTATTCTTAACCTGCAACTAAGAATTTCTCTCTCGGTTCTACACCATTTAACCTGATTCTTTTTACAAAACAACCTATAGATCATACAGATTTGAACCCTATTATTTAAACAACCTATCATGCTTGTAAATTGAAAACTGAAGCAAACCCACTTACTTTCAAAATTCTAATTTCTTCCTGTTGCTTCTTCTTCCCTCTTCTGGTTCCACTTGGTTCACTTCTATCCCTTCTCCATAATTTATTTCCAACCTTTGGACAGTGTTCACGGCCCTCTAATCTCTCTGTTTTCCTTTCTCCTCACATACCACTCATATATATATATATATATATATATATATCTTACACGACACACCACCGCCCCTCTTCTTTCTACTTTATCTCTCTCTCTCTTGCAGTCAGTCTTGACTGTAGAGAACCGCCCATTTATTCTCCTCCATCCACGTACCCTCATATATATATATATATATACATATATTACATATATACATATATTACATATATACACACACCACTTCACCAAGTCGGTTGGTGTGGTTCCCAAACACACATACACACTACAGTGATGCACACACACACACACAGAGTGATGCACACACTGATATTTTCTTTTTTGTTTCCTTTCTTGTTTTTTGCATGAGATACACATATATATTTTAATATACATATATATTCATAAAATCTTAATATATTATACATGTATATAAATATGTATACATACATACTTATATACGTCAATCATATACGTTCATATATATTTATATGTACACATATATATGTATTTCTAAAGGTATTTACATACCATTATTTTGTTCAAGCTATGCATGCATGAAATATTCATGGGCATGGAAGTGCGTGCGTGCATGCATTACGATGTTAGATCCTAGGGTGCTCGAGTGTTGCCCGGCACTAGCTATTCTAAGCAAACCATTCACATCATCAATCGTTTGGTTTCATGAAATACCATGATATAGAGCTCAAACAGCTCACATTACACTATTCAATCAATTTGCCTCGGTATACATGTCGTATCCCGGGTCGGGATATCACAATGACCATGTAAGTGAGATTAAGATGAGCAATAGCATGGTAATTAAATTGGTCTTATACGTGATAGATCTATAATGGAAGTTGAAAGGAAAAATATTAAGAGAAGAAGAAAGACGTTCATATGATATTTATTCAAAATTTTGTTGAGAGATAGATTAATGTTGATCAAATTGGTTTTAGGGCTGGAGACAATAAACTAATGCATATGCCCCCCAAGTAAGGTTAGATGAATCCATTAAACGATAATTTTAGGAGGATATGGATTCAATGTTCAAGATTTTATTTGGGTTAGTCCGGAAACGTTCCTACTCTGATACCATGTTAAACCACTAATTCATCTAAAAACTTAAGTTGTTAAAGAAGGTCTTTAGTATTTAATCCTCTAACAACTAAGACCATTTAAGTGAGATTAAGACGAGCAATAGCATGGGAATTAAATTGGTTTTATACATGATAGATCTATAATGGAAGTTGAATGGAAAAATATTAAGAGAAGAAGAAAGACATTCATATGGTATTTATTAATCTAGAAAAAAGCATATAAAATGATTTCTAGAAGATAATGTGGATAGTTTTAGAAATGAAAGGAGTATCCATTAGATATTTTAATGTGATTGAGGATATGTGTGGTGGAACCATAACTAGTGTGAGAACAGTGAGAAGAGAGGCAGGTGAATTTTTCGTAAGAATAGGCTTACGTCAAAGATCCATTGAGTCATTATCTTTCTACATTAAGCTTACATGACATATTTATGAGGATGTCCCATAGTGAATGTTGTTTATGGGCTTGGTTTTATTTGATGAAATAAGAGAATAGGTTAATTCTAAGTTAGAAACATGGAAATATACTTCAAAAACTAGAGGTTTTAAGTAGGATTAACAAACTGATAGGAAGGTCATTTTAGCAACATTAGAGGTACAAATGAAGATATAGTGTAACTTGATGGCCAAGATATACCTTATAGCAATTATTTTACTATCTTGGGTCAGTTTTCCATAACGAAGGGGAGATTGAATAGGACATTGTTTATAAAATTAGAGCTGGATGGTTGAAATAAAAAAGAAAAAAAATCTGAAGTGTTGCGTAATTGTAGAATTCTAGTCATGGTAAAGAAATTTTTTATAAAATAATTATGAGGTTACTATCACTACAACAAAATGGACTATTAGCGACGCTCATGTGCGTCGCTAATAGTCCAAATGAGCGTCGCTAAAGGTCTTTAGCGACGCACGTACGTGCGTCGCTAAGGCGTCACAAAAAGTGGCGTCGCTAATACTATTAGCGACGCACAAACCGTTGGCGTCGCTAAAAGTGCATATTAGCGACGCCCAAGGAGCATCGCTAATAATTGGATCCATGCATCGCCAATACTACCCAAGAACGTTTTGAGCGTCGCAAAAAATCACTTTTAGCGACGCACAGGGGCGTCGCTAAAAGTGATTATTAGCGACGCTCAGTGCGTGCGTCGCCAATAATGACTTTTAGCGACGCCCCCTGTGCGTCGCTAAAAGTGATTTTTTTGCGATTTTTAAATTAAATTCAGACTTTTAGCGACGCTATGGTGTGCGTCGCTAAAAGTGTTTTTTTTTTTTTCCAACACTATCTGCTTTGTTTTAATATATTTTTCTTCATGTTTAAACCTGTATCAATCATCCATCCTGATATACAATAAAATACAAGCATTCTGAAATGATCAATATTTTGAAACAGAAAAATACATTCATATATATATATATATATATTAAACTAATTATGTACAATTGTAAATGTACCATTTATCACTAAATAGAAAAAATTAAAAATTGTGTCCAAAATGTTACTACAGATGTCCATGAAAATAAAAAATAAAAATAACAAGTTTCGATGCAAAACATAAAGACAGCGCCGCGACAATAATCTCCGATCAATCTGAAATAAAGATCAAACGACATATATTAGAACAATTATTAAATATATATGAACATAGAATGTGAATAGTTTTTTGTTTTTTTTTTTTTGCATGCATAAATAATAAGAACGAAATAAAGTAGCATAAGTCTATTTTATCATTTGTGAGGTGTGTGAGGTGGTTTCGGTGCAGTTAGGCCGATATGCGGCATTTTGGTCTGTCAAAACCCCAAAATGGGCCTTTTTGAGGCTGAAACTTGCATAAGTTTCAAACCGGGCATCGGAACCGAGTGTCGTAAGTTCGTGCAAGTCTATTTTATCATTTTTGAGGTGTGTGACGTGGTTTCGGTGCAATTAGGCCGATATCCGGCATTTTGGTCTGTCAAAACCCCCAAATGGGCCTTTTTGAGGCTGAAACTTGCATAAGTTTCAAACCGGGCATCGGAACCGAGTGTCGGAAGTTCGTGCAAGTCTATTTTATCATTTGTGAGGTGTGTGAGGTGGTTTTGGTGCAGTTAGGCCTATATCCGGCATTTTGGTCTGTCAAAACTCCCAAATGGGCCTTTTTGAGGCTGAAACTTGCATAAGTTTCAAACCGGGCATCGGAACCGAGTGTCGTAAGTTCGTGCAAGTCTATTTTATCATTTTTGAGGTGTGTGAGGTGGTTTCGGTGCAGTTAGGCTGATATCCGGCATTTTGGTCTGTCAAAACCCCAAAATGGGATTTTTTAGGCTGAAACTTGCATAAGTTTCAAACCGGGCATCGGAACCGAGTTCCGTAAGTTCGTGCAAGTCTATTTTATCATTTTTGAGGTGTGTGAGGTGGTTTCGGTGCAATTAGGCCGATATCCGACATTTTGGTCTGTCAAAACCCCCAAATGGGCCTTTTGAGGCTGAAACTTGCATAAGTTTCAAACCGGGCATCGGAACCGAGTGTCGGAAGTTCGTGCAAGTCTATTTTATCATTTGTGAGGTGTGTGAGGTGGTTTCGGTGAAATTAGGCCGATATCCAGCATTTTGGTCTATCAAAACCCCCAAATGGGCCTTTTGAGGCTGAAACTTGCATAAGTTTCAAACCGGGCATCGGAACCGAGTGTCGGAAGTTCGTACAAGTCTATTTTATCATTTTTGAGGTGTGTGAGGTGGTTTCGGTGCAGTTAGGCCGATATCCGGCATGTTGGTCTGTCAAAACCCCCAAATGGGCCTTTTTGAGGTTGAAACTTGCATAAGTTTCAAACCGGGCATCGGAACCGAGTGTCGTAAGTTCGTGCAAGTCTATTTTATCATTTGTGAGGTGTGTGAGGTGGTTTCGGTGCAGTTAGGCCGATATCCGGCATTTTGGTCTGTCAAAACCCCCAAATGGGCATTTTTTAGGCTGAAACTTGCATAAGTTTCAAACCGGGCATCGGAACCGAGTGTCGTAAGTTCGTGCAAGTGAGGTATGTGAGGTGGTTTCGGTGTAGTTAGGCCGATATCCGACATTTTGGTCTGTCAAAACCCCCAAATGGGCCTTTTTGAGGCTGAAACTTGCATAAGTTTCAAACCGGGCATCGGAACCGAGTGTCGTAAGTTCGTGCAAGTCTATTTTATCATTTGTGAGGTGTGTGAGGTGGTTTCGGTGCAATTAGGCCGATATCCGGCATTTTGGTCTGTCAAAACCCCCAAATGGGCCTTTTTGAGGCTGAAACTTGCATAAGTTTCAAACCGGGCATCGGAACCGAGTTCCGTAAGTTCGTGCAAGTCTATTTTATCATTTTTGAGGTATGTGATGTGACTTCGGTGCATTTTCTATAAATAATAAATCCACAAAAGTATATAATTTTAAAAACTTACCAAGGTTATGAAGAGTCACGCTGTTGGCTGATCATCGTTTGCAAAAGAGTCTGTATCTCGGCATATCGCTCCTCGAGGCTATCTAGTCTCTGGCGCAGCATTACATTCTCTTGTTGAACTGCCGCCGTAGCTGAGTGTGCCCTAGCATCACTCTCAAAGGACGATGTCGTCGGCGCCATCCCAGTCCCTAAGCCACGCACATAGCCACGCCTCTTGCCCAGAACAGTCTCCCGTATCTGGTCATCGGTCGGCGGATCCTGACCCTCAGGTGTCGGCTGATCACGCAGCCGGACCATCTCCTCCTATAAAAACATAAATACATGTTACTAGTTTTATAACTTTAGATTAATATTAAATTAGTAATACTGTAGCAAGTTACATAAAAACTTACATAAAGCCGCTGTGCTTCAGGCCCAGCCCAACCCTTATTGGGGTTGTAGTGCGTCCTGTGCCACAAATCAATGGGGTTGGGTGGTGCACCGGTGTCCTGGTCTCGCTGGAGCAAATAAATAGTAGCTTATGAAGAGTGATTTCATGAATAGATTATACAATAAGAACTTGATATAACTTACCATATCATGCCTATACTGTACAAAAGAACGTGATCCACCACAGTGGGTCACCTTCTGCTTGCTTCTACTCTCGCTATTCTTCCTACTTAGTTCCTACACTTGGCCAAAAGAAAGAAGGTTAGTATAAATAATACTGATTTAAACCAAACAACAAAAGTAATTTGAACAATTTTTACCTGGAATGTATCACTTGCGAACCGGTCGCACAGTAACATCCAATCCTCCACCGTCACCCCCCTGTAGGGTCTGTCACGGGGCTCTCTACCGGCTGCCACCTCCGCCTCGTAGTGCATGTGCAGACGATGTCGATAGTCCCTGAAACGGACTCCCAGGTAACGATCCACAGCCCTCGCTACGTGAGGTAGGTGGAGATCGACGTCAAACTTCTCCTGTAAAGCATGTCATTGTCAAAACATTATGGCATTAGAAATGTTAAAATTTAGTTCAACACAATAATAAAAGACATACCAGGATCTGCGCATGAATAGCGTGTAGATCCTCCTGAGTGACCTGACTCCAGTCAGTAATATGGAGTGGGGCGCGTAGTCGGGAAATGATGCCGACCTCTGTAATGAACTGCTGTGCCCACCCACCAACGGGCTTCAGCAAGCCCTCAGGTATCTCAATCCGGAGTCGCGCACCCCCTGCTGCCTCCATTTGTGTCTGCAAACTCTGATTCTTCGACCTACCACGCCCTCGTCTAGCACTGGTGGTGGCCGAAGCTTTAGAAACAATAAAATAGAAACAATTAGTACCATATTTATATAAGCATTAATACAAAATGGAACTATCCATACCATCAATGTCAGGATCAGTCGATCCTCCAGTGGAAGGGGAAGGGGTCGATGGGTCCACCGGGGCTGCGCGTCTACGTGATCCTGGTCCAACCATATCTAAAACAAAAGTTTAAAAGTAAATTCCATTACATCATAAAAATTAAAATCCATTACAGCATAAAATTGAATATCCATTACACTTGATCTTACCACATGTAACACCTATTACAATTACTCATCTGAGTTTGTATCATCATCTGAACTTGAATTTTCTTCAGTCTCGGTACAATACTCTAACAATGTATCATCATCAAAATCACTTTCCTCGTCATCATCATCATTAATGAACGTTGCATCCCTCGGATCTAATTGTGTGGTATTGGTGACGTCGGAAGCTACGACATGAATTGGTTCTACATCAGTTCTATTCAACCGATACGAACTAACATCTTCCTGATCATGCCGCACAACACCATCGTGTGCAATTTGAGAGACTTCTTGTAGTGCCTCCTCAATCCTCTCCAACTCTTCATCTCCCTCGCCAACTTCTAGGACATCATAAACATTTCTAGTTTTTATTTTTTGGACAACATACCAATCACCTCTTATTTTTGTGTCCTTCAAATAGAAAACTTGTTTTGCAACTGATGCCAAAACATACGGATCATCTTTAAATGCCGTACGTGACGTATTAACACTTATGAAGTGCTTATCAATCTGCATTCCAGTCTTCTTATTAGTTACATCCCACCAATCACATTTAAAAATATATACAGAATGACCGTAACAATAATGCAACTGTATGATGTCTTTTAAAACACCATAGTACTCTATAGTTTGTCCTCCGTCACCATCTCCTTCAACAAGGACCCCGCTATTCTGTGTTCGTCGGATGACCTCACGTTCCCTCGTGTGAAATCGAACACCATCAACAATTAAACCGGTGTAGCGGGATATTCTTTGATCAGGACCACATGCCAAGGAATATAATTGATCGTATGCCTCAAGAGATTGTTGGTGGCGTAATAGTTTCATCTATTAATTCAGTACAAGTACAAAATTATCACTATACAAATGCATTAACTAATACAATTACAATTAATTGAAACATATTCTTACGTGATCTCCGAACCACTTTGGAAACAAATTTTTCTGTCTTTGCTCCAGATCAGAACTTGATACATGTTCTCTCTGAAGCTCGAGCGTATGCTCACTGCATAAGATGAAATATGTTATATGTAACTTACATTTGTCTATTAACGTAGTATTGCAATGATTTCGATAAACTTACTTAAAATATGGCAATGTCTCCTCGCAATTGTTGAGCACGGTGTAGTGGGCTCTTTCCAAGTCTTGAGGATGACACCATTCATATATACGGGCACCTATTGGCCGCACAGTCTGATTAAACACCGCAAGGCCAGTTCGTTGTTGCCCTGGACATGTATCAGCATTTCGCTCTTGACGATTAAACCTTGTCTCAATATCTTCAAGATGCATAGAGCAGAAGGTGAGACATTCAGCATCAATGTAAGCCTCAACAATTGACCCTTCCGGTCGTGCTCTGTTACGCACATATTGCTTCAATGTGTGCAAATATCTGTTTTGATAATTAAATGAGTTATAGATTAAAATAGTTAGGATGGATAGATAACACAATTGACAAAAGTAAATGTACCTTTCTATTGGATACATCCAACGGTATTGGACAGGTCCGCCAATTTTTGCCTCATGAGGCAAATGCACCGCTAAGTGGACCATGATATCGAAGAAAGCTGGAGGGAAAATCTGTTCCAACTTGCAGAGGATCACGACAACATCCCTTTCGAGCTTGTCAAGTACTTGCACATTCAACGTCTTCGCACATAATTCTCTAAAGAAGCAACCCAACTCAGTTATTGTAGTCGAAATGTGATCGGTGAGATACCCACGTAGTGCAACCGGAAGAAGTCGTTGTAAAAGGACATGGCAGTCATGGCTCTTCAATCCGGATATTTTCCCATCTATAACATTTACACACCGAGATATATTCGATGCGTATCCATCTGGGAACTTCACCGATTTAAACCACTCGCAAATCCTCATTCTCTCTGCGGATGATAACGTATACTGTGCAGGAGGCACGATATATTTATCACCACTACGTATTAAGTGTAGCTCTTTCCTTATTCCCAGCTCCTGCAAGTCCAACCGGGCTTTAACACTATCTTTTGTCTTCCCTTCAATGTTCATTACAGTTCCCAGCACATTATCACATATGTTTTTCTCGATGTGCATCACATCCAAATTGTGCTTCAACTTAATAGTCTCCCAGTACGGCAAATCAAAAAATATGCTCTTCTTCGTCCAATTTAAGTCCACATCAGTACGCTTCCTCTTCTTACTACCCGGTATCTTCCCAAACCTCACTGGTTGGATGACTGCCAATTGCGCTAACACGTCTTTGCCAGATAACAATGGAGGTGGCAATCTGCGCTCAATTTGTCCATCAAATAGATGCTTCTGCCGATTTCGCCAGCCATGCGATGGCGGTAGAAAACGACGATGGGCCATGTAACATATTTTCCTCCCATTTGACAAATGTAGGGAACATGCATCCTTATTGCAAACTGGACATGCCAGATACCCCTTAGTGCTCCATCCAGACAAGTTCCCGTATGCTGGAAAGTCATTTATGGTCCAAAGTAACGCGGCATGCAATTGAAATGTCTCATTCTTAGAGACGTCGTATGCCTCCACTCCCACCTCCCACAATTCCTTCAACTCGTCTACTAAAGGACGCAAGTACACATCAATTTCATTACCAGGAGACTTCGGCCCTGGAATAAGCAACGACATGTAGATAAATGGTTCTTTCATGCATTTCCACGGTGGCAAGTTATACGGCACAAGCAACACCGGCCACATGCTGTAGGCATTACTCATGTCACCGAACGGGTTGAAACCGTCGCTAGCCAACCCAAGTCGTACATTACGCGGCTCATTTGCAAACCATTCGTGATTTGTATCAAACTCAGCCCAAGCTTGTGAATCTGCCGGATGCCTACATACATTTTCCTCAGCAACACGCTTCTCTTTATGCCACCGCATATCTTCTGCCGTCTTCTGAGACATGTACAACCTTTGTAGCCTCGGTTTTAAGGGAAAATATCTAAGCACCTTGTGCGGAATTGTCTTCTTTTTTCCTTCATTCAGCTTGTACCTAGGTTCGTGGCACACCGTACACTCCTTCAATTGTTCAGTCTCCTTCCAAAATAACATGCAATCGTTTTTGCAAGCATGTATGGGAATATACCCGAGGCCCAAATCTCTTAATATTCTTTTCGCCTCGTAATATGAGTTCGGAAGGGTCTCCCCAGTAGGAAGCACTGCTTTAATCAATTCAATGGCCATAGTAACTGATTTGTTACTCCAACGGTTGATGGTCTTAAGATGAAGGAGTTTCACGAGAAAGTCCAGTTTGGAAAACTTATCACAACCCAGGTATAACGGCTGCCTTGCTTCCCTCAACAACGACTCAAACGCGGTCGATGGTCCCGTGTCACTCTTGTGACTACTCGCCCCAGTTGTAGCCCCCTGCAAGTCTGCCAGCATTTGTGGCAATCCTTCGTAACCAACCCCAACATTATCACCAAAATCAACATCGTCGTCTTCTTCTTCATCATCAAATACCACTCGTACGTCACGGCGTTCCCCGTGAAATTCCCAACACGTATACCTGCTTGTCCATCCCGTGTTCGAGTAGGTGCTCTTTGACCTCATCTATGTGCATATAATCCCTATTATTGCACCTCCTACATGGACATCTTATCCTATTTCTCCCATCTGCAGATGCACGAGCAAACTCAATAAAATCTTTGATCCCCTTCACATACCCTGGCAAATGCCTGCCCCTTAAGTCCATCCAACTCTTATCCATTTTTGTCTACCTAATACAAGTCAAAAATGATAATCGTTATAAATATGAAACATGAATCCTATCACCTCCAACTTCTCTCTAAAGGGTAAGGTGGTCCTATCCCATTCGTGAATGCACAATCTACATTGCAATAAGCAGCAATCAAATGCTTGATTCCACTCCGACAAAATTTCGGCAGCATCTCCCCAGGGTTCTCCAAGTATACGAGATAGACGTTAACACGCCTAAATATATACCCAGAGAACAATAGGAGACCGTGCTGAAATTTTATCATAGTGAAATATTCAAGCATATGCGCTATTGATTGCAATGCAGATTTATGCATTCCCGAACTGTCCTCTCTGGACAATTCAAGAATCGATTTTCATACACACGAGCCCAATCGCGAATAAATTTCGCGACAAGATTCACATGTGATGAAAATGACTCCCGAACGGGGCTAGGCTTACATGAATGCAATTAAAAAATTCATTAGTATAAGTGCAAACTCTGATTGTCAGACAGAGTTTTGCTTTAAAAAACATTAACAATAGCATTCAAAATGCCAATACAAAACAAATTGAATTTCGTTGATAACAAGTAAAAGCACCTAGCTTTCAATTTTTATCTATTAATTAAGGTCATTCATCAAGAATTACTTACTTCGCACCTGACAACAACAACTTAACCAACAAAAGCAAATCAATTGCTACCTAAAACCAAACCACTAACTGAGTTAATAGCTCAGGTGTATCTAGTTGATCTCTCAATCAATAGGACTCAAGAACTCTTATTACTTGGCAGCTAAAACAAAATAAAAATAAAAATTAATGGATTAAACACAATCAACTAGTAAATAGCTAGATGTACTTACCAATAGACACTTGGAACACTGAAAGCACAGTTTCATAATCAAACTAGCTAATGGTCCAACAGTTTAAATAAAGATTACATATATATGCAATACGTAAACTTGTCACGACCCGAAACCCACCCTATGCGGATCTCGTGTCGCGGGGCCGACCCGAAGGCCGTCCCTACTTTTTCCATTCCTGTATCATAGTACTAATATGCAAAGTACTAAAACCTCAAAACAATAACAGCGGAAGTCTTATCAGTAATAGTACATCAACGGAAGTCTTTCCAATACACAATGTTAGCGAAAGTCTTTACAATACATAATATGGTTCTACATAAACAAAATAAGAATCAAACATGACCAGCACCCGAGGGTGGTGAATACATGGGAGAACTAAAACATAAACTGATGCATTTCCTCACATGTCCTTCTATGTCTTTAAACTCCTACCGGGGTCTCGCGGCATCAGTACCTGAAATGGGGGTGAGGAGGGTGGAATGAGCTACAAGAGCCCAGCAAGTAAATACAGATCTCTGACACTGGTATCGAGGATCATAAAAGAATATGAATCCAAGAACAAGAATATGATAGCCAATCATAAGAAATAAGATGCTATGATAGCCAATGAGAACAGTTGCCATAAGGACCAATAAACAATAGAACACAATGTACAATTAGGAGTAAGGGACATAACATCAACATGAAACTCTTAACATGTGAACAGTGGCAAATGAACAGTGGGATCACAATGTGTAATCAGTAAGAATGGCATAACAATGTCCTGGAATTCTCGACGATAATACAATAACAAGAAAGTACTGCCATTATAATTGATCACAATAAATCAATAAAGGAATATCTCGCAATACAAGATAATCACAAGAATAAGGTAATTCAACAGTTTCAGTCGAACAATCGTATAAGAGATGCTTTTGTTCTATGTCAGGGCTTGATATGCCCTCGGTCCTTGGGGGCCCGGTTTACCCCCTTCAGTGCATTCCAGTGTATGGCCATATGTCCGTTCACGGACTCGACCCGAAGGTCTTCAGTGTATTTAAAAGCATCGGATGGATATTGTGACTGAGCACAAATCCAGTATACATAAACATTTCATGATCATAATTGATTCCACAAGAGTATATAAAAATGGAATATCATAAATTCAATGGAAACATAACGATAGGCATTTCAAAACACGGTTCAACATGATGACAATGGTACACAATAAATCAATGTCCACCAGATAGAACAATATCACATTGTGGAGACAATAACATCAGATACTGTAACACCCCGATCCCGCGAAATTAATAATTAATTAATAACTATTAATTAATACCGACTTATAGAATGATCTAGGGAATTAATCATAATCCCGGCGGTCATGATAGATCGATAAAATAATTAAATATATCTGGAGGAAAAGGGTAAAATACCCGAACCCAATTACTGATTAATTCGGCGAAATAACACTGCTTTAACACTAACGAAATCCGAATTAGCTAACCCGAAAAATCCCGAATGTTTAATAAATGACACGGAACCTCTGACACTGAAGCGAACTGAATTATGAAGCTCTCGGAAGAAACCGCATCGAAAAAGGAGCTACGGAATGAAAGTTATGTAGCAAACATTGAAAATTGAATTACTGTGCAACCAAACGTGGCCTTAACCGAAAATATGGAAAAAATGGCCAAATGGGAGGCCAAGGGAATTGAACCCTTGACCTTTGAATAAAAAGAAACCTCATCCAAAAAATTTCCAACTGGGCTACTATTATCTTTGTGTCCATATATACAACAGAAATGTATATAACACTAAATTATCCTAATCTGCCACCAAAACTGGCCAATGGCCATCCATGCAACACCACACTCTTGCATCACCCCTATGCTCCCTAGCTCATCATCACCCTACTTCAGCCATGATGACCTCTCCTCCAACAAAAATACATGCAAACTAATCATGAGGTTGGGAGGTGTATTGAACAAGGAAAATCTGATTTTATTTTCATATCTCCATATAGGCATTGGAGGGAAAAGAACAGACCTGTAAAAGAAATCCTGTAAACTGATATCTTTGGAGAGAGAACCTTAGAGTGAGTGCATGTTGGTTTGGCCATTTGAGGGAGCAAAGGAAGGGAGCTAAGGTCTGGAAGTGCACAAGATGGGAGATGACTGCATTTTGAAAGGCCAAGGGAACTGGACTACACCTGTGAGTGCCTGAACCAAGCCATGAGGAAGGCCACTGCTTGAGAGGTAAATACCTCAAAACTGCTAAATTGCTAAATTTTTCTATTTGGGTTATTGGTATTTCTCTGATGGTTTTTAAATCATATAGACTGTGTAAATAAGCTACTGTGAGACCTTAGAACTGTTCTAAATTAATTAGGAGGGTCGAATAGGGTAGAAACACCCAGAACCCGTAAACAGCCACCATGGATGGACCTCGAATAGCAGGTCTGAAACAGCTGCAATCAAACTGATTTCTGACACTCTGAACCTGATCTAGACACTCATAGGGTCCCAAATACACCAACCCGCGACCCTAGAACACTGATTTGGACCCTCAAAACCGAACCTGTGAGTCTCGGCCATGGAACCCAAATTCTGTAACGGGCTTTTAAACTGAAATTTTAGAATGGAGAGTTCAAGCTCCTGTCCTAAGGGTCACAAAGAAACAAACCGTGTTGAAAACGGTTGAGAAATAAGGGCATACGGTGGAGTTGCAGGTCGCGTGATAATGGTGATGAACCGAGCACCATGCGCGGTTTTGAGCCACCAAGTGAATGTCAACTTATTGGCTTGGCATTCAAAAGAGTTTTGGAATGGAAAACAGTGAAGATCCATGCCCAAAAACTCACGAAATTGAGTTTAAAAAACCTGCAGCTTTACGGTTACTGTTCATCGCTCGTGGGGAAGACGATGAACAGTGACGGGCACGGGTCATGGACCTGGATCGGGTTCGGGTCAAATCCGACCCACCCGCAAATCTGAATAACCCCAAACGGCAGCGTATTGTGGTGATTAAATTGAAATCAGGCTTGTTTGGTTACGGGCTTAACAAATTGAAATTGATTTGGGGAGATAACCTAACCGTGGATAGGGGCCAAATTGGGGATAGAGGGGACATGTAATTCCGGTTCTCTGGCCTAACTGAACCGGTCAGTTTTTGGAGGTTTTGGACTGGTTCAATTTTTGAACCCAAAAACCAAAGGGTTTGAACCCCTAATTTATAAAATTATGTTTTGACCCCTATATGATTTCTGAAATTACGGATTTGTCCCCAACTGTTTTAAAGAATTATACAGTGGCCCAAATTTCTGAGAAACTGTTCAATTAAGCCCTGACAAATTAATTAAATAATAAAATAATTATTTTATTAATTAGGTAAAATTACGATTTTACCCCTGGACATTTAATATGTCAAACGGAGTCCAAATAAATCAAATAAATAGTGTATTTTCACTATTTCAAACATTCCAGACTCAATGGTACAGTCCGATTTTGGAAATACAGTACCGAAAAATACAGACCTGTAAGTGATAAATTACTGTACTGCCCCTGATGGCACCAGACCCAAATAAAAATAAAAGACAGTCTATTTTGACTATGTCGGGCGTTCTGAACTCAACGGTGAGGTCCGTTTACCGAACTGAAGTCCCGAAAAATACAGACACATAAAGTGTAAATGACCATACTGCCCTTGATGCTTCCCAGGGTCAATTAAACATAACAGATAGTCCAACTTAATTATGTCGGACACTCTGGACCCAATGGTGAGGTCCATTTTATGAACTGACGTGCCGAAAAATATGACACGTGAAATTACCAAATTACCCCTGATACTGTACGAAGCCCAAATGAAGTCCGATTGGGACGAAATTGATAGCGATAGGAGCCCAGATACTGGTGAGACTGTAAACATGATTAAATAATGATTCGGAGTCAAAATCTTACGAAACGTAAAATGACCAAAATACCCCTGAGCACATGAAGTGCAAAGTAGAGGTGGAATAAAGGTCAAACTGATCTGATAAATTGTCATAGGGATAATTATGAACACTGAAAGGATAAATAAGACTCCGAGACAGTCAACGCGTAAAACGAGAAATGACCGATGTGTCCCGATGATCAAAAGCAGATACCAAACGAAGTCCAAAGGACTTAAGAATTTACATATGAGATATATGGGACATTCTGAGGACCACGACAGGGTCCGGGGCAAGAATGACAAAATTACCATTTTGCCCCTATGGTTAAAATAAGAACCTAACTGATACCGATTGGAGTCTAAGAGACGTAGAACTTTATATTTAAGATATAAAGACTATTCGGAGGGCCTTGACAGGGCCCGGGGCAAGAGTGATAAAATGACCGTTTTGCCCCTAAGGCTGAAGAAGTAACTGACTGATAACGATTGAAGTCTAAATGACTGGGGTTATAATCCTGATGACTGCTGAGCCTAATTTAAGAATAAAATAGCCCCGGATGAAACCCGATGAGAGGGCGATAGGCTACTAGGCTATCTTAGGTAAACCGATAGATACCTAAGATGACAAATGAGACCTGAATGGATGAGTTCTGATCTGTATATGATTGATGATTATTGTTCAGGATATACATGGAGATGCCTGACGTATCTGGAGGTTATCGGATTGTTTGCGCAAGGAGATAACCGTAACAGTTTGTGAGTAACCTGGAACTTCTGACTTGGTGTATAAGTACACCGTCTAGTTACTGTATTTTGATTTACTGTACTGTTTTGTATACTGTACTGTCTGAATGCATACTTTTTTACACGTAACATGATTTTGTACTGTCCTGTTCTCCTGTTTAGTTCGGGTCTGTCTTGTTCTGTTGTATGGTCTGTCCTAGTTTTATTCTGTACTGTTGCGTCTTGTGAGTAACCTGGAACTTCTGACTTGGTGTATAAGTACACCGTCTAGTTACTGTGTTTTGATTTACTGTACTGTTTTGTATACTGTACTGTCTGAATGCATACTTTTTTACACGTAACATGATTTTGTACTGTCCTGTTCTCCTGTTTAGTCCGGGTCTGTCTTGTTCTGTTGTATGGTCTGTCCTAGTTTTATTCTGTACTGTTGCGTCTTGTGAGTAACCTGGAACTTCTGACTTGGTGTATAAGTACACCGCCTAGTTACTGTATTTTGATTTACTGTACTGTTTTGTATACTGTACTGTCTGAATGCATACTTTTTATACTGCATTACACGTAACCTGATTTTGTACTGTCCTGTTCTCCTGTTCAGTTCGGGTCTGTCTTGTTCTGTTGTATGGTCTGTCATGGTTTTATTCTGTACTGTTGCGTCTTGTGAGTAAACCTGACTCCTGAATTGGTGTATAAGATCTATCTAGATACTGTATTTTGAAGCACTGTACTGTTTTGAACATTATACTGTTTAAAAGAAAAACATATATTTAAAGTGGCATATGCCTTGTCCTGATTGATATTGTACCAGTTTGTTCCGTCCTGTTCAATTTCGATATGTCTTGATCTGATTGATGTATTGTTTCGTTTTGTTCCGTCCTGTTCAATTCTGATATGTCTTGTTCTGATAGATGTATTGTTCTGTTTTGTTCCGACATGTTCAGTTTCGATATGTCTTGATCTGATTGATGTATTGTTTCGTTTTGTTCCGTCCTGTTCAATTCCGATATGTCTTGTTCTGATAGATGTATTGTTCCGTTTTGTTCCGACATGTTCAGTTTCGATATGTCTTGATCTGATTGATGTATTGTTTCGTTTTGTTCCGTCCTGTTCAATTCCGATATGTCTTGTTCGGATAGATGTATTGTTTTCGATATGTCTTGATCTGATTGATGTATTGTTTCATTTTGTTCCGTCATGTTCAGTTCCGATATGACTTGTCCTGATTGATATTGTTTCGTTCATTTCCGTCATATTCAGTTCCGATATGACTTGTCCTGATTGATATTGTTTCGTTCGTTTCCGTCATATTCAGTTCCGATATGACTTGTCCTGATTGATATTGTTCGTTCGTTTCCGTCATATTCAGTTCCGATATGACTTGTCCTGATTGATATTGTTTCGTTTTGTTCCGTCATGTTCAGTTCCGATATGACTTGACCTGATTGATATTGTACCGTTTGATCTGCCATGTTCAGTTCCGATATGTCTTGTTCTGATGGATGTATTGCTCTGTTTTGTCCCGTTATGATCCGTCCTGTTATGCCTCTGTCCTTGATTATGCCTGTGACTTGAACTGGTGTTTTGTTCCGTCTGATCCCGTTATGTACCGTCCGTCAATAATCTGTCTGTCTTGATTGATATATGGTCCAGTTCCGTTATGATCTGTCCGAATTCTTGACTTGGTATATAAGTTACTGCATAGATACTGTATTTTGATGCACTGTACGATTTTAAAAGTTAAACTGTCTGAATGCATGTTTTAAATGCAAACTTTTATACTGTATTGTACGCGGCATGATTTTGTCCCGTCCTACTATTATTTTGTTCGGTCTGTCTTGTTCCGTTTTATGGTCTATCTGATTTTGTTCTGCTATGATGTGTCTGACTCTGGGTACCATTCTGATTATGAGCGGTCTGGCATAAGTAGGCTTGATTACGTGCCTAACTGATATATTATTGTTATGCCCTGTTATGTTCCGCCCAGTACTGATCTGTTCTGATATTTGAATTAATTGCCTATACTCTCATTGATATTGGCATCATTGACTGTTTCGTCTGTTCTGATTTGTTGTTCCGTTTAGTTCAGTCCTGCTTTATTCTACTAAAACTGCATTTAAAGTAGATTTATAAAACTGCTATTTCATAAACAACTGAACTACCCTTGTGCTTTGTAAACAAGAAATGGTTTTGAAACCCTTGACAGGGAACCTGTGTTACTCATTGGGCTTTTCGAAGCTCACCCCATTCCCTAACATTTTTCAGGAATGATATATGTTGGATCTAATGGCACTGATCTGTGGAGACTGGATTACTGAGGATTGAATCTGTTTAATCAGGTGAGTGATGTACTATGACTGACTTGACTGATATGTACTGAATATAGTATGGCTCATGGATTTAGATGGTACTCTAGAGATTATAGTTCTGCTCTGTTGTTATATGTCGGATTATAGATATGCTCTGAGGTTAGAATTGTTAGCTGTTGGATTTTAGACTTGCTCTGTGTGATACATATCCTACGGTGGATACATGAGTTGCATTCCCTTGACAAAAAAAAAGGGTTTTAAATTCCACTGCATCTGACCCTACAGTCGGAGTGCAATTCACTGGAAAGTTCAGAAATTGCCTTCGGTTGGTCGCGTGGCGACTGACTGGCATCACGTCCTCGACATCCGCGTAGGGTGGGGTTCGGGATGTGACAAGGTGGTATCAGAGCAAAGGTTGGAGATAATTAAGATTCTCATAACTGAAGTTGGTGAAATTTTGGAGATCAACTAGTATCACAGAGCAATATCAGAGCATTAGGTTATGAATTAAGGACCACAGAGTACCTGAGCCATAGATACTGAGTTCCACTTTTGGAGATCTGACGTGGAATTGTAAAGGTCTTCGTAATAGACAATAGGCCTGTAATTTTGAGGTATCTGAGGACTGGAATTTCTGAACCTGATCTGAATTGGAATGATTTAAGGTTGTAGACTCGTGAAACTTGGAGATATGTCCATACGAATAATTATGGACACAACAACTAAAAGGAAAATGACTGTATGTCTGTTAACTCTAGCAATGATGCTTGTGACTATGGATATCAGATGAATCACTTGTGGGATCATATGTGATTAAGTGATCTTAGTAGATGATTTCTGCCTATTTGAGGATGATCGCCTGGTTAATCTGATGTAATATGGGTCTGATGATCGAATCTTGAAAAGATTATACCGTTATGGTTGTACAATCTGACCAAATGGGAAATACCTGTATCTGACATAGAATCTGTGTGAAACTGATATAAAATATCTTCCCGATAGAGAACAATATCTGGAATGACATGATGATCCGATAGACGAATTAGAAAGGGAGACTATGACGATAGGACCTCCTAGATAAGACCAAACAAGTTTTGAGGACAAAACTTTTCTGAAGAGGGGTAGGATGTAACACCCCGATCCCGCGAAATTAATAATTAATTAATAACTATTAATTAATACCGACTTATAGAATGATCTAGGGAATTAATCATAATCCCGGCGGTCATGATAGATCGATAAAATAATTAAATATGTCTGGAGGAAAAGGGTAAAATACCCGAACCCAATTACTGATTAATTCGGCGAAATAACACTGCTTTAACACTAACGAAATCCGAATTAGCTAACCCGAAAAATCCCGAATGTTTAATAAATGACACGGAACCTCACTGAAGCGAACTGAATTATGAAGCTCTCGGAAGAAACCGCATTGAAAAAGGAGCTACGGAATGAAAGTTATGTAGCAAACATTGAAAATTGAATTACTGTGCAACCAAACGTGGCCTTAACCGAAAATATGGAAAAAATGGCCAAATGGGAGGCCAAGGGAATTGAACCCTTGACCTTTGAATAAAAAGAAACCTCATCCAAAAAATTTCCAACTGGGCTACTATTATCTTTGTGTCCATATATACAACAGAAATGTATATAACACTAAATTATCCTAATCTGCCACCAAAACTGGCCAATGGCCATCCATGCAACACCACACTCTTGCATCACCCCTATGCTCCCTAGCTCATCATCACCCTACTTCAGCCATGATGACCTCTCCTCCAACAAAAATACATGCAAACTAATCATGAGGTTGGGAGGTGTATTGAACAAGGAAAATCTGATTTTATTTTCATATCTCCATATAGGCATTGGAGGGAAAAGAACAGACCTGTAAAAGAAATCCTGTAAACTGATATCTTTGGAGAGAGAACCTTAGAGTGAGTGCATGTTGGTTTGGCCATTTGAGGGAGCAAAGGAAGGGAGCTAAGGTCTGGAAGTGCACAAGATGGGAGATGACTGCATTTTGAAAGGCCAAGGGAACTGGACTACACCTGTGAGTGCCTGAACCAAGCCATGAGGAAGGCCACTGCTTGAGAGGTAAATACCTCAAAACTGCTAAATTGCTAAATTTTTCTATTTGGGTTATTGGTATTTCTCTGATGGTTTTTAAATCATATAGACTGTGTAAATAAGCTACTGTGAGACCTTAGAACTGTTCTAAATTAATTAGGAGGGTCGAATAGGGTAGAAACACCCAGAACCCGTAAACAGCCACCATGGATGGACCTCGAATAGCAGGTCTGAAACAGCTGCAATCAAACTGATTTCTGACACTCTGAACTTGATCTAGACACTGATAGGGTCCCAAATACACCAACCCGCGACCCTAGAACACTGATTTGGACCCTCAAAACCGAACCTGTGAGTCTCGGCCATGGAACCCAAATTCTGTAACGGGCTTTTAAACTGAAATTTTAGAATGGAGAGTTCAAGCTCCTGTCCTAAGGGTCACAAAGAAACAAACCGTGTTGAAAACGGTTGAGAAATAAGGGCATACGGTGGAGTTGCAGGTCGCGTGATAATGGTGATGAACCGAGCACCATGCGCGGTTTTGAGCTACCAAGTGAATGTCAACTTATTGGCTTGGCATTCAAAAGAGTTTTGGAATGGAAAACAGTGAAGATCCATGCCCAAAAACTCACGAAATTGAGTTTAAAAAACCTGCAGCTTTACGGTTACTGTTCATCACTCGTGGGGAAGACGATGAACAGTGACGGGCACGGGTCATGGACCTGGATCGGGTTCGGGTCAAATCCGACCCACCCGCAAATCTGAATAACCCCAAACGGCAGCGTATTGTGGTGATTAAATTGAAATCAGGCTTGTTTGGTTACGGGCTTAACAAATTGAAATTGATTTGGGGAGATAACCTAACCGTGGATAGGGGCCAAATTGGGGATAGAGGGGACATGTAATTCCGGTTCTCTGGCCTAACTGAACCGGTCAGTTTTTGGAGGTTTTGGACTGGTTCAATTTTTGAACCCAAAAACCAAAGGGTTTGAACCCCTAATTTATAAAATTATGTTTTGACCCCTATATGATTTCTGAAATTACGGATTTGTCCCCAACTGTTTTAAAGAATTATACAGTGGCCCAAATTTCTGAGAAACTGTTCAATTAAGCCCTGACAAATTAATTAAATAATAAAATAATTATTTTATTAATTAGGTAAAATTACGATTTTACCCCTGGACATTTAATATGTCAAACGGAGTCCAAATAAATCAAATAAATAGTGTATTTTCACTATTTCAAACATTCCAGACTCAATGGTACAGTCCGATTTTGGAAATACAGTACCGAAAAATACAGACCTGTAAGTGATAAATTACTGTACTGCCCCTGATGGCACCAGACCCAAATAAAAATAAAAGACAGTCTATTTTGACTATGTCGGGCGTTCTGAACTCAACGGTGAGGTCCGTTTACCGAACTGAAGTCCCGAAAAATACAGACACATAAAGTGTAAATGACCATACTGCCCTTGATGCTTCCCAGGGTCAATTAAACATAACAGATAGTCCAACTTAATTATGTCGGACACTCTGGACCCAATGGTGAGGTCCATTTTATGAACTGACGTGCCGAAAAATATGACACGTGAAATTACCAAATTACCCCTGATACTGTACGAAGCCCAAATGAAGTCCGATTGGGACGAAATTGATAGCGATAGGAGCCCAGATACTGGTGAGACTGTAAACATGATTAAATAATGATTCGGAGTCAAAATCTTACGAAACGTAAAATGACCAAAATACCCCTGAGCACATGAAGTGCAAAGTAGAGGTGGAATAAAGGTCAAACTGATCTGATAAATTGTCATAGGGATAATTATGAACACTGAAAGGATAAATAAGACTCCGAGACAGTCAACGCGTAAAACGAGAAATGACCGATGTGTCCCGATGATCAAAAGCAGATACCAAACGAAGTCCAAAGGACTTAAGAATTTACATATGAGATATATGGGACATTCTGAGGACCACGACAGGGTCCGGGGCAAGAATGACAAAATTACCATTTTGCCCCTATGGTTAAAATAAGAACCTAACTGATACCGATTGGAGTCTAAGAGACGTAGAACTTTATATTTAAGATATAAAGACTATTCGGAGGGCCTTGACAGGGCCCGGGGCAAGAGTGATAAAATGACCGTTTTGCCCCTAAGGCTGAAGAAGTAACTGACTGATAACGATTGAAGTCTAAATGACTGGGGTTATAATCCTGATGACTGCTGAGCCTAATTTAAGAATAAAATAGCCCCGGATGAAACCCGATGAGAGGGCGATAGGCTACTAGGCTATCTTAGGTAAACCGATAGATACCTAAGATGACAAATGAGACCTGAATGGATGAGTTCTGATCTGTATATGATTGATGATTATTGTTCAGGATATACATGGAGATGCCTGACGTATCTGGAGGTTATCGGATTGTTTGCGCAAGGAGATAACCGTAACAGTTTGTGAGTAACCTGGAACTTCTGACTTGGTGTATAAGTACACCGTCTAGTTACTGTATTTTGATTTACTGTACTGTTTTGTATACTGTACTGTCTGAATGCATACTTTTTTACACGTAACATGATTTTGTACTGTCCTGTTCTCCTGTTTAGTTCGGGTCTGTCTTGTTCTGTTGTATGGTCTGTCCTAGTTTTATTCTGTACTGTTGCGTCTTGTGAGTAACCTGGAACTTCTGACTTGGTGTATAAGTACACCGTCTAGTTACTGTATTTTGATTTACTGTACTGTTTTGTATACTGTACTGTCTGAATGCATACTTTTTTACACGTAACATGATTTTGTACTGTCCTGTTCTCCTGTTTAGTCCGGGTCTGTCTTGTTCTGTTGTATGGTCTGTCCTAGTTTTATTCTGTACTGTTGCGTCTTGTGAGTAACCTGGAACTTCTGACTTGGTGTATAAGTACACCGCCTAGTTACTGTATTTTGATTTACTGTACTGTTTTGTATACTGTACTGTCTGAATGCATACTTTTTATACTGCATTACACGTAACCTGATTTTGTACTGTCCTGTTCTCCTGTTCAGTTCGGGTCTGTCTTGTTCTGTTGTATGGTCTGTCATGGTTTTATTCTGTACTGTTGCGTCTTGTGAGTAAACCTGACTCCTGAATTGGTGTATAAGATCTATCTAGATACTGTATTTTGAAGCACTGTACTGTTTTGAACATTATACTGTTTAAAAGAAAAACATATATTTAAAGTGGCATATGCCTTGTCCTGATTGATATTGTACCAGTTTGTTCCGTCCTGTTCAATTTCGATATGTCTTGATCTGATTGATGTATTGTTTCGTTTTGTTCCGTCCTGTTCAATTCTGATATGTCTTGTTCTGATAGATGTATTGTTCTGTTTTGTTCCGACATGTTCAGTTTCGATATGTCTTGATCTGATTGATGTATTGTTTCGTTTTGTTCCGTCCTGTTCAATTCCGATATGTCTTGTTCTGATAGATGTATTGTTCCGTTTTGTTCCGACATGTTCAGTTTCGATATGTCTTGATCTGATTGATGTATTGTTTCGTTTTGTTCCGTCCTGTTCAATTCCGATATGTCTTGTTCGGATAGATGTATTGTTTTCGATATGTCTTGATCTGATTGATGTATTGTTTCATTTTGTTCCGTCATGTTCAGTTCCGATATGACTTGTCCTGATTGATATTGTTTCGTTCATTTCCGTCATATTCAGTTCCGATATGACTTGTCCTGATTGATATTGTTTCGTTCGTTTCCGTCATATTCAGTTCCGATATGACTTGTCCTGATTGATATTATTTCGTTTATTTCCGTCATATTCAGTTCCGATATGACTTGTCCTGATTGATATTGTTCGTTCGTTTCCGTCATATTCAGTTCCGATATGACTTGTCCTGATTGATATTGTTTCGTTTTGTTCCGTCATGTTCAGTTCCGATATGACTTGACCTGATTGATATTGTACCGTTTGATCTGCCATGTTCAGTTCCGATATGTCTTGTTCTGATGGATGTATTGCTCTGTTTTGTCCCGTTATGATCCGTCCTGTTATGCCTCTGTCCTTGATTATGCCTGTGACTTGAACTGGTGTTTTGTTCCGTCTGATCCCGTTATGTACCGTCCGTCAATAATCTGTCTGTCTTGATTGATATATGGTCCAGTTCCGTTATGATCTGTCCGAATTCTTGACTTGGTATATAAGTTACTGCATAGATACTGTATTTTGATGCACTGTACGATTTTAAAAGTTAAACTGTCTGAATGCATGTTTTAAATGCAAACTTTTATACTGTATTGTACGCGGCATGATTTTGTCCCGTCCTACTATTATTTTGTTCGGTCTGTCTTGTTCCGTTTTATGGTCTATCTGATTTTGTTCTGCTATGATGTGTCTGACTCTGGGTACCATTCTGATTATGAGCGGTCTGGCATAAGTAGGCTTGATTACGTGCCTAACTGATATATTATTGTTATGCCCTGTTATGTTCCGCCCAGTACTGATCTGTTCTGATATTTGAATTAATTGCCTATACTCTCATTGATATTGGCATCATTGACTGTTTCGTCTGTTCTGATTTGTTGTTCCGTTTAGTTCAGTCCTGCTTTATTCTACTAAAACTGCATTTAAAGTAGATTTATAAAACTGCTATTTCATAAACAACTGAACTACCCTTGTGCTTTGTAAACAAGAAATGGTTTTGAAACCCTTGACAGGGAACCTGTGTTACTCATTGGGCTTTTCGAAGCTCACCCCATTCCCTAACATTTTTCAGGAATGATATATGTTGGATCTAATGGCACTGATCTGTGGAGACTGGATTACTGAGGATTGAATCTGTTTAATCAGGTGAGTGATGTACTATGACTGACTTGACTGATATGTACTGAATATAGTATGGCTCATGGATTTAGATGGTACTCTAGAGATTATAGTTCTGCTCTGTTGTTATATGTCGGATTATAGATATGCTCTGAGGTTAGAATTGTTAGCTGTTGGATTTTAGACTTGCTCTGTGTGATACATATCCTACGGTGGATACATGAGTTGCATTCCCTTGACAAAAAAAAAGGGTTTTAAATTCCACTGCATCTGACCCTACAGTCGGAGTGCAATTCACTGGAAAGTTCAGAAATTGCCTTCGGTTGGTCGCGTGGCGACTGACTGGCATCACGTCCTCGACATCCGCGTAGGGTGGGGTTCGGGATGTGACAAGGTGGTATCAGAGCAAAGGTTGGAGATAATTAAGATTCTCATAACTGAAGTTGGTGAAATTTTGGAGATCAACTAGTATCACAGAGCAATATCAGAGCATTAGGTTATGAATTAAGGACCACAGAGTACCTGAGCCATAGATACTGAGTTCCACTTTTGGAGATCTGACGTGGAATTGTAAAGGTCTTCGTAATAGACAATAGGCCTGTAATTTTGAGGTATCTGAGGACTGGAATTTCTGAACCTGATCTGAATTGGAATGATTTAAGGTTGTAGACTCGTGAAACTTGGAGATATGTCCATACGAATAATTATGGACACAACAACTAAAAGGAAAATGACTGTATGTCTGTTAACTCTAGCAATGATGCTTGTGACTATGGATATCAGATGAATCACTTGTGGGATCATATGTGATTAAGTGATCTTAGTAGATGATTTCTGCCTATTTGAGGATGATCGCCTGGTTAATCTGATGTAATATGGGTCTGATGATCGAATCTTGAAAAGATTATACCGTTATGGTTGTACAATCTGACCAAATGGGAAATACCTGTATCTGACATAGAATCTGTGTGAAACTGATATAAAATATCTTCCCGATAGAGAACAATATCTGGAATGACATGATGATCCGATAGACGAATTAGAAAGGGAGACTATGACGATAGGACCTCCTAGATAAGACCAAACAAGTTTTGAGGACAAAACTTTTCTGAAGAGGGGTAGGATGTAACACCCCGATCCCGCGAAATTAATAATTAATTAATAACTATTAATTAATACCGACTTATAGAATGATCTAGGGAATTAATCATAATCCCGGCGGTCATGATAGATCGATAAAATAATTAAATATGTCTGGAGGAAAAGGGTAAAATACCCGAACCCAATTACTGATTAATTCGGCGAAATAACACTGCTTTAACACTAACGAAATCCGAATTAGCTAACCCGAAAAATCCCGAATGTTTAATAAATGACACGGAACCTCACTGAAGCGAACTGAATTATGAAGCTCTCGGAAGAAACCGCATTGAAAAAGGAGCTACGGAATGAAAGTTATGTAGCAAACATTGAAAATTGAATTACTGTGCAACCAAACGTGGCCTTAACCGAAAATATGGAAAAAATGGCCAAATGGGAGGCCAAGGGAATTGAACCCTTGACCTTTGAATAAAAAGAAACCTCATCCAAAAAATTTCCAACTGGGCTACTATTATCTTTGTGTCCATATATACAACAGAAATGTATATAACACTAAATTATCCTAATCTGCCACCAAAACTGGCCAATGGCCATCCATGCAACACCACACTCTTGCATCACCCCTATGCTCCCTAGCTCATCATCACCCTACTTCAGCCATGATGACCTCTCCTCCAACAAAAATACATGCAAACTAATCATGAGGTTGGGAGGTGTATTGAACAAGGAAAATCTGATTTTATTTTCATATCTCCATATAGGCATTGGAGGGAAAAGAACAGACCTGTAAAAGAAATCCTGTAAACTGATATCTTTGGAGAGAGAACCTTAGAGTGAGTGCATGTTGGTTTGGCCATTTGAGGGAGCAAAGGAAGGGAGCTAAGGTCTGGAAGTGCACAAGATGGGAGATGACTGCATTTTGAAAGGCCAAGGGAACTGGACTACACCTGTGAGTGCCTGAACCAAGCCATGAGGAAGGCCACTGCTTGAGAGGTAAATACCTCAAAACTGCTAAATTGCTAAATTTTTCTATTTGGGTTATTGGTATTTCTCTGATGGTTTTTAAATCATATAGACTGTGTAAATAAGCTACTGTGAGACCTTAGAACTGTTCTAAATTAATTAGGAGGGTCGAATAGGGTAGAAACACCCAGAACCCGTAAACAGCCACCATGGATGGACCTCGAATAGCAGGTCTGAAACAGCTGCAATCAAACTGATTTCTGACACTCTGAACTTGATCTAGACACTGATAGGGTCCCAAATACACCAACCCGCGACCCTAGAACACTGATTTGGACCCTCAAAACCGAACCTGTGAGTCTCGGCCATGGAACCCAAATTCTGTAACGGGCTTTTAAACTGAAATTTTAGAATGGAGAGTTCAAGCTCCTGTCCTAAGGGTCACAAAGAAACAAACCGTGTTGAAAACGGTTGAGAAATAAGGGCATACGGTGGAGTTGCAGGTCGCGTGATAATGGTGATGAACCGAGCACCATGCGCGGTTTTGAGCTACCAAGTGAATGTCAACTTATTGGCTTGGCATTCAAAAGAGTTTTGGAATGGAAAACAGTGAAGATCCATGCCCAAAAACTCACGAAATTGAGTTTAAAAAACCTGCAGCTTTACGGTTACTGTTCATCACTCGTGGGGAAGACGATGAACAGTGACGGGCACGGGTCATGGACCTGGATCGGGTTCGGGTCAAATCCGACCCACCCGCAAATCTGAATAACCCCAAACGGCAGCGTATTGTGGTGATTAAATTGAAATCAGGCTTGTTTGGTTACGGGCTTAACAAATTGAAATTGATTTGGGGAGATAACCTAACCGTGGATAGGGGCCAAATTGGGGATAGAGGGGACATGTAATTCCGGTTCTCTGGCCTAACTGAACCGGTCAGTTTTTGGAGGTTTTGGACTGGTTCAATTTTTGAACCCAAAAACCAAAGGGTTTGAACCCCTAATTTATAAAATTATGTTTTGACCCCTATATGATTTCTGAAATTACGGATTTGTCCCCAACTGTTTTAAAGAATTATACAGTGGCCCAAATTTCTGAGAAACTGTTCAATTAAGCCCTGACAAATTAATTAAATAATAAAATAATTATTTTATTAATTAGGTAAAATTACGATTTTACCCCTGGACATTTAATATGTCAAACGGAGTCCAAATAAATCAAATAAATAGTGTATTTTCACTATTTCAAACATTCCAGACTCAATGGTACAGTCCGATTTTGGAAATACAGTACCGAAAAATACAGACCTGTAAGTGATAAATTACTGTACTGCCCCTGATGGCACCAGACCCAAATAAAAATAAAAGACAGTCTATTTTGACTATGTCGGGCGTTCTGAACTCAACGGTGAGGTCCGTTTACCGAACTGAAGTCCCGAAAAATACAGACACATAAAGTGTAAATGACCATACTGCCCTTGATGCTTCCCAGGGTCAATTAAACATAACAGATAGTCCAACTTAATTATGTCGGACACTCTGGACCCAATGGTGAGGTCCATTTTATGAACTGACGTGCCGAAAAATATGACACGTGAAATTACCAAATTACCCCTGATACTGTACGAAGCCCAAATGAAGTCCGATTGGGACGAAATTGATAGCGATAGGAGCCCAGATACTGGTGAGACTGTAAACATGATTAAATAATGATTCGGAGTCAAAATCTTACGAAACGTAAAATGACCAAAATACCCCTGAGCACATGAAGTGCAAAGTAGAGGTGGAATAAAGGTCAAACTGATCTGATAAATTGTCATAGGGATAATTATGAACACTGAAAGGATAAATAAGACTCCGAGACAGTCAACGCGTAAAACGAGAAATGACCGATGTGTCCCGATGATCAAAAGCAGATACCAAACGAAGTCCAAAGGACTTAAGAATTTACATATGAGATATATGGGACATTCTGAGGACCACGACAGGGTCCGGGGCAAGAATGACAAAATTACCATTTTGCCCCTATGGTTAAAATAAGAACCTAACTGATACCGATTGGAGTCTAAGAGACGTAGAACTTTATATTTAAGATATAAAGACTATTCGGAGGGCCTTGACAGGGCCCGGGGCAAGAGTGATAAAATGACCGTTTTGCCCCTAAGGCTGAAGAAGTAACTGACTGATAACGATTGAAGTCTAAATGACTGGGGTTATAATCCTGATGACTGCTGAGCCTAATTTAAGAATAAAATAGCCCCGGATGAAACCCGATGAGAGGGCGATAGGCTACTAGGCTATCTTAGGTAAACCGATAGATACCTAAGATGACAAATGAGACCTGAATGGATGAGTTCTGATCTGTATATGATTGATGATTATTGTTCAGGATATACATGGAGATGCCTGACGTATCTGGAGGTTATCGGATTGTTTGCGCAAGGAGATAACCGTAACAGTTTGTGAGTAACCTGGAACTTCTGACTTGGTGTATAAGTACACCGTCTAGTTACTGTATTTTGATTTACTGTACTGTTTTGTATACTGTACTGTCTGAATGCATACTTTTTTACACGTAACATGATTTTGTACTGTCCTGTTCTCCTGTTTAGTTCGGGTCTGTCTTGTTCTGTTGTATGGTCTGTCCTAGTTTTATTCTGTACTGTTGCGTCTTGTGAGTAACCTGGAACTTCTGACTTGGTGTATAAGTACACCGTCTAGTTACTGTATTTTGATTTACTGTACTGTTTTGTATACTGTACTGTCTGAATGCATACTTTTTTACACGTAACATGATTTTGTACTGTCCTGTTCTCCTGTTTAGTCCGGGTCTGTCTTGTTCTGTTGTATGGTCTGTCCTAGTTTTATTCTGTACTGTTGCGTCTTGTGAGTAACCTGGAACTTCTGACTTGGTGTATAAGTACACCGCCTAGTTACTGTATTTTGATTTACTGTACTGTTTTGTATACTGTACTGTCTGAATGCATACTTTTTATACTGCATTACACGTAACCTGATTTTGTACTGTCCTGTTCTCCTGTTCAGTTCGGGTCTGTCTTGTTCTGTTGTATGGTCTGTCATGGTTTTATTCTGTACTGTTGCGTCTTGTGAGTAAACCTGACTCCTGAATTGGTGTATAAGATCTATCTAGATACTGTATTTTGAAGCACTGTACTGTTTTGAACATTATACTGTTTAAAAGAAAAACATATATTTAAAGTGGCATATGCCTTGTCCTGATTGATATTGTACCAGTTTGTTCCGTCCTGTTCAATTTCGATATGTCTTGATCTGATTGATGTATTGTTTCGTTTTGTTCCGTCCTGTTCAATTCTGATATGTCTTGTTCTGATAGATGTATTGTTCTGTTTTGTTCCGACATGTTCAGTTTCGATATGTCTTGATCTGATTGATGTATTGTTTCGTTTTGTTCCGTCCTGTTCAATTCCGATATGTCTTGTTCTGATAGATGTATTGTTCCGTTTTGTTCCGACATGTTCAGTTTCGATATGTCTTGATCTGATTGATGTATTGTTTCGTTTTGTTCCGTCCTGTTCAATTCCGATATGTCTTGTTCGGATAGATGTATTGTTTTCGATATGTCTTGATCTGATTGATGTATTGTTTCATTTTGTTCCGTCATGTTCAGTTCCGATATGACTTGTCCTGATTGATATTGTTTCGTTCATTTCCGTCATATTCAGTTCCGATATGACTTGTCCTGATTGATATTGTTTCGTTCGTTTCCGTCATATTCAGTTCCGATATGACTTGTCCTGATTGATATTATTTCGTTTATTTCCGTCATATTCAGTTCCGATATGACTTGTCCTGATTGATATTGTTCGTTCGTTTCCGTCATATTCAGTTCCGATATGACTTGTCCTGATTGATATTGTTTCGTTTTGTTCCGTCATGTTCAGTTCCGATATGACTTGACCTGATTGATATTGTACCGTTTGATCTGCCATGTTCAGTTCCGATATGTCTTGTTCTGATGGATGTATTGCTCTGTTTTGTCCCGTTATGATCCGTCCTGTTATGCCTCTGTCCTTGATTATGCCTGTGACTTGAACTGGTGTTTTGTTCCGTCTGATCCCGTTATGTACCGTCCGTCAATAATCTGTCTGTCTTGATTGATATATGGTCCAGTTCCGTTATGATCTGTCCGAATTCTTGACTTGGTATATAAGTTACTGCATAGATACTGTATTTTGATGCACTGTACGATTTTAAAAGTTAAACTGTCTGAATGCATGTTTTAAATGCAAACTTTTATACTGTATTGTACGCGGCATGATTTTGTCCCGTCCTACTATTATTTTGTTCGGTCTGTCTTGTTCCGTTTTATGGTCTATCTGATTTTGTTCTGCTATGATGTGTCTGACTCTGGGTACCATTCTGATTATGAGCGGTCTGGCATAAGTAGGCTTGATTACGTGCCTAACTGATATATTATTGTTATGCCCTGTTATGTTCCGCCCAGTACTGATCTGTTCTGATATTTGAATTAATTGCCTATACTCTCATTGATATTGGCATCATTGACTGTTTCGTCTGTTCTGATTTGTTGTTCCGTTTAGTTCAGTCCTGCTTTATTCTACTAAAACTGCATTTAAAGTAGATTTATAAAACTGCTATTTCATAAACAACTGAACTACCCTTGTGCTTTGTAAACAAGAAATGGTTTTGAAACCCTTGACAGGGAACCTGTGTTACTCATTGGGCTTTTCGAAGCTCACCCCATTCCCTAACATTTTTCAGGAATGATATATGTTGGATCTAATGGCACTGATCTGTGGAGACTGGATTACTGAGGATTGAATCTGTTTAATCAGGTGAGTGATGTACTATGACTGACTTGACTGATATGTACTGAATATAGTATGGCTCATGGATTTAGATGGTACTCTAGAGATTATAGTTCTGCTCTGTTGTTATATGTCGGATTATAGATATGCTCTGAGGTTAGAATTGTTAGCTGTTGGATTTTAGACTTGCTCTGTGTGATACATATCCTACGGTGGATACATGAGTTGCATTCCCTTGACAAAAAAAAAGGGTTTTAAATTCCGCTGCATCTGACCCTACAGTCGGAGTGCAATTCACTGGAAAGTTCAGAAATTTCCTTCGGTTGGTCGCGTGGCGACTGACTGGCATCACGTCCTCGACATCCGCGTAGGGTGGGGTTCGGGATGTGACAGATACGCTCAGGAGTACAAGTTTGGCAGTAAAAGAATGAACTTGGCTGGATAACACCACATGGAAGAGAAATGGTATCTACTTACCTCTAATGCGTTGCTAAATCAGTCTCCTGTAGGTTTGCCTTTTCCCGTTGAGTTCCCTATATATCAGTAATTACGTTTCAGAATAATTTTTATTCACCAAATTCTATGCCTTGCTATGATCAGTATTTCTAATACTTATTTAGACTTTACCATTGAGCCCGGAATGCCGAGGAAAGTCAATTTAGGCTTTCGCGAAATTCCATTTGGGCTTCTAAATTAAAAAGGGCGAAACTGTCATTTGTACTTTTATGTATCTTTTATTTCCGGGATCTCTTTTCACAAATCAGACTCCATAGTTGAGTCCGGAGTGCCCAAATTAATAAGAATTCACTATTCAAATAATTTATTCGGAGTCTGTTGAACCACGTTTCGATTTAAGGGCATTTTGGTAATTTCTCCTTTAAATAATTACTTAATTTAAATATTATTTTATTACTTCGGTCAATTCACAATTAACCATAATTCCTGAGCATAATTATAACTTCACAAAGTTCTATTTTGAATTAAATCAGCTAATCAATAATTAAATCTAACCTTTGTTTGGCTGCAGTCGATATTTCCACTAGCACTGCAATCATTCTTTAATAATTGCTCCTGGTTGGATAATATGTATTGGAGGTCTAACTCTTCCAATTTATCGTGGAAATTCCCCCCCCCCCAATCTGTTCCTGTACGCCCATACCATCTTATGACCGAAACCCAATACCACAATCTTCCTTTGTTCCAGTTCAATCCGTCAAAAGCTACATAAAACTGAAACAGTAGGAGTCTTAGAACAAGAAATTACCGGTCAACACACCTCCAGTTTGCCGTCATGTATTTTTCTATGTACAGCCGCTACATCTGCTATACTATAATGGAACAATACTCCATCAACTTCTTTGCTGAATTCCTTCTTATCAGTCAAAACCGACACTAACGGCAGCACTAAAACTTCATAATATTTCTGCAGTCAGCGCGTTGCTCCTTCAGCTCAAGCGTTGCCGTCTCGGAGACCAACATCAACGGTCCCCCCCCTGTCTGGTGGCCCGTTCGAGCAGCTACCGCCTGACTCTCTCAATCTTTCCCACACCCTGCTGCAGCGCTGCTGCTATTCTCACTGCCGCAGCAAATTTTGCAACAGCAGTTCCTGTTGCTCTACTTTCTTCCTTCCTTCCTCACTCGGTCAGCTGCTACACAAGCATGCATATATATAACATTTCCCTGCTGTTTTAATTTATTTCTCACTGCTGTACGCTTCAGTTGGCCACTGCCACCACACCAACTCCTCACGGCTGCCTCACGCTTTTCCTTTTCTCACACTACCTGCTGTACCGCCAACTGTACATATATATACACTATACAATTTCCCCTGTTCCGATCCATCTCAGTTCTTCCAATAAAATAAAACTAATTGTAGACATATTTGCACTGCATCAAGGTCTGCTCCTCCCTATTATTAATTTCGGCTGCTTCTAATTTCATATCTTTGACCGAGTGTATGAGCGGTGGCTTTGCCACCTGGTTACATGGGAGCTCACGCACACACACCTGTACACACACGGCTGCTGTATGCAGCTCACTCAACACCCCCACATGACACACCTGCACCGCATGTTTTGCCACCAATACTACACAAACACATGTAAACCCACCAATTCTTGCTGCCACGCTACACCTCACAATATATATATATATAGATATATATTTTGCCGGCACCGCAACACTTCTATCTCTTGACAACAGCTCCTGCTGCACGGATCTTTTCTTTCTCGGCTGCCACGTTACACAATATACACATTTGTAATATATATTGCTCTCTCATGCACTACATGAAATCTTGAGATTGCCACCTGCCCATTTCTTTTTCTTTTTCTTTCTTTTCTTTTACTTCCATTGGATTATAATATATACATATATTATAAGCTGACCGTATACACATATATATATATATATTCATAATCATTTAGATTTACTTTAAAATTTATGCGTCGACATTCACTTGCACGTTTTCTAGTAAAATCGGCTTCCGGTGCAACGGCACCCGGACACCCGTGCCTGCCTGTCGTACCTATGCATCGTAATTAAACAATACAGTCTATTACGCATCCACTTTTATTTATGTCATTTAACGGCTTATAATTCCGGATTACATTTTATAGCCCGGTCCAGCCCGGTGTACATGCTATATCCCGAGTTGGGATATTACAAAACTCATGTGGACATGTAGCCTCCAACTAAACTACTGGGACTAATGGTCCGAAAATCATTGAATATAAACTTGTATAGCTTATATTTGGCCTTATGAGAAATATGTAAAATTTTCTAACCTGCACCAAATGATTCATGATTGATAATGTTGTTATATTTTTTACAAAACAATGTCTTCGTAACAATGGCTTTTGCTATGTCCTAGACCCAGTATGAAGAGTAGTTAAGAAACTTGGCGTTATGATTTCTTTTGCTGTTATAGAAAAAAGGTAAGCGTAAACAGCTGTCCTTTTAAAACTTATTATTAATAAGATCAAATTATTTGCACTTAATCGATTATTATGACTTGTGAGTAATTACAAGCATATCAGAATAAATAAAATTTAGCTCTAAATTAAGTAATAGAATTTTGTTCTACTCTAGATACTTATATTAATTATAATATGTTCCGTATACAATATACATATGTTCTTTAATTTTATTTTTTTTAGTTAAAATTAAATAATTACATGATATTAGTGCAATTATATATCTATATATATATATATGTCATATTAAGGATGTGATAATATATGAATAGGAGAGGCTAGAATCGAAGCCAAGTACTATCCCATGAAATTTAACCGGTGCAACTAAAAAAAATAAAAAATCAGAAACCACACTTCCTATTTAATGGAGCTATTGTAATAGACATGCTATTTAATGGGCTTCCTCTTGTCGATATTTTTAAGGTAAATTATACTTATTTTTATTAAATTTTTTAATAATTACATATATTATCTCTCTAATTTTTAAAATTATATTATACTTTTTGTCAAAGTTGTTGAACTAATGGAAAAAACAAAATAAGTAAATTGATTGAATATTTACTTTCTTTCCCAATATAATATTTTGACTTTCTTTCTCATCTTAATATTCTCTCTCTAACAAATAGCAATCTCACTGTATTGGGATTACACATACATACATACATACAGAGACGCACAAACACATACACATTTAATTTTATTTTTGGGAGAATCTTTTACTAAATGGTAGTGAGTTTTTTATTTTATTTAATCCGACGTAGATAATTTTAATTTATTTATCAACTTTATCTATTTTTTTAAATCGCATATTTAATATTTGGTTTTAAACTAATAACGATTTTGGATGACTTGTACAAATTAACAAAAATTTGAGATAATTTCAAAAATTTTATTAATTTAAATATATAATTTTGTTAAAAAATTATTTTTAGAATTATATTTTAAAAATTAAAATAAAAATTTACATATATTAAATTAAATCAAACTCAAATAAGTTGAGTTTGGTAAAAAAATTCTAATTAGAGGATTCATGGGGCATTGAAAACAGGCCATTAACTGAAAAAGGGGCCACTCTGAATTATTTTGACAGAACCGATTAATGGTCAACCCACCAATCATCTTAATTTAGGCCAGTGCTGTCACCTAATGAAATCAATGCCTAAGTCGGAACATAAAGGCTTGCATAGGATGTAAAATAGTAGTTTAATGATTATTAGTATAACACAGTAAGTTGAAATCATATACTGATTAGACACTTGAAATAATTAGAATAAATTATATCATTTGTTATCATTAGTTAATTTATAATTAGGACTAAATTTATTTAATTAAATAGCATTACTGAAAATAATTTATAATGTTATTCTATCTTCCAACTCACATCATATATATGATATTTTAATTAGTAGATAATTTAAAATTAAAAATAAAATGATCAAGATTAATAAAAACTAAATATTTATACCATTTAATAATTAAAATATCTTATTTTATATATGTTCGAGTTATAATAATACTACCCTACTCAAAAAAAAAAAAAAAAAAAAATACCATTTTTCACATAGTTAGAACATTATAGCCCATGCCAAGTTGTGGGTACAGTCTCGAACTAAGCAGCACTGAAAAACTAAGATTCAAGAATACAATGTTACAAAAATTATAAAATACAACATCTCATCTCATCAATATACACCGGAAAGGGGATATGCATACAATCTCCACCCAAATCTCTATCCAGGCATGAAATTTTCACCCAGAAACATGCCTAACACAGAAATTGCTATAAAAATCACACACTAATCAATTATTCCCTGTGGCAGTGGGAAAAATATTATACCCCCAACAAACATGGTTCAATACTTGATTATAATTTGCAATTTGATTATAGTGTTATGGGTTTACAAATACACACACTCAGATGTATATATATGTGTGTGTGTGTGTGTGTCTGTGTGTGTGAATGAGGATTTTACAACTAAACAGAATCAAATATATCTGAGTTTGAGAGAAAGAGAAGAGAAATCAAGCATCGTGGCCTACCTGATGGGCTGATTAAACCTCCTGCGATGTGTGTTTCCCCTTTCCCTTTTCAGCTTCTAACCCTCAACAAATGGAAACGGCGCCTGCTTTGAGAGAGAAAGAGAGTTTGAGAGAGAGAAACGAGCAGAATGATATTATATATACAGGGTTATTAGCGACGCACACTGTGCGTCGCCAATAACCCATATGGGCGTCGCTAATGCTCCGTCCGTCATATTTGCGACGCGAGATTCTCCGAATGGACTATTTGCGACGCACGGGGGCGTCGCTAAATGCCACCAGGGCGTCGCCAATACTAAGGCGCCAATTTTCAGGCGGGAAACTCATTTTTTTATTAATTTTTTTCGGCATTATTAGCGACGCACACCGTGCGTCACTAAAAGTGACACTGTGCGTCGCAAATGGTCACTTTTAGCGACGCACGATGTGCGTCGCGAATACTGAGCGTCGCTAAAACTCTTATTTTTTGTAGTGTATGTTGTATGGTATAGAATGTAGGGTAGCGAAGAAACATGTTCGAAAAATGAGGGTAACCGAAATGAAATGTTTAGACGAATGTGTGACATAACAAAATAAAGTAGGATAAGCAACAAAACCATTCATGTAATATGTTTTGACTAGTGACTAGTGCAACGTAAATCACCTAATGCATTGATATGGAGGATTGATTTGACATGAGTTGAAGGTGTCAAAAGAACAAGAGGAAGGCTAAAGAAAACATGGTTTGAGGCCATGAAAAGGGACACAATTCCATTAGATTTAGCTGATAACCAAAAGAAGCCCAACGACACTAGGGACAATGGATCTATTTATCCAATCATGAATAGTTGGGCTAAAAGATTATTTAGTTGAGAATGTGAAATAGATGCAGTAGTATGATCATAAGTTTTAAACCCTTATTTTCCTAAACATCATAGGCTCAAAACACTCAATTATCTGTTTAGGTCAGTACTTGGCATATAAGATCACTTAGATAATGTTCCTTGATGGAAACCAAATTACCTCCTATCACGAGATATATTAATACCTATAAAGTACCACACAATTTTATGATTTCCTAAAATCTTCATCATTCATTAAAGGAAAATCCAATGAAAAATATTTCTAAGAATAACTTTATTTCTACTAGAGAATTGCAGATGAAGATTAAACAGGGGTTGACGGAAGTGTACCTTGACTTCTGATGCTGGATTAAGTAGTTGATGATGTTCCTCTTTTGATTTATTATATCGTTCAATTATTGATTTCATGCTGATAAGAGCAAAACAAAATGATCAGATTCTCGCACAACTATTTATTTTATTAGCTTTAATACTGTCACATTGCAACTTAATGTAATGGCATTAGTGCATTACTATGAAGAAGACAACAGGTAGGAAAAGCTTCTATGGAGAAAAATGATAGATAAAAAGAATATAATGTTATAGAACAATCACTATATCCAAATAGCTACTTGAATTTTCATTGTCCTAAATTATCTGGTGTTTCATGCAAGTATTTGCAGCTCATTACGAATGCGGTCATGCATAAAGTTATTTGCTATTTTTGTAGTTCATGTGCGATTTTTTACTGAAAAATGAGAATATTATAGAAGGATAAGAGTGGCCTCCCACTCCTCCACAAACACAGAAAAAAGTGGGTGTCTCTCGCTTTGTACTTATATCCCATATCTTAACTTCAAAAATCTAAATTTCCTTTCTAATTTTAACAAACTGTGAAAACTGAATCTTAAAACTTAAGAGCTTCGCCATCTATTAAGGTTCAATATTGTCACATGTCCCTTTCCTTTTTATTTTTATTTATATATTTATTATTCCCTGTCATTTTACTTAAACAATATTTGCTTGGTTTCTCCCCTACTGACCAGCTGATGCTTGACTATATTCTGAAGTCGAGGTGCTCTAAATTAGTAGCAACAGCCTTTTTCTGCTTTCAACTTGATTGTGATGTATACCTTATAGACTTGGAGAATAGGAACTCACTAAACATATGATTGCTTCTACCTCAAATATGCTTTCGGTCTTGTTATATTTAGCACTTTTCCTATGGAAGGAGCTTCCTATGTAGTCACACTGTTGACCATATCATATGTTGAAAACAGCTTCATTTTATCTACTTGTCATAAAAGATTGTTATGAGGAGGTGGACATGTTGTTCTATCATATATGATTTAGATATTCTGATTCAAAATACTGCCTAAACTGGATTTAAAATAAATAGCGTTCGATTGCTATTGCATATTCGCTTCGAATGCGGTGCTTATGTTTGCGTTATTTCAATTCAGGCCTAACACTGATTCTGTGTCTAAGGAACACATTCATGTCAGATTAGCCGTGCCCCAATTGTCAAAATCAAAATCAGTCTGTCACAGTATCACCTTTCTTGGGGAAATCTTCTATCAAGGTGCTGCTACACAATATTGATAGCGGAGTGCTATATGGGAAGGGTATGAAGTTTTAACTAAGAAATATATCCAAGACTCCTTGATTTTCCAGGAAAGCAGGCTCTAGTACATTGTTGCACTTACAAAGAAGAGTCGTCTCGGTTGGTTTTCATTTTCAAACAGTGGTACTATCGGCTTGAAGACGAGAGGGAGGTTTGTTTGTTTGTTTGTTTGTTTTTTTTTTTGTGTGGTTACAACGATGGGATGGCAGAACCTAACTACTGCTTAAGTGTGTGCGTGTGTTGTTATGAAAATTGCATCCATACCGTTTGGATCATGAGCTTGGTTTTAATAGGGTTCAAATGAAAAGTTTCACATAACTTTATTACACTATACAAATAGTAAAATTTTATAGTTTCAAATGCACCATGCATAAATAATAAGTATGCCACCATCCCAATAGTGTTCAAATGAACCATGCAACCCTCGTAGCCACCTAAAAACACTGACGCTCACATAGAGGAGATTACAAAATTAGTCATCATAATGACACTGGTAAGAAAGATTGACAAGATTCATATCTGAGGATAGTGCAAGTTGAGGAGAAGATAGAAATTATTTAAGATAGGGAGAAAAGACACAATAAATGATGAAACAAAATTCATATAACCTCCTTCAAATAATAAGAATAATTCAAATAATTTTGCTAAGTTGAATTAAATATACAAGTTATTTTCAATAATAAATTTTCTAACAATTCCGACTTGAAATCAATTTAAATATCTCCACAAACTTCCTACAACTGACCCTAAGACTACTTATATACGTTGAGATATTGCATTTTGTAAACATTCTAGCTCTAATGGATATGATTGAAGCTATTTGATTTTATCTAGAGGAAGATATCAAACTTGGGCCACGAATTCTAACATGTTGAGATTGGACCTCTAATAGACCACAATGGATTAAAGACTGTTTTTGAGGCAAGAGCGAGCTAAATGGGCTAAGATGGACATCTAGCAATGTACATGACGGGCTAAGGCCCCACCGAAAGTAGAGTTTTATTAAAATGCTCAATTAATTCTATTGAAATGGAAAAAATTGAAGGGGCATTGCTTGGTCCGATGAAAAATGCTCGGACTGTAAAGCATGAGAATGCGCAATGCCGCGTAACTATCAAGATTACCCCCCAACCCAACGATCGACTATCCAGCGGTGGAGATATTTCAGAAGACGAACACGTGAGACGCGTCCGAAAACACTTGTATTGGAAATTTGGAATATCATTACTTTTTTTTTTTTTTTTGCTTTTGGCATGAGTGAAGACTGACGTGGATGCAGAGCACAAGAACGTCTAGGTTCTCTTCATGAAAACTTGTGGGTCCCACACTTAAACCCCCTCTCTCTCCCCTCCCTCTCTCTAAACCAGTCCCTTCCCTTTTTTTGTTCTTTCTCCTTTCTGTCTCCGACCTTGTTCCACGATTCAGGAGGAGAAAGTTATAGTATTTTATGTGGATATATCTTCATATATCTATATATATGTGCGTTTAGAGAGAGGGAAAAAGAAATGGGTGAGTAGCAAGGATATATTCAATCTCTCTAATTCTATAGTTCTTCTTCTCCAATGAGTTAAAACTGCAGTTTATTGGCGGTTCTCTTTAAGATTCTGGTTTGTTGGTATTGTTTTTGATTGTTTGTAAATACTTTTAGTTTATTGATGGGCTTTGTATGAAGAGTGTAACTCTGATTTTTGTTATTTTAATGTCAATTGGGTAGTTTTTGGTGCAATTAGTGGTTGTTTCGGTGCTCTGAGGGTTGACAATTGAATTAACAAAATAGGATACTTCTTTCATCAGCTGTATATCGGCTTTCTCTCTAAATTAAAGTTTGTTGGGTTCGCAACGTTATCTGTTAATTTTCTTGTTACTTTATTTTCCAAATCCATAGATGAATTGAAGAAAGCACAAGTTCTCTTCACTCCTGTTCTTGTGCAGAAACGCAGAGAATAAATTTATAACTATATTAGAAAGAAGATAACATAAAAAAGAGTACTGAGGAGAGACAAGTCAATTTGATCGAGGAAAACATTGGAAATTTAGAGGTTTTGTTAGATCTTAGGCCATATAGGTATGTCAGATCTGGAAACCTATCTGATCGGTTTTAATATTTCTTTATGGGTTTATGTTTATCTGAAGATTCCCAGAAACGGGGAATGAAAATTCAAACTTGGGGGTTTTTGGGTTTTAGTTCAACAAGTGTTCTGTCTTTATCTTCAGCTGATTGGGGATCTTGAAAGGTTCAAACTTGTCAAATTGATGGATTGAACAAGTAGTCCTCTTGGGTGCAATGTTAAGAGCATTAGCTTTTGGGCTGTTTATTGCTTCTGTAGTCATCTCTGTTTCTGCCTCTGATAATGGGTTCTCCCACTGCCATTGCGATGACGAGGGGTTTTGGAGCATACAAAGTATTCTTGAGTGCCAGAAAGTGAGTGATTTCCTGATTGCAGTAGCATATTTTTCGATCCCCCTTGAATTACTTTACTTCGTTAGCTGCTCGAATGTGCCATTCAAATGGGTACTCCTTCAATTCATTGCATTCATAGTCCTTTGTGGACTGACTCATTTGCTCAATGGGTGGACATATTATGGTCCCCACTCCTTCCAATTGATGCTGGCCCTTACCATAGCCAAATTCCTCACAGCCCTTGTCTCTTGCGCAACTGCCATCACCCTTTTGACTCTGATCCCTCTTCTTCTGAAATGGAAAGTGAGAGAGCTTTTCTTGAAACAAAATGTGTTGGAGCTGGACCAAGAGGTTGGGATGATGAAGAGACAGAAAGAAGCAAGCTGGCATGTCCGGATGCTGACCCAAGAAATTCGGAAGTCACTTGATAAGCACACGATATTGTACACCACTCTGGTTGAGCTTTCTAAGACCTTGGATCTACAGAATTGTGCGGTTTGGATGCCCAATGAAAATAAGACAGAGATGAACCTGACGCATGAATTGGAAACAAGGTCTTCCAAAAAGTACAATTCTTCACTTCCCCTAAATGACCCAGATGTATTAGATATAATAAAGAATAAGGGGGTAAGGATTTTGAGGCCAGATTCGGCACTTGGGGCTGCAAGCAGAGGTGGGTCTCGTGAGTCAGGTGCTGTGGCAGCAATTCGTATGCCAATGCTCCGTGTTTCAAATTTCAAAGGGGGAACACCAGAGTTGGTTGATACTTGGTATGCCGTACTTGTTTTGGTGCTTCCAACCGTAAGTGATAGAGTTTGGAGCTATAATGAGATGGAGATAGTGGAAGTGGTTGCTGACCAGGTGGCTGTAGCTCTCTCCCACGCTTCAGTTCTTGAGGAGTCCCAGCTAATGAGAGAAAAACTGGAAGAGCGAAATCGCATGCTACAACAGGCTAAGGAGAACGCAATGATGGCAAGCCAGGCAAGGAACTCTTTTCAAAAGGTGATGAGCCATGGGATGAGGAGGCCGATGCACTCAATTTTGGGTCTACTTTCAATGTTTCAAGATGAGAATATGTGCTCTGAACAGAGGATTATTGTTGACACAATGGTGAAAACCGGCTGCGTTCTCTCAACTTTAATAAACGATGTACTGGAGATTTCGGATAAGGATAATGGAAGATTCCCATTAGAGATGAGGCCTTTTCAGCTACATTCTATAATTAAGGAAGCTTCTTGTCTTGTCAAATGCTTGTGTGTATATAAGGGCTTTGGATTCGCTATAGATGTTCCACATTCTTTGCCTAATCTGGTTTTGGGTGATGAGAGGAGGACTTTTCAGGTTTTACTGCATATGGTTGGGCATCTATTGAATGTAAGTGATGGAGGTGTCATTTTCCGGGTAGTTTCAGAGAGCGGAAATGAGGGCAGAATTGATAAAGGGATGTGGAGACCAGGCACAAACAATGAGTATGTGAGCATAAAATTTGAAATTGAAGTTAGTGATGGAGGTTCACTAGCAGAAGGCTCAATTTCTACTATACATCTCAGTGGTAGGAGGCATAACAGCAACCAAATTAAGGAGGGTCTGAGCTTCAGCATGTGCAAAAAGCTAGTGCAGGTCAAAATCCCTTATATTTTGCTTATGTTTTATTTTCTCTCTGGCGCTTGATTTCGTTTCTGCATTAGTAGTTACTGATACTTTAGGCAAGTCTTGATTTCACTTGGAAATGAACTGTTGCAATTGTGTTTGCATTGCACTTCATAAGCCTCCTTTCATGTTTCATTGCATTTGTAATGAGCATGTAGAGAATTATTTTTAGGATGTTCATAACATAATATCGCTTTGGTTTTTTTTTTTTACCACTTCTTACTAGTGGCTTGATTTCTGTTACATAAAGAGATAGTTTTCATGCCTTCAATTCTTCAAATGCAGTGTGAAACAAATTGGATGTATCCTACATTCACGAGACATCAAAAGCATGCACTTAATCTATTGATAACCTATTTCTAGTTTTGTAAACTACAGCTATTCTTATTCAAGATGTCAATTTCTTAGATCTTGCTTTATATCCTAACCCACATTTCCAAGGCATCCGTTGTGGAAGTGCCAAAAGTACCTTATAACATGTTTGGTTGCATATAAAAAGTAAAATAATTGAATCTTTTATCAATTAGTTTTTTGCGATGAAGTATCCTTTGTTGTTTATTTTAGTCAATAAATGTTGGCATGGACATCATTTCCCCAACATAGCTTTTGCAGGCTTGTCTTGAGTTTCCAGTAAGGTGAGGCTTTAGGGAAGCCTGTCTAAGGAGTCTCTTGAAACTTATTATTATGCACAAGGTGTGTGGCTCTCATGAAACATATACATCATGCCTTGAAACCTGCTGTATGCCTAAAAGTTATTCGTTTTACACGAAGTGATTGTAGGGATCTTATTACATAATTTTTTTTTTTTAAATTTCTGATTTGGTAATGTATTTTAACTAAGACTTTTTAGACATACGGAGTTCTGAAAAAACAGTTGCAGCTTTATCTTAAATTTTGATTCCATAGTAGATAGAGCCGCCAACTTGTAATAAATATTATCAATGACTTCTCTCTGATATTCTGTTATGGAATTGAATTTCTTTCTGTTTTTCAATTTTTATGCGTGGAATCAAATAGCTCTTCTCACAGGAGAACAAGGGTTCAACTCTACCTCTTGCCTTCTACGTTGCTTTCTGTTGTTTATATGAATACAAATATATTTTACAGAGCTTGGTTTACCTTTGTTTTATATATAGTTTTGTACATGAATCATAACAATCTTTATAACAGTAACAGTAGCAGCATATTTAGGATGAAGGACTTGTTTTAACCTTTGGGAGAAGATAATCTGTCCCTTTCTTTTGTTGCTGTTTCATTGTTGCATGAACTTGTTTTACTGGGCCTGATAGTTTTGTAAAGGATCTGAATATTGATCTGTTTTGGTTTTTATTCTTATATTTGCTAATCTTCTGTGCCAATGTTTACATGGTCACTGATCAAATCATTCAAAATTTTATTTATTTATTTTGCAAAACAGTACTGGAATATCGGTCAGTTCCTTGATGGTAATTTAACTTCTGAACCTCTTTTGTAAAAAGTATATACAGATGATGCAAGGTAATATCTGGGTATCCTCCAATTCTCATGGCCATGCTCAAAGCATGACTCTTATTCTCAGATTTCTAGTCCGACCTTTCAGAAGACCTATATTTGAACTTGGAAATTCCTCAGAGCAACCAAATTCCAATTCTATGTTCAGAGATCTTCAAGTTATTCTAGTTGATGATGATGATGTAAACAGAAAAGTGACCAAGAAGTTGCTCGAGAAGCTTGGTTGCCAGGTATCTGCCTTTTCGTCTGGGTTCGAATGCCTGACTACTCTTGGCTCTGCCAGGACTTCTTGCCAAGTTGTAATTTTGGATCTTCATATGCCTGAAATGGATGGGTTTGAAGTGGCAACAAGGATTCGGAAATTCCGGAGCCGTAATTGGCCTTTGATAATAGCCCTGACTGCAAGTGCGGAGGAACATGTTTGGGAGAGATGCCTACAAGCGGGAATGAATGGAGTCATTCAAAAACCTGTTCTTTTACAAGGACTGGCCGATGAGCTTCGAAGACTCCTGCAACGTACAAATGGAGGGGTCTGAAGAAATTGTAGTTTATAAGGATTTATTATATATTTTGGTGGGGATATCGATCAACTCACCTCCAAGATACTGGCATGAAGAAGCTAGAATTAACACTCATTGGTAAACAAACTTTAGCTGTTAGTTTTTGCTAATCATGGCCTTGGTTAACCTTCATTGCTATAAATTAGATTGAATTATAGTTGTATTTGCTTTTAAATGGAAGCTGCTCACATGTCTATCTAATAGTAACACCAAATTTATCAAGATTTAAAAAAAAATTGATACTTCATAAACTAATTGAAGATAGTGATCTTTTGGGCCAAATGCAATTTTAGAAATATCATCCCTAATAATGACATTTTCTTAGCAGCATTCCATATCATAGTTATTAGCAAGCTTTGCATTTTGGAAATGTCAGTCTTAATATATATATATATATATATATATATATATATTAATTTTTTATCAGAATTTCTTGTTATGTTTAGTGGACATTTTTGAATGTGCATTCAGTTGTGGAAGCTATTAAGCTAATGACTACACTAATAAATCTTTTTAAATTTACGAACTCCATTTAAGTTCCAAATGGCTATTGTTTCCTTTTAGATCACAACTCTTGATTATGAGGTATTTTTTCTTCTGATATGTTGTATGATTAAACTTGGTCAGCGTCTAGTGGGATCATATTGGTAATGTCAGATTGTGAACTCAAAAGCTTTAAATTTTCAATTACTGCTAAAAATTTCAGATCATTTTGTGAATGTAATTGATCTGTGAAAGGCTGGTGGGTTTGGCAAAGTTCTGTGACCATGTTCCTTTGGCAGGTGACCCAAATGCTCATGAAATGAATTTGTTTCCATTAAAGGAGAAATTTGAATTGGAAAGCAATTAGTTTAAGCTAGTGTTGCAGGGACAGTTTTGACTGTGTGAAACTTCATTTCTTTGACCAAAGTTTTCCAAGCATTAATAGAATACATTAAGGTTTCACTTTGGCGCCAAGTTGCACTTAGTCAATGTAATGCCATCTCATCATCAACTTGACATTTTTTTTTTTTTTTGGGTTGTAAATCACGAAGATTGAAGCATAAGTTTTGTGTGGCACATGATATATATTAGTGGAGCTGCTATAGCAGGTTGAGGTTGGGTTCACTTAAACAAATAATTATTAGAGAAGATGCTCTCTCTCTCTCTCTCTCTCTCTCTCTCTCTCTCTCTCTCTCCCATGAAACAAGTTTTTCTCAAAGTGGATATATATGATCTCATCAGATTCTTACTTTTTTTTTCTTGTCAAGCTGAGCACCAAGTTGCAGTTTATCAATGTGATCTCCTTAGATTCCTACCTTGGTCTTGTCAAACTTTCAGGCTGAAGCATAAATTTTCTGCACAATTTATTGACTAAGGGTATATGACAAATATTAGTGGAACTATTACAGGTTGGGCCCACTTAATAAATCAATTATTAGAAAGAAGATGCATTTTAACTTAATCCCCTCTCTCTCTCTCTCTCTCTCTATATATATATATATATATATATTGAAATTGAAATCAAGTGGATTTGGAGAATTTCTACCTTGTAAGCGAGCCAATTGAGTTGAATAGTAAGTTGTCTAAACTTGACTTAAGATGGTAGTGACTAGTGAGTGTCAAAATGAAGTTGGAGCTTGAATGACCTATTTGAGGAGTAATCTCATTTTCTCCTTGTTTGGAGACATTTATTAGCGAAGCCCTTTTGGGATGTAGTGTTGTAGGATAAGGAAAGAATTGAGCATTGTGTGGAGAATAGTTCCCTTTTTGTGGGGAGAGAGAGAGAGAGAGAGAGAGAGAGAGAGAAGAGGAATATGAGAACTTTTAAAAGAGTTAATCTTATTGGAGCTTTAAAAACATTGGAACTTTTTGTGAACTTTGTTCTTTTGGATTTAGGAAGTATATCTTTTGTATTTAAATAAATTTATAGATTTTATTTTTGGAGATCTTAAACTTTAATTTTTGTAGCTGTTTGTCATTATGGGTTGGCTCCCCTTTGCGGTGCCATGTTAATATAGATATATATATATATATATATATATAATTATCTCACGAGTCAAATTCTAATGGAGACCTGGACTAGAGCTCAATTATATTTGTTAGTTCTACTCTTGATCCACATATAGGCTTTTGGGCTCTTAATTCTTTTGTCAAGAGTTTATTGGGCCAGCCCTAGTCTTGTCTTGAGCCTCCTATCCTCCTTCAACATTGCCACCTCTACCGGCCTAGCTGTGGGCCATTTGTCACGGGCGGGCTAAGAATAGGAACTCTTCATTGCAGAGGGTATGAGTCTGTTGTGAATAGTTTTTAAAAGTCATTTGAGCCCTTACAGCCACAGCGTCCTCAATGCAATGGATGGACGTCTCGGATTTTAAAACTAATCCATTCATATAATTTGCATATAAATAGAAATTAATCTGTGACACCTAATTATATGTCACATCATTCGTTTGGATAGGAGGTGCCGTACCTGATCTTTAACTCCTTAGTTACTAAGTGATGTGGCAGTCCTCACTCGTAACACATAATTTGATACCATTCTAATACTTCACAATATTCATGTTTTTTTAAAAAATTAGACAATCTATCTTAAATTTTTTTTCAAAAGTTATATTTCTTTATAAGTATAAGTATATCACAATCTGAATAAGTGTACAATTCAAAATATGTTTTCCTGCATTATATTAAGGCATTACACCTTAAAATTGAGTTTAAGTTTAGATATAAACTTTAAAATAGTTAAAATGATCTTAAATTTGATTTATTTTTCACTATAGGTTAAGTCTACTTATGAGAGTCATTAAATAGTATGTTTTTAAATTTCTTTTATTAATATTTGAATAGTTATTGAAAAATTTGAATAATTCAGTTGCAAAATATGAATAAAAATTCCAGTATCCAGCCTCGTCTGAACGGAGCTTGGGCACATTCAAATGGACCTTTCATCTAAATAGAGTATGGGTTTATGTCCAAACACGTATGGGAAGACTTGCGCCGATTTGGGTGAATTTTTTCTAAGAGAACCTTGGCCTCTTGAAGCATCGAATAATATGAAGAGATTTATTACTTTAGTTTTTCATTCATATAATCAATTTTTTTTGTAAGGTTTTGTACCTTGTGTTATTAAAGTTTATATACCTAGTATTAGATAGTACACGTAGGTGTATATAGCAAGGCTAGACACGTACTTTCATTGCACAAGAAATTGCACATGACTACAGTGGTGAATCTGCAGAATGTGGACGATGTTATGGTTGTAAAAGAAAAATCAAGAAGAAATAGATAACGAGAAGATTCAAGTAGACTAGTAATAATCCACTAGTTCATGGTAGGTGAGGCGATTTAAGGTATCAATTAATCAACTAAATTAATTTTAATTGAAGTAATTGTCCCATAGAGTAAAACATATAACCCTAAATTAATTCTCTAATTAACCTAGTTAACTAGATAGGAATTGTTGAACTAAATGATAAACCGGTTGTTCTAGATATAAATTTAATACTAGATTTCAAAAATAAATATGGTTAAGTGCTAAATAAAAATATACTGAATAAGTATAAAACAAACATAATAGAGAGAGAAAAAGAGCGACACTAAGTTTTACATGGGAAACCCTTATCAAGAGTAAAACCCACAACCTGTAAGAAATCCACTATGAATCTAATCTAGTACACGAAAACACCAGACCTTGGAATACTAACTTTACTACAGCCCATTGTAGTCTTCCACTATTAGTCAATTTGTCTATGGTCCTTTTCAATAATGTTTTTCTATATAGTTCAATTGCGTCTCCACTAGTAATTTCTTTACAACAACCCCTTTTACTACGAATTTATTATCTCGTATATTAGTACCAATTTGTGTTGCGATAAATAGTGAACTTAAGACTCACTCATAGTATGCAAGACGTATCACAATAACCTTCTTGATTTAGCGACTATTAAGAATTTTGAAACTAAATATGTATTTAAACTGAAAAAGTCCACAAAAGTAACATAGTACCCAATAAAAGATATAAGGGCAACCTTACCAATGCAAACCTAAGCTCATTGTATGTGCTCTTTATGTTAAATTCTCATAATAACTATTTATAAATAACGCAAAACCTAGTTTGATTTGGAATTAGGATGTTTCTAAAATTGTCAAAAATTGGACATGTGTTCGGATAGAGAGGCTTCTTCTATTCGGACGGAAAGGGGACTCCATTCAGACAAAACAACTACTATTTTTTTTTTACGCATTTTCAAGAATTCAAATAGTTACGAAATCTTGTAAAAACTAAGTGTCTAAAGATGTCACAAATCGAGCCCCAAAGACCCAAGTAGTGATAGAAAATTGCCATAGAATATTTGTCATGACCTGAAACCCACCCTATGCGGATTAGGGGCCGATGACCGACACTGTCACTCAGATTGGCCGTACAAAATCAAATGAATTGCACGAGACAATAAATATTTTTCTTTTGTTTTATCAAGTGTGGAAGCTACACATATGCAACTCATCTGATAACCGATTAACACCAATCATTTATAAAGGGTTCTCAAGGTAAAGTCATTGTGATCACCATCATTAACCTAATTCATCAATATTTATGCGCACATCCATGTATGTGTCCAACAAAAGGTACATAATACTAATTTTCAAAAGTCAAAGTTGTCATTGTTCCCAAAAATATATCATATGTTACCAAAAAGATCCCACATCACATTCAATCATGATCCTCTTGCAAAAGGTCCATTGCATTCACGTTCTTAGCTTTTCTGTGTAGACTTTACCACGTCCTTGCTAATTCAATTACTTAAAATATGTTTGGATAAGTCCATGTGAGATTCACTAAGCTCGTGAGTAATTCTTGCATCTTGTCACAAGTTTTGCAAATGCAGGATTTTACACAAAATACCATGGGCACCAAGTTTTCCTTAAACAGATAACACATACTCAAGAATATCTTATAGCATATTTTGAAAATAGGTCATGCATAAAACATACCGAAAGTTCAAGCGAATAGACTACATGCATTTCTAAAACATATCATTTTCAGTAGCACAGTTCGAATATCAAAACACAAAACAGATAATGAAGAGTTGTTTACAAAACGTATAATAACACATGCATTTCTTAAAACATGGTTCCTATAATTAATGCGGGACAAATAACATAACATCGAATAACGAATGCACATGAGGGGGTACTCCTGAAATCTAATTACGAATAATGGACCACACGAGACGAATAACGGACACATATTACACACATTGAAAAATAATATATTGAGTCGGAGCACTGCGAGGGTAAGTCTCATCACAAGAGTCGGAGTGGCACGTAGGTAAGTCTCAATCATTAATTCCACAACGAGTTAGAGTACCATGTGGGTAAGTCTCATCACAAGAGTCAGAGTGTCACATGGGTAAATCATGTGTAGACACAAAAATCAAGTCAGAGTGCCATGTGGCTAAGTCTCATCACCAGAGTCAAAGCGCCACATGGGTAGGCCTCGGATAGACACAAGAATCGAAATACACATTAAACTTGAGTGCTATGTGGGTAGGTCTCATTACAAGAATTAGAGCATCACATGGGTAGGTCTCACACAGTCACATGATCGGATCAAAACAAGTATGATTCAGGTTACATAGTTAAAATTGGTTCACACAGATCATTTTTATCATCGAAAGGGTGTCATGGTTTATAGACATTTTTGCTAAAGAACTTAGTCGGGATTCAAAGCATACAACATCTTTCAAATTAGTATATAAGAATGTTATTTTAAGATATAATCATGAAGATCATAGCCCTCAGATATTTCATAAAGTGTAAAGTAGACATTTTGAGCAGACATAGAAGTTCACTAATTAATAGTACAAGATTTTTCACAAAAATAGATTAGGTATTTGAACAGATATAGAAATTCATAAGATAGACATTTGGAAGCAAGATGTGAAATCCACTGATTCAAGATACTAGATTACTCACAAAACAGATTAGACATTTTTCAAATAGGAGATAAAACACCACTAATTCAGGGTACAAGATTACTCACCTCACGTTCTTAATTTGTTTCCTTAATCTCATTTCTCTTGTCCTTAGTTCCTAGATCCATAAGTGAAATGCACATAACTTCGTATTAGAATGTAACTGAAACATTACTATCGGCCAGTTATTATTTTTTGTAACTAAATTTTTCCCAACAAATTCTATTTGTGGGTCTAGCAGCCTTAAAACTTTAACTTAGGTCCCACTTCTTTTTCTAAATTCATTTTATAGCTAAATTAATGCTTGGGACACAATGGGTATTACTTCACTTGTTATTCCATATTTTTCAGAATTTATTTGGGTAAAACAGACCTTACGGACCTCACCATTGAGTCCCGAACGTCCAAAATAGTCAAGATAGACTATTTTTGTATTTAATTGCCTTTGGGCATCATTAAGGGTAAAACGATAATTTTTATATTTTACGTGCCCTAATTTTTGAGATTTCATCTTGTAAAATGGACCTTGCCATTGGGTCTAGAATATCAGAAAATGTCAGAATACATTATCTTTTTATTTTATTTGGGCAATGAAACATTTCATCATAATTAAATTAATTAATTTAATTATATATATATATATATATTTATTCATTTTATTTCACAAGTGCTACGGTGGCATAGTGGCACACACGCGGCCCTTTAAGTCTTTCACGTGTGTAAGGTTTGGGGTTCGACTCTAAGAAGTTGCAGCTCCTCTTTTTATTTTATTTTATGATTTTCTATATGCTAAACAACGGATAAGAAGGTAAACCAATGATAGGATATCCCAGGTCCTAACTGGTTTATTATATTAGGTGCTTATCCTTGTTGCCAAACAAACCAAATTCTTCATTTAAATTAAACTCAAAATGACAGTTTTATTTACTCGATAAGCCTGGGCGGGTTATGACCTAAACCCAAAATCGACCCAACCCATGAATAGTCTTAATTCTTCTTTGTTTTTTCGGTGAGTCTCCGGTACCCTCTTTGTCAACGGTGACCAGAAACTGAAAAAATTTAAATTTTCAAAACTTATTTTTACCTCAATTTTAAGGCTCATTTTCCACCCAAATTTGACCTATACTTCCTTAGGGTTGATTTAGAACCATTTTGGTCTGTTTACTCCCATTGAAGGGACCGAAATTCGCTTGGCCTGATTTTCTGGTGACTGTGACAGTCATTGATTTCTCACTCATTTCTTCACCAAATTTGGTGATTTTTGAGCCTTTGTGCTCAATTTTCAATTTCCTAGAATTATATGGCCTCAAATTCGATCATAAACATCGTTTTGATAGATTGGCAAATTATCCTCCCACCTGCAACTGCCTAGTAAATGCTCATCTTTGAGCCCAACAACCTGATTTTTGTTTCCTTAAGTTTATTTTTAGGTCTAGTTTTAATCCCTGATCACAAAATACAGTTTGGTTCAGGCCAAAAACTTGACCTAGTTCAAGCTTTCATCAATAGCGGTCTCTTGATTCTTACTACTTTAGGGCTTTTCTAAGTCTTATTCTCAGTCTTAAATCAAAATACAAATGCACATAGAACCACTTACGCTCCTTAACTTTATTAAACAGCAAGTTTGACACAAAGATATTCTTAGAGAGAGAAAATAGGTTTTGTGAATTTTACCTCCTACAACGGTGCTTCCCTTCTCCTTGCTTTGATTCTGACCCTCTCAAGTCCTGTTGTACTGGCTCAAGGCTTGCATGCATAGCTTCCTCCCTTTCCTCCTCATTTCTTCTTATTTCTCTCTCTCTCTCTATCTCTCTCTCTCTCTCTCTCTCTCTCTCTCTCTCTCTTTTTTCTAGCCGCACACGCTGGTTTCTGAATACACCCTTCTTCATGCAATGTCTGTTTCTATTCATACACACTCAGGCCTATGTAGGCATTATAAAGTTGGTGCATGAAGTATGGTTGGTTGGAGTTTGGGTGCAATAAGGTGATGCCACGTGTCTTCTTTTTCTGAATTTTCTACACATTTTATAGGTTATATACATATCATGTGGGTATTATAACACAAAAGTGTTGATAGCCTGATGGCTATCCGTTTTGGCATAAGTTCTTTCTCACTTTCTTGGTCTTAGGTTCAAGACCTTTTAGGAGCATTTTGCTCTTTATTATTCTTTTCTTTCATTTTAAATCACCTTGCACTTAGTCTTCTTTAGTTAGTTTTTCTTTTATAAATTTTTGGTTACTAGCTATATTATTTTATGTCACTAGTACTTGTCTCTTGAGTTTTGCCTTCTTATCGTAACTTGTGTCATTTTTTATAATTTTAGGAAGTATCATTTTTTTTAATACTTAACATGGTAAAATTACGCATTAATGTTATTAACATCTTTTTAGTTGATACTAATTATTTATTAATTAGGTTAGGGGTGTTACAATATTTATAGTTAAACCTTTATGGGTAATTCTAGGTACTAGGTTTGACCAAGGCACTATCATATCACGAAGAAGAAAACTAGGAATTTAAAATCCTTAGAATTGGTCTTGCAAAAGTTCCGATAATTATTCCCTAGGTATCCAATATTCTAAAAATGATTTTTAATAAATTTTAGCTATAGGGTAATCCACCCAACTAGCTATGGTTTATAGTGTGATTTTAAAAAAAATTGACATTTTATTCTTGGAAGGGAGAGTTGACTTTTTATTCTTAAGGAATTAAGTATCGAGACCATTTGTATTGATTCCAAATTTTTTTTTTTTTAGGGTTGCTTCCTTATATACATTACAATGGCTTAAGCAAATGGAAAAGAAAAATAACATAAATTTTGTTCTTGTAAGGGGGAGCTCAACTTTTTATTCTTACGGAATTGGGTTTTGGGATTATTTTTCTTAAGGTATACCAACAATAGTGCTATCTAAGCAGCAGAGTGCAGAGAAAAATGTACATTCTGTCAATTCTAGTCTACTGGACTAAACTTTCAGTCGACTAGTACTAACTTTTGGTCAACTGGTTCTCTCATTAAGTCGTTTGGAAGTTTGGAATTTGTTAGGACTTTCAGTCTATTTGAGTATTATCTAATCCGTATTTGACAAAACTATTGAGTTATACTTAATTCCAATCATGGTTCTTAAGCCTTGTAATCTTCACTGTAATTCAAGGGACATGAAGATTCTTGACATGATGGTAACAATGGTAGACAATGTATTATTTCTTGAATTTAGTAGACTATGGATTCACATACACACACTTTATTATTTTAAAAGAGTTTTCAAATCATTAAGTGTTTAAAATTGGTTTAAAGGTTAGTATTGATTTTATTGAAAAAAAAAATTCTACTTTTTATAATCCTTTTTGCATATGTGATTGTCAATTGAATGAGGCTACTGGTTGCCTCGTTTAAACGAGCCTTGGCTTCGTTCGAACGACCAGGATAGTAAGGACTATTGACCAAGTTCGTGCGATGTTGTTGGCTTGGTCGTTCAAACGATCAAGACAATGTCCATTCTAGCACAACCTCGATAGCTCTTGTTCGCTACCTCGTTCGAATGACCACAAAGTAGGCTTCATTTCGAGTTCATTTAAAAATGCTCGTTCGAACGACCATGGACTCGTTTGAATAACCATCGAAAATTTGTGAGAACAAATTCTAGTTTTATGAAGGATTCCTACTTTTTTACCCTAAGATTATATAAAGTCTTTTGCATGGAAATCACATGACTTTTGGTTACTGCTATATTTTTACCTTTGTTCCAAAAGTTTTAGAGGGCATATTTATGATTATTCACATCCATGGCCTATTGATTTAAAAAACCCACCATATATCCTTCTTCACTATTGAAGTACAAGCTTGTGGAGTTCAAGTTGTGTGCAATTGGTAAAGTTCGATGTTGGGTGAAGATTCCCAGTTGTGATTGAGGTGTTCCGTTCATGGATTCTAAGTGGATGTCTACTTGAAGTGCGCTTGTGGATTCTAGTTAGAGGAGATTCAGTGTAAGAACGAGGCTTAGGAAACTAAGTCGTTGTGTCTGTCATGTCTGTAATCACCAAAGCCTTTCTATTGGATTCAGTGCATCTGGATCAACGCTCCAAGATTTTTCAAAGTAGATATAGTTAATTTGTGACAATTTCCTCATCGACAAAAATCGGTGTGTTCATTCTTACTTTTATTATTATTGCTTTATTGCATTAATTTATAATTCACACTGATTTGTGGTTGCACGCATTGGAACATAAACTTCATTTAATCAAAGTGAGAACCTTAATCATTGTTAGGTGATTGATCTTTGAGTAAGAAAATTTTAATTTTCCATTTGACCTATTTACCCCCCTCTAGGTAAAGGTTCTGCCATTTAGATACACATAGGGCCTTTCCAAATTTTTGGATTCTTTAGCTTCTATGGCTTTCAGTCAACTCTAACTCAAATCTATAGGTATTTACTCTATTGAGTAGTTGAGTGTTCAATCCATGGTCTAGTTCTCTCTAAGGGTTCTTGTCTTATTCCTAGATCATTGGTTCTTAGATTAGTTTCTTTTTGTAGTATTTTTTTTTAAATTCCAAAAATATTTTTATTTTTCTTATAGTGTATTTGAAAGTGATATCCTATTCTATATTATATTGACTTGCACTAAGTATTAGAGACTATACTATATATCTTTAATTTCTTTCATATTTTGCAATTACTCTTTTCTAGTTAGTTGTCTTCACACTCTTTATCTCATATTCACTCATTGTCTTATCATGCATTTTTAGTCTTTTTGATGTTCTTATTGAAGTGAGGAATCAAATAAGTTTTATGTTCAACTTTCAATAAGTATATGGCTAAAAGAATTTTCTAAGGCTAATTTGAAAAATAATTAGACCAATTTTATGCACATACAATATTGTGTTTATTCTTTTTGTGTGCAAGGAAAGGGCTACCGTTAGGATAGAGTGTATAAAATTCAGAAAGGTGTACCTTTGAAATCTAACTACATTCCTAGTTGTGTGAAAGCCACCTTGAAGAATCTTAATGCATTGATTCATTTTAATTTCTGACTTTGGTAATTTTCAAGGGTTTCATTATTGTTGTTTGTACTTATTGTGAGTTGAATCATTCAACATTGTAGTGAACTCATTAATATTGGTACAATGATTAAATTTTATCAATTTCATAACCTATTTTATGAGTTGATGTGTTGAGGGGGAGTTCGAATGCATATTGAGTATTTAAGAATTGTTGTGAAAATTGAAAATCTTGAAAATATATCTCATTATCTCTAATGCATTCTACTTGAAAATTTGTTTTTTTTTTTGGATATTGCACTTCATATGTTAACACATAAAGTGTTTTTTTTTTTTCTTTTGAAAATCTTTTGTGTCCATCGAGAGAGTGAGGTATTGCACTGGTCGTTAAAATGACCACTATGTCATTTGAACGAGCATTGTGCGTGCCATTAATAGTAGGCTTCGTTCGAATGATCGATCCTCTCATTCAAACGAAAGTGGGATTTTCGAGGCGATGCTTCGATCATCCAAACGCGTATAAAAAGGCTAATTTCTTTATAATTCTTCTATAGTTTTTTATTCTCTCCCACTCTCTCCATATTTTCTATTGCCCGTATTTTTACCGTTCTTGCTCATTCATCAAATCTGTTCCAATTAAAGTGTTGAGCACTTCGAGAAGGTCAATTTCACCAATTAATTTCTCCATTGGGTTTCATCTTGTCATTCAGTGAGTTATTTTATTTTACTTCATTCTTTATTAGTCTCTTTCCTGTTTCACTTAGTCTAGGACTAGTTTGAGATTGCTACACAGTCTCTTGGACGTAGAGCCATCTTAGGATTTTAGTATTTTCCTATTTTTCTCATATCATGGCTCAGGCCACTACTGATCCAACACACTTCACGTACCTAGTCTGTCTGTGGTGCAGTCCATTGATGTAGACACATTGGAGACTCCACTCACTGTAGAGCGATGGAGCACCATGAGACATAAAACAGTTTTAGTAGAGAGGTCGGCGATCATAGATCATTTTGACAGTACATTAGTTCACAATTAGTTCACTTCTCATGGCGGGGTTCACTTTTGTCAATTTCTGGCCCCGTTGATATTCCTCTGGTTCGCGAGTTCTATACGAGTTCTATACGATTGCCTAAGGTCAAGGTGAATGAAATACCCCATATCATAGATTTATCAGTTGGTGTTTATGTTTGGGGTATTTCATTCACCTTGACCTTAGATATTATTGCCTATTTTCTTTGACTTCCTCTAATTGTTTGCCCTCGTCGTCCTGTCTTTGGCCTGCCATTGATGAGGTCGTCGCCACTACTTTACGTAAAGATGGTCTGCTAGTGTTTCAGATCAAAGACACTCATTTTGATCATGCCCTGATGATTGAGGACAATCAGTTCCTTATTCTAGTTGTCTCATCGGTGTTGGCCCCCTTGAGTCACACCAACACTATTACTTCTGACGGATCATGGTTCCTTTATGCCATAAGGACTAGTGAGACGATCGATGTTTTATCTCACATTTTTTGCTCCATCTAGTCAGCCATAACTGGTGCACATCATGATGCATTACCATTTGGGAGCATTATCATTAGATTGTTAGCCTTGCATCTTGTTCCTCTCTATCGGACGGACCCATTGTCCTTTCCGAAAGGAACATTTTTGCGGCATACAATGAGACAGTCATAGAGTCATATCCCAAGTGTTTCCTTTACTGCTGCACATTCGATGGATGATTTCTTGGCTGAGGATCTAGACCAACCGTACATTTCTGATCCACCAGTCCCTGATCCAATTCCTGCTCCAGTTCTTAGACTTATTATTGTTGATCTTGATCATCATCATGACCAGATTTGTCAAGATTTCTACCATCCAGTCATGGCACAAACTGAGCACCAAGATCAGCACTTACGACATCCGGTTATTAGTTTAGCCTCTCAATAGATAGTATTTTTCCAGCAGTTTCAACATATGTCATTGAGAGATGCTTCATCTTTTGCTACTAATGATGTTGGGGTGACTGATCTAGATGAGCATCCACCTGCAGCTGAGTGATGAGTGGTTCTGTAGTCAGGCTCAGTTTTATTTTGTTATATTTAGTCAGACATGGTTTACTATTGGACATATTTATCATTTTTACTTCTCATATTCCATATATAGATATGTTTGCTTTTATAGTGTGTTTATTCATTCATCTTATGTCTATTTTAATTTATGCATTCTCTGATTTTTTTTAATCTTCTTCTTTATTATCGTGATAAAAATGGGGAGTAGGATTAGACTCCGAGTGAGTGTGCTATATTTTTTTTTGACATAAGATAACTACTCTTTATTCTTATTAATAGCATTCTACGTATTTACATGTTACTATTCTATATCTTGTTTTATAGCATTTGGTGTAATATCCCGACCCGGGATACCGGGTCACATGACACGTATTACGAGGAAAGGAAATTATATATATATATAATTAATTAATTGTTACATTAATTAATTAATTATAAGAAAATGGATATATATATGTATTAATTATATGTATATATATATATATTAAATGAATGAAATATGAAAAGGTTAAAAAGTAAAAGGTGAACAAGTGTGAATGTGTGTGTGTGTGTCGGCTAGTGTGTGTGTGTGTGTCTTGTATATATATGTGTATATGTATATATATGTATATATATATGTATAAATATCTTATGAAATTTAATGCAAAGAAGAAAAGAGAAAAAGTAGAATTTATGAGATGGGAGAGCTATGTAGGGCTATGAATCAGAGAGAGAGAGAGAGAGAGAGAGAGAGAATGGAGGAGAGAGAGAGGTCGGCTACCCTTTCTTTAAAAACCAAAACATGCAAAGCATGTGATCTCTCACGAAGGAAACCAAAAGAAGAAGAATTGAAGAGGTAGAAGGAAGGTTTTAGAGCAAGAAAGAGGAGGAAAACCACAACCAAAAAGGTGAGAATTGTTCAAAATTGTCAAATTCTCTCTCTAGAATTTCTCTACATATAAACCGATTTAAGCTTCCATTTTATATATATAATGTTTAGAACACATTCTAATCATAACAAGCATGAAAATTTAGCTTAAAAACACCTAAGATTACACGACCCATAAGCTACGGCCATGGATGGACCTTGCTCAAGCAGGTCTGAAACCGTGGTGACTAAATCACGTTTGGATTTTTGGAACCCCAACTAGACACCAAGGGTGTCTTAAAGACCTATGTACGCGACCTTGAAGCTCAAGAAATGGCCACCAAACGCAAGTTGCAGGTTACGGGTTTTGCACCCCAACCCCTTAAAACTCAGTTTAAACCAATCTTTAAGAACGATATATGAATCCCCATGAAGAGGGGATCATAACAAACGAAACCTCATGCATTTTGGTTGAGAAATAAGCATGAACCATAGGTTTTACAGCTCGGGTTATCATGGTTTAAACCCAATGATTTAACCATATTCGAAGCCCTAAAGTGATGCAAAAACATGTGTTTAGATGTTAGGAAGTGATTGGGAAAGAAAACAGAGAAAATAGAAGTGTAAAACGTCACGAAATAGAAGAAAAAGGGAAACTGAAATTAGGGTTTCAGTCGTGGTCGAGTGGGGAAGATGACACTGTTCGGGTCAGTCTACGGGTCGGCTACGGATCCGGGTCAAATCCGGGTATGGGTTCAATTAAACGGTGACGTTTAGAGGTTTAAACTTTTAAAAATTTAACCCTTAGGGCTGACGCCATCATGACGTCAGCATTACGTGGCAAACCGGCTAAACCGATTGGTTTGCGACTGAACCGGACTGGTTCATTTAAAATTGGACCGAACCCTTTGGTTTATTTAATTAATTAAAAATAAAATAAACCAACACTTTACCTATTTACGGATTGACCCCAGAAGTTTTTAGAAATGCTACTGTGGCCCAACTGAGGGAAAATTTATGCATTAAGGCCCCTGAAAAATAATTAAATAATTAAATTATTAATTTAATTATTTAATAAATAAGGTTAAATTACTATTTTACCCTTGGCTCATAAATAGAGCAAATGAAGTCCAAATTAAGCTTATGAATAGTGTATTTTTACTATTTTGGACATTTTGAGACTAATGGTAGGGTCCGTTTTATGAGACGGAGCCCGAAAAATAAAAACACGTAAGGGGTAAATGACCAAAATACCCCTGACCCAAAATTTACAAGTTATTAGTGTATTCTTACTATCTCGGACCTTCTGAGTCCAATGGTGAGGTCCACGACACGAGATCAGGTCCCGAAAAAAAATAAAGACACATAAAAGGGTAAAATGACCAAAATACCCCTGGTACCCCTAAAGCCAAATGGAATCAGAGAAGGTCTAAATTAACTTTCTTTGACATCCCGGACTCAAAAATGGAGTCCAAATTACGAAACGAAGTACGGAAAGATATGACACGTAAAACGATAAAATGACCATTTTGTCCTTCTTCATATAACAGTCCGAATTAAATATTAGGAAAGCCTAAACCGACTTTCTTGGACACTCCGGACTCAATGGTAGAGTCTATTCGACCAAAAGAGATGTCTAAAATAAAAAGACATAAAATTTGATAAATAGAACCTGTCAGATGACTAAAAATATAAGAAATGCCAAAGTACTAAACTGAGGCAAGTACGAGAAATGAAATACGAAAAGACACGATACGTGAACATGTTAAGTAAATAACTTTAAATTAAAGTTAATGGAACTCCCAGAAGAGTATGATTGTAGAAATCTATTTTTCTTGACACGGTAAATTGTGTTTTTAAACAGAGAATTAACTAAACACAAAAATGAGCCAAGAACGAGAAGTTACTCCTATGATGACGAGGGCACAACTAGCAAAGGATCCCAAACAGAAAGTTTTCCGGGAGAAACTGGAAAAACAGCTCCAGCTGATTCAAAATCGCATTCAGATTTCCAAAACGAACGAAGTGTGCTGTGTTAGCCCCTTTATTTACAAGACTAAAACTAAGGAGCAACTAGCAGCGAGAAAGCTTAAGAAACAGGAGGATACAGAAACGTTGCAAGAATGGCTTCAAAGGTTAAAGAAAGCCAAGGGGAAAGCGCCCAAATAGAGCAGGACTAGAAGTACAAGGTGAGTAACCCTGTGTTTGAATTGGAGATTTAACTCCATGAATTTGACAAGGTTTTAAGTTTAAAGATATGAAGCATTTGAAATTTCAAATTCAGTATTTACATGATTCAGTTTTTAATTGTTCATTTTTTATAACCCTATTGTGACATGCTTAGTGATTGGTTTCTGCAACAGTTTTTCCTTCAAATACTTTTCAGCATGTCTAGTTAAAATGCAATTATTGTTAAATATTCTGAATTTGCTTATTTCAAGTATACGAATGTTTATTACGAATTTATGAAAAGTATCTATGAGACAAGTCACATGATAAATGTTTTATAAGATGAATGGTGCATAAGCACTTAGACAGGATTCTGAGTTTTCAGTTGCCCTGTAAAATAGGCAGGATTTTGGGTTTTACGGAACTCAATTGCCCTGTAAAATGCCGGTAGCAGGATCTAATCCCCCAGGCAGATGAGATATCTCCATTTATAAGTAAAACGGGTCTCCGGTTCGAAACGGATTCCACTAACGGAAGTGATAAGATGACAAATGATTTGAAAATGGAAGCAAGTTTTTACTCTCATTTTCAATATGCATATGTTTGAGTTTTATATACTCTATTTAAGAAATACATGATATGTTATATGTTTTAAAGTTCATATGTATAAGTTTAGCTTGAATGCTTTAAATATTTCAAAGCTACATGTTTTAAGGAATGCATATATTCTGTATTCAATTATACGAACAATTGGCGGTGACTATTTTACAAACTCTTATGTACTAAACCACTGCTAATTGAAAAACCCCATGACGAATACTGGAATTGCTCACAAGCTTAGATTAGCTTACCCGGACTTTGTTCGGACCCCCCTTTCAGGTGATTAGCAGCAGTCTTGACTTAAGGACGACGATGACGAATCTGCTGATTTTGGGAAGATATGGTTAAATAGTTTCTTTAGATAATCTATGAACTCTAATAGTACTTTTGTATTAGTAGACATTGTAAGGACATGTAATAAGCCCTCTGGGCAATCGAACATGTATTGTATCTAATGTTATAAGTCTTTAAGTTTTTTGTTATACTCTGAATGTGTAACCATGTATGCTATGTATGGAGCGGCAGTACCGAACGGATGTGCATAATTTAAAAATGAGAAAAGAAAAGAAAAAGTTTTTCACGCTTCCGCAAAACGTATGTTGCACATCTATTCGATACCGCTGCATATGCGAGCCTTGTCTCAGGGCCCTCGGGTCTCGGGGCGGCGATCGCGATCCGGTAATCCGCTTAGGGTGGGTTTCGGGTCGTGACATTTGGTTTCTATGATTATCATTCGATGCTTTTCACGGGTATGGTTTAGTGGTTGATTTTATAGTACACACAAGTTTGATGCATTGGAATTTCAAGAGCAGTTGTTGGCATTTATCATAAGTAGATAGTCAAAAGTTATGTAAATCTTTTCTTTTGGGTTCATGGGGGTTTGCATATATTTTTTTTTGTTCTAGATCTATTTATGTATAGGGTTGAGTTTTGCATGGATTGCCAAATGGGGAGTTTGTTAGGACTTTCAGTCTATTTGAATATTTACTAATTCGTGTTTGACAAAACTGTTAAGTTGTACTTAATTCCAGTTATGGTTCTTAAGCCTTGTGATCTTCACTACAATTCAAAGGACATAGAGATTCTTCACATGATGGTAACAATTTTCACGACATGAGACCCTACCTATGCGGATTACGAGGATGCGACTGCAACCTTTCGACCTAGGGGCTAGCAGGTAGACCAAAAACGACAGTGCAGGACGACGGTGCAACCCTGAATATATTTTACTGAAGCATGAATTTTTTTTTCTTTTCTTTCTTTTCGCACATCCGCTTGGAACTACCACTCACAGAACAGTATAATTAACAGACACACAAAGTTTGCTAATTTTTAAAAGTTAAACATATTACATGGTCATTGTCCTTAGGGACTTAATTACATAATTTGTCCAAAATTGAATACTACAGAAAGATTGACTAACTATTGGCCCTGACATTGCCAACATGCTAATTTAAGTGCGGAGCTCCCAACGCCCTTCCTTAGTATGGGCAAGGCTCCCAATTATCTTCATTACCTGAAAGATTCATGAGTAACAAATCTATATGAGCTTTATGAAAAAATCGTGAGTAATTCTAGTACTTTATCATGGGTTTTCAACTAGTAGTGGGCTAGGTATAAGAGAGTTCATAAAACAGTCACTACTAATTTCCCGTACACTTCAAATACAGAATACATGAATCTTAAAATAGATAGCATGAGGCATTCAGGCTAGGCACTAATTTCATCAAATACAGGACACAAAAATCTTCAAAACATGAAACACGATGCATTCAAGGTATTCGAGTAAAACAATTATTTCACGAATACAGAATACAAGAATCTTTAAAAACATGTAACATGAAGCATTTAAAGCATTTGAGTAAAGCATTTAATACGCAACAAAAAACTTGTAAACATGTATAGGATGGCCATTTGGTGGCCAAGGAAAAATTTAAATCCTTTTCTTATAACTAGGGGGATATAAATCCTTTACATATAAACAGGAGGATAAAATCCTTTTCTTATAAACAGGAGGATAAAAATCCTTCACATATAAACAAGAGGATAAAATCTTTTTTTTATAAACAGGAGGATAAAAATCCTTTATTTATAAACAGAAGGATAAAATCCTTTTCTTATAAACAAGAGGATAAAAATCCTTTACTTATAAATAGGAGGTTAAGATCATTTTTTTATAAACAAGAGGGTATGACCCTTTTTTATTTTAAAAGCAAGGCCATGTTAAAAACCCTTTTCATGTAAATGGGGGTTCAAAAACCTTCTACCATTTATTGCCATACTTTTTTTCACTTTTTAACAGAAGAATCCATTTTGAATCGGACCCTAAGCTTAACAGATTAGTAGAGATATCTCATGCTTGGGGGATAAACCTTCTACCAAGCATTTATAGGATTTTGAGTCCCAAAGGGTCTCAATAGCTTGTATTGCTTATGCACAATTATATTGCATTACCGGTTCACAAATAGGAGGCATTTAGAAAAATTTCTTTACAAATAGATGTTATTCAAAAGCATTTAAACATAACCTCCAAAAAGAGCATTAAAACATTGCTTTTTCAGATAGATGCTTTTTAAGAGCATTTAACAGAACATTCAAAATACTTAGAACATACAATTCAGGAACATTTAAGACATAACCTTCAGAGTACTTAATCACATTGTTCAAGAATATTTAAAATATGGCTAGAATGAAAACATGTACTTTTAGAGAGGCATTTAATATAAAATTTAAATTTAAATAGACATGCTGTAGTACGAACTTACAAATAGTCAGCAATTTAAACAAGCTCACTTGCATGTCAATATAGTATTTAAAAATGGAAGCAATAATACATTTGAATCATAAGTCAAGTAAATACAGGAATTTTGAACTTAAAACACTTCCGGAATCATGAAGTTAAAACCTCTACTTCAAAGTACAGGATTACTCACCTTGATTCTCGGGGTTGGCGCTATTAGTGTGCCTTTCCCTTTCCCTTGTAGTCTCTAAGAACAATTTATGAAGAATCTAATTAATTCCACATTTAACTTAAATCACCACCTATTTGGTGTTCTTAATTTATTCTTGGACCAGGTGAATCCTAATTTCCTAGGATGGGCCTTAATTCCTTTAAATCAGACTATTCGTAGTCAAGTCGGACTCTTAGGAGTAATTTAATAAGCTTGCATTTTTACGTATATTATTTTTTAGTACTTAATTTGATAATATGGACCCCACCGTTGGGTTTGGAGCATCGAAAAAAGTCAATTTAGACCATCTCGGACTTCCATTTGGTTTCGGGCATCATTAAGGATAAAATGGTAATTTTTACATTTTGTGTGTCTTAATTTTTGGGATTTTGTCTCGTAAAATAAACCTCGCCATTGGGTCCAAAACATCGAAAAAGGTCAAAATACACTACGCTTTTATTTTATTTGGGAAATGGGATATTTTATTGTAATTAAATTATTTAATTTAATATTATATATATTTTCTATTATTATTTTGACGCAAGTGTCACGGTGGCACAGTGACACATGCGTGAGGTTTAGAATCCTCACGTTTGTGAGGTCTGGAGTTCAAATCTGGGGAGCTGTGACTCCTCTTTATTTTTCTTGATTTTCGGTTGCCAAACGGTGGAAAGGCGAAATCTAAGGATAGGATATCCCTGTTTTGCATGCGGTTATTGAATCAGGGGCTTTATCCACATTGCCAAATAGATGAAAATTTGTTTTAAAATTTAAAACCTAAAGCCCTAAACGACGCCGTGCTAATGAAACCCACACCCATTTCGTATTTGGTTAGAACCTGACTCGTGCTCGACCCAAGGCCGACCCGAACAATGTCGTCTTCCTCAATAAGAAAGTCACTATTCATCCGAAACCCTAGTTTTTTTAAGGCCTATTTCATGGCATTCCAAGAGTCAATTTCCTCTGTTTTTGATTCTAATACATTGATGGGAGTTAGGAGAATTTTTTGGTATTGGTTTGAGGGGTTGACGTGAGCTCAAGGGCTCGGTTGGGAGTTTGATGCAGGTTTGGTTATGGGGCTTGTTTGTCACGACCCGAGACCCACCCTTTGTTGATCTCGTATCGCGAACCCAATCCAACACTATTTCCAAACTGGATCTCTTAACTTGCTACACAATCAGTGCTATTAACATGCAACAACCATCAAAGTGTAAATAGCGGAAGACTTAGAAAAATAAATAAAAGCTGCATGTGATATATATAAGGTTCTCAAAATACAAACTATAAAATTCTTTAACAACTGTTCATCCCCAAGATGTGGATGACATAGGAGCTACAAGACTATACTAAATATTACACTTGCAACTTCAAAAGTAATGTCCACCTCTAGCTATTAGGCTCTATTGTTTGTTCTTGATATCTGTGCCTAAAAATGAATATAGTAGTTGTATTAGCTATGAAAACTCAATACGTGAATATTCTTTGCTCTGCTATGTGTACAAGTGTATATAGAAGTGCTAGCCAGTTAATGAATATAAAACTCAATATTAGATGATAGAAACTCAAATGATAAGGAAATGAATCTGCTCTGCTAACAATGTCATATTGCTACAGTCATGAGCTATCTCAAGTATAAATTGTAAGCATTCAAATGACAGTTATAAAGTCTCATGATCATTCATAATAATATAACATAATCAAGCTATGATAATCAATAATAAAAGATAGTGATATCAACAAAAAGAGATGCACTCGTAGGGCCTAAAAATCCTCCTAAGCTCTTATTCAGTTCCCACAAGATACATGAATAATATTACTCCGTATACGATGTAACTCTACGTCCCATGCCTTGCATAGCAACGTATCTGGCATTCCACTTGGAACCTTGACCCGAGGGTCGTACATAGCATCAGATGGAGTTTGTGACTGAGTATAAATCTGGCACTAATAATAAATTAGGATCATGCTATCTTCCACGAAGAGTATAATGGAATCATAACTGATTCTAGACAATCTGACGTAAGGATAGTTTTTGAGGCTATGGTTACTAGACTGCTTCGAATATAATTGTCTGGCCTTCATGGCCCTAGGTACAAGTGTACAAAAAGAACTCTATGCATAAATGTACAATCATGATTGAGATATATATGGAAATCAATAAATACTTCCCACATGATAGGGCAATATCAATGTGGCTCAATAAACACTGGTATGTATAGAATACAATAGGCGATATACAAAAGAGCTATTGACATGGTTTGGAAAGCAACACATGCAAAGATTGAATATCACTTACCTCTTGCTATCTCTAACTAGAAGGTCTAGATTGCCTTCTTCTTGCCTTTTGATGTTCCTAAGATTCACAAAATACGTCTCAATCTATAGTTACATGAACTATGTTATTAATCAAATTTTATGTCTCTATGCTATAAGTTTCTCTTTTACTAAAATAGACTCTACTATTGAATCCAGAACGTTGAATAAAGTCAGTTTAGGCTTTCGCAGGACTCAATTTGGACATCTGTACTAAAAAAAGCAAAATGGTCATTTCGTACATTTATGTGTATTTATTTTTTAGGACCCCGTCTCATAAAACGAACCCTTCCATTGGTTTCAGAATGTTCGATACATAAAGAAAACACTATTCTTTTATAAATTTTGGACTACGTTTTAATTTTCATTAATTATCTAAATTTATTTAAATAAATTATTTTAATTAATATTTTATATTAAACAGGTGGGTTTTAGGTCACATGTGCCCATGTGGCACAATGGCACGCTCGATGGGTTTAAACCCTTCTCTTCTTTGGTTTCTTGTTCGAACCGTGGGGGCATCAAGCGTATTGTTTCTTAAATTCTTGGAGCCAAACAGTGGACTAGGTCTAGAACAGGGATAGGATAACCCTGTCTCAAATCAGCATACCAAATTAATCTCCTATTCCAGTTGCCAAACAATCAAATTTCAACTTTTAATTTAAAACAGTTTCCTAAAAAATGAAGCAGTTTTATTCCTAATTAACACTAAATGACGCCGCATCTCAACCTACTGTTCATCATCACTCTCGACTTTCAGGCGAAGCTCCGGTGGGGTTCCGTCGCCTTCTCCGGTGACGGCGACCATTTTTTGATTGATTTTCAACCTATTTTAAATAGGGTTTTCTTCAACTTCTCATGGAGATTACATATTCAAACTTGGTTTTCAATTTGGTTCACTAAATTTGCACGACTTTGAGGAAGACCGTAGCTCCGGCCAACTGTATTTTTGAAATTTCATGCTTATTCTTTTACTGTTTTTATTCATTTCTTTCCCTAAATTCTTCCTGCACTATAGAGGATCAACTCCTCATAATTTAACTCAAGTTTAGATCACAAAAATCCTGAGAACCGAATTATCCTCAAGGTCTGCAACTGCCTATATCTCTCTCATTCCTTGACTATTTAACTTGAATCAAATTGCAAATTGGACCATTTTTCATGCTTGCTAAGACCTTATATTCATAACTAAATGAAAATACTTGAATTATCAAAACAGAAAAGAGATTTTCACTCACCTGTGTGAGCTTTTGGCTCGTAGTTTCCCACTCATTTTCTTTTAGTTTTTTTTTTCCTTCTTCTTCTTTTTCTTCACTTCTGAATCTCAGAATTGCTCTCTGTTTCTTGGTTTCCTTTATTTGTTTCTGAATTCTCTCAAACACCTCACACCTATATATAGGAAAATTTTGCACCATTTGCCCCCCACTTGCAGCCACTTATTTTCTCTCACTTCCTCCCATTTCTGCTGCAATTCAAGATTGCTTTATGCTTGATTATTCCAGCTTGACACCTAATTTCCTTTAATTTCTTTATCCCAAGATATTTCCATATATATCATATTATATTCAATTACACACACCATACACATTCTGTAAACCCTGACCCGAAATATCGGGTAATGTGACACGTATTACGAGGTTATCAACTATAGTTTAAAATTAACTACGAGCAAACCGAGAGTCAAAGAATACCCAAATAATTATATCTCTATATCCATTATATTATGTGTATAGTATATACCTATGATTATGATATGTATATTGTCACGACTCAAAACCCACCCTATGCGGATCTCGTGTCGCGGGGCCGACCCGAAGGCCGTCCCTACTTTTTCCATTCCAGTATCATAGTACTAATATGCAATGTACTAAAAATTTTAAACAATGAACAGCGGAAGCCTTTATCAATTACAGTAATCCAGCGGAAGTCTTTTTAATAAATTAAACAGCGGAAGTCTATTAAATACATGACATAGTTCTACATAATTCAAAATGAGAACTAAAACGTAACCAGCACCCGGGGGTGGTGAATACATGGGAGAACTAACATAGACTGATACAATACTTCAAAATGTCCTCCTACACTCTCAGACTCCTACTGGGGTCTCGCAGCGTCATCACCTGAAATGGGGGTAAGTGGGGTGGAATGAGCTATGAAGCTCAGCAAGTAAACCAGATCTCCGACACTGGTATCGATGATTATAAAGAACATGAATCCATGAATAAAATATGATATCCAATCATAAGAAAGGAGATGCTGTGATAGCCAATAAGAACGGTTGTCATGATGGCCAATAAATAGTGGGGTCATAATATACAATCAAGAGTAATGAATAAGCAGTGATAGGGTTTCTCAACAATAACCTGTCACAATAAAAGTACTGCCATAATAAATCGATTACAATCAAACCAATGAACAACGTAAGATAATCCATGAGAAACAGTAATCCATAAGGAACAGTAACCATTCAACAATATATCCATAACAATAATCCAATGGAGATGCTTATAATCTGTAGTAGGGGATGGCAGTCCCTCTGCGTATTTCGAGGCCCGGCATACCTCTCAGTTAAACTCACATCTTTTGCCACACGTCCGTTCACGGACTAGTTCGTCACAGAAGCATCGGATGGATATTGTGATTGAGCACAATTCCAGCATTTATAAACAAAGCATGATCATTTGTGATTCCATAAGGAGTATGAAAATGGAATATCATATATACAGTAAAGCATAACAGTAAGCCTTTCAAGGCATGGTTCAATATGATAACAATAGCACAATAGTCAATCAATGTCCACAAGATAGAACAATATCGCATTGTGGATAGCAATAACATGAAGTACTTTCAAGAGTACAAGTTTGGCAGTAAAGAATAAACTTGGCTTCAGAAACACCACATGGAAGAGAAAGTGATCCACTTACCTCTATCGTGATTCTACCTCAGAAATCCGTGAATATACCCTTGCCTTTTGAGTTCCCTATATATCAGTGAATACGTTTCAGAATAAATGCTATTCATCAAATTTTATGCCTTTCTATCATAAGTATTTCAAATACTATTTTAGACTTTACCATTGAGTCCGGAATGCCGAAGAAAGTCGGTTTAGGCTTTCGCGGAATTCCATTTGGACCTTTGTACTAAAAAGGGCAAAATGGTCATTTTTCACCTTTACGGTATATTTTATTTTTCGAGACCTCGTCTCATGACGAGGACCTCACCATTGGACTCAGGAGGTCCAAGATAGTAGGAATACATATATAACTTATCTTATTTGGGTACCGGGCATTTCGGGTCTATTTAATTTAATTAACTAATTTTAATTAAATTAAATTCCATCAAACATTATATATATATATATATATTTAGTTTCCATTATATAAACGGATGAAATGGGTGGCACGCTGGCCAGCGTGCCACTTCCCTCCCAAAAGATACCACGTTCGAGTCCCTCCAGGTGCACTGCACCTTTTTAATTTTTCTGATTTAAGTTAATATATAATATATATATATTCGGTCGCATATCCACCACACGCGTGCGTGTGGCCGAGTGGAAAGAAATGGGGTTTACGCGCGTGGGGTTTGGGGTTCGAAAACCCCGTAGCAGCAACCCTTCCCTTTTCCTTTATTTTTCTCTGTTTTCTTAAACCAAACGGCGTACAAGGGCATTAAACCGGAATAAACCATCTTGTCCGCATATAGGATATCAAATAGGGCCCCTGTACGTGTAACCAAACGACCCATTTCATTTATATTTAAAAGATCTCATGTCCAAACGACGCAGTATCGAGACAACCGGTCCCAACACGTCGCCGTTTCGATCTCCCACTTAACCCCTTCTTCCCCGATAATCCGACAGAGAACATTAGGGTTCCGTCACATTCTCTGGTGACGGCAACCTAAATCTAATCATTTTTACACTCGTTTTCAATGCCTTTCCATTCCTTTCCTTTCAAGGATCTCGACCCTAGCCTCGGCTTGCCCTAAAACCCTCCACATCTTCACGAATAGGGATTTATTCAACTCCGGCCGATTCTCCGGCCGAGATTCATTTTCTATTTCGTAACGTTTTGTTCACTGTTTTGGCCTCTAATTATTTCTAACAGTTTTCTGCATGCATAAGGACCATTTTCATAAACTTTAAAACAAGTTTTAAACGTAAAATTCATGGAACCCGAGATTATCTATCAGACCTGCAACTTAGATTTTCTCTATGGTTTCTTAACCATTTAACTTCATTCTTTTTGCAATAAATTCCATTTTTCATGCTTGTTTAGACCCTACAATTATATCTAAGCTTCATGCTCTAAATTGTAAAAACAGAACTTCAAACTCTTACCTGGTTTTCGGTTTTTAGCCCACTGAGACCCTCCCAAACCTCTCTGTTTCTGCTTCAATCTTTCTCTCTTCTTCTCCCCTTCAGTTCCTGACCTTTCCCTTCTTTTCTAACCTCTCATCTCTCAAACCCGTATACATATATAAAGAGACATTCACCCACCGCCTCTTCTCTCTCTACCTTATCTCTCTCTCTCTCTCTCTCTCTCTCTCTTGCAGTCATCCTTGACTGCAGAGAACTGCCTACTCACTCTCCTCCATCCACGTACCTCACATATTACACATATACACATATATTACATATACACACACACCACCTCACCAAGTCGGTTGGTGGGTTTCCCAAACACACACACACACAGTGATGCACACACACACACACAGTGATGCACACACACACTGATATTTGTTTGGAAGCTTCCTTTCTTGTTTTTCTCTTTATCTTTAATTTATATACATAAAACATTTTCATTATACATATATATACTTATAAAATGCATAGTTTTATACATGTCTTTATAATCATATATATACGTATAACTGTATTTTTAATCACGTACACATACACTAATATTCCGTGAACTATGCATGTGTACGTACGTATGCATGCATGGGTTGCATGCATGCACGTTTTTCGAGGTAAGGTTCTGAGTTGCTCGGGTGTTACCTGACACTGGCCATATTATTGATACTATTCTGTACATACAATAAAATAATTTAGAGCTCTAAACAGCCCATGTTATACTATTAAATCAACTTGCCTCGGTATACGTGTCGTATCCTGGGTCGGGATATCACATATATTATCATAAGAAAAATACACACACTAAGTGTGTATTTGGTGGGTATAGTTTAAAGTATGTATATATAAATATATATATATATATACACATGTAAATAAATAAATAAATATATATATATATACATGTAAGTATATATATATATGTGTGCAGAATGGTGAATTAATGTGTGTATGTGTCGGCTAGAGTGTGTGTAAATATATAATATACATATAAATTACAAATATCAACCTACAATTTAATGTAAAGCTGAATTGAAAAAAGAAAATTAAATGGATTTGAAAGAAAGCAGGAAACGAGGTCAAGGAAAGAGGCTATGAGGGGATAGAAAGAGAGAGAGAAATGAAAGGAGAGAGAAGGGTCGGTGGAAACTTGCTTAAAAGCAAGTGCATGCGCTGCATGCTTAAGGCTTAAGGAAAAAGCAGAAAGGAAAATGAGCAAGAGGAAAAAAGGGATTCAGAAGTGGAGGAAGCAAGAACAGAAAAGAAACCGAGGGTTACTTTAAACGAGTGAGTAAATCTCGTTTCTGTTTTATGAAATTTTTAGCATAAATGCTAGATTTAAATAGATAGCCTAGAGGAGAATGAAAAATGTAAAAGTTTACAAAAAGAATCATGTAAAAAGGTGCAGAAATGAACAAGATATAGGCAGTTACAGGTTGTGAGAATAAATTGAAGTTTTGTAAATTCCTTCTTTAAACTTGATGCGAGTCATGAGGAACTAATCCTCAATAGTGCAGGAAGAGAACTGACAAAAAAAAGGGTGAAAACAATAGTGGAATCGACTCAAAATCTCAAAAGAACAGTTGGCCGGAGCCACTGTTTCTCCCATATTCGTAAACATCTAAGGGTCCAAATGAAAAACGAAAGCTAGGTATGAGACCCTTGTAAAGAATAAAAGAAAACTGCATAGAAAAATAGTTAAAAATTGACTGAAAAAGGGTTGCCGACGTCGGAGAAGACAACGGAGACCCATTGGAACCTTACCGGATAGTCGAGGAAGAAGGAGACCCCGCTGAGCCAACTCGAGAGTCGACTCAGCCGATTCCTGATCGAGTTAGGTTAAGGCTGTGTCGACTCAGACACGTGTCACGCTATGGGGCTAGCCACCACATAAGTGGGACGATGTCGTTTTGGGGAAAAAAGGGTTTAAAACCCAAATTAAACATGTTTGGCTACACGTCTTGGGCCTAATTTAATAACCTGTGTGCGATTGGGGATAGCCTATCCACGGATAAGGCCATTGTCTGCTGTTTGGGTCAAGAAAAATCAAAAAAATGAAGGGGCTGCGCGCCCCTAGAATCGAACTCGTGATCTAAATGGGGGGGTGACACGTGCTAACCACCGTGCCACCCAATTCTCACCCATCAGAATATGCACCGAATATATATATATATATATATATATATTATACTGAAATAATTAAATTAATTAATTAATTTAATTAAATTAAATAATGACGAAATGGTCCAGTGTTTAAATTAGACAAGTTATTAGTGTATTCTTACTATCTTGAACCTTCTGAGACCAATGGTAAGGTCCGTGTTGCGAGACGAGACCCCAAAAATTAAACACACGTAAAGGAGTAAAATTATCATTTTGCCCCTAGTGCCCCTAAAGCCAAATGGAAGTTCGAGAGAGTCTAAATCGACTTTGTTCGACGTTCTGGACTCAATGGTAGAGTCTATTTGACCAAAAGAGGTACTTATAATAAAGAGATATAAAATTTGATGAATAGCATAAAGTCATGTAAACTAGAACGTTGTTCGATGTTCTGAGTTAAATAGTAGGGTTCGTATTTCGAAATAAAATACGAAAAAATGTGACACGTGAACATGTGAAGTAAGTAAATTAAACTTAAAATTAATGGAGCTACCAAAAGAGTATTGTAACACCCCGACCTTGTATAATTAATAATTAAATAATTAATTATTAATTAGTACCGGCTTAGGGAATAATTAAGGAAATTAACCTTAATCTCCCGGTGGTCACACTAGACCAATAGAACAATTAAAACATGTTCGGGAATAGGGTATAATACCCGAACCTAATTACCAATTAATTAGGTGAAATAGTGTCAATTTAACACTGAAGGAATTCGAATTAATTAACTACGGAAATTCCGAATGACTAATAAATGACACGGAACCTCTGACATTGAAGATAACGGAAATAGGAACTGACCGGAAGAAACTGCATCGAAAAAGGAGTTACAGATTGGGAGTTAAGGCCAAAACAGTGAAACTGGAATTTAGCGACAACCAAACAGGGCCTTAACCAGAAAATAGGAGAAAATGGCCACTTGGGAGGCCAAGGGGAATTGAACCCTTGACCTACCAAGGTAAGCAACTTTGTCCCAAAAAGTTACCAACTAGGCTGTTGGTTACTTTGTGCATAAATACAGCAAAATATGTATATAACCTATAATCTGCTCAAGCCACCACCCAAATTGGCCAATGGCCTTGCATGCATTCCCTTCATCATAGCCCTCCATCACCTCCATCACCTCCCTCAGGTCAGCAGTCACTAACCCCACTAAGGGTAGAGATACACTCACATGTGTATAGCCCTATATGTACATATATATATATAAGCTATAACTTGCATCAATTCTCTCTTTAGAGAATTCTGAAAATACAGAATTGTGTGAGTGTGTGTGCATACGTGAGGGACTGTGAGAGAGGGTGAAGTGTAGAGAGAGAGAGAAGGGAGATTGTGCATGCAAGTGTTTGAGAGAAATTGGCCATTGAAGGTGCAAGGAGAGGGGGGGGCTTGAAGTTGAAGTTCATGACCCGAGGAAGCTTGAGGAGCACTGTGAGGATTCTGGACCGAGCCACTGAGAGAGAGAGGGTCACTGTTGAAGGTAAATTTCCAAAATTTGCCTCATTTCTTATTTTGATTTTTGGAACTGTTTTAATGGGTTATTGAGGGTATAGGCTGCATGCATGCATGTATATCGATTCTAGGATGTATATTATGTATGCTGTGAGAGTCATAAGTGTCGGGTTGGCCAAAAACCATGAAACCCGAAACCAACCTCCATTGATGAACCTTGGAAAACCCAGGTCTAAACCGACCATAACAGTTCAGAGTTTTGAGTGTCAAGGCCTGAAATAGACCCCAAGAGGATCTCAAATATGTACCTACGCGACCTCGAGACTCACTGCAGCCCCACAAAATTGGAAATGAACCTACGGGTTTAAAATCCAATCCGTTAAAACTCGAGACTAAACTGAAATATATAAATAGGGTCTTGATCCTTAGAGTTTGTAGGTCACGTAGCTTCAAACCACACACGAAATGGTTGAGAAATGAGGGTACTAGATCAAGTTGCAGGTCACGGTTATCCTCTTGAAAACAGAACTTGTTAGGTTGATTTGATGCCCAAAATGAATGCCAAATTGATGGCTTCACTCCCAGGAATCGATCGGAACCAAAAACAGTAGGAATCCGTACCTGAAATGGCACGAAATAGAGAAAATATGAAATCGGGAACTAGGGCAAAACTGGGGGGAGAAGATGAAGAAGACGGAGTCGACTCGTCCAACTCGCTTGGGCAGACCGTGTCGACTCGGACACGTGTCCACTCATGGGCGTGCCACCTCTTTAGTGGAACGGCACCGTTTCGGTTAAACAGGTTTTGTTTTAAAATCAAATCCAGCCTGTTTGGGCACTGTGATAGCAAATTAAAATTGGTTTGGGCTTAGCCCTAAACACGGATAAGGGCCAATTAGGGGATAAGAGGAATATTTAATTCCGGTTTTTCTGAAGGTCACAGAACCGGTTGGTTCACTAGAGTTTTGGACCGGTTCACTGCTTGAACCCTAAAACCAAGGGGCTTGAACCCCTAAATTATGTAATTATATTTTAACCCCTGAAGTTTCCTGAAATTACGGATTTACCCCTGACAGTTTTAAAGAATTACACAGTGGCCCAGACTTTGGAAAATTTCTTCATTTAAGCCCTGAATAAATTAATTAAATAATAAAATAATTATTTAATTATTTTATTAAATAGGTAAAATTACAATTTTACCCATAGACATTAAATATGTCAAACGGAGTCCAAATTAAGTAAATAAATAGTGTATTTTCACTATTTCAAATATTCTGGACTCAATGGTACAGTCCGATTTTGGAAATACAGTCCCGAAAAATACAGACCCGTAAGTGATAAATGACCGAACTGCCCCTAATGGCACCCAGACCCAAATAAAAATATCAGATAGCCTAATTTGACTATCTCGGGCATTCTGGACTCAACGGTGAGGTCCGTTTAATGAACCGAGGTCCCGAAAAATACAGACACGTAGGTATAAATGATCGAATTGCCCTTAATGATACCCAGGGCCGATTAAACATAACAGATAGTCCAATTTCACTATGTTGGACACTCTGGACCCAATGGTGAGGTCCATTTTATGAACTGACGTGCCGAAAAATACGACACATGAAATTACCAAATTACCCTTGATGCTGTACGAGACCTAAACAAAGTCCGATTGGGACGAAACTGATACCGGTAGGAACCCAGACACTGGTGAAACTGTATAGTTGATTAGATGACGAATCGGGGTCAGAATTACACAAAACATAAAATGACCAAAATACCCCTGAGCACTGTAAGTGCAAAGTAGAGGTCGAATAAAGGTCAAACTGATATGATAAATTATCATAGGGATAATGATGAACACTGAAAGGCTAAATAAGACTCCGAGACAGTCAACGCGTAAAACGAGAAATGATTGATGTGTCCCGACAATCTAAAGCAGATACCAAATGAAGTCCAAGGGACTTACAAATTTATACATGAGATATATGGGACGTTCTGAGGACCATGATAGGGTCCCGGGCAAAAATGACAAAATTACCATTTTGCCCCTAAGACTAAATAAGTACCCAACTGATACCGATTAAAGTCTAAAAGACTTAAAACTTCATATATACGATAAATGGGATATTCTGAGGACCATAACAGGGTCCGGGATAAGAATGGCAAAATTACCATTTTGCCCCTATGGTTAAAATGAGAACCTAACTAATACTGATTGGAGTCCAAAGGACGTAGAACTTTGTACTTAAGATATAAAGACTATTCCGAAGACCACGACAGGGTCTGGGACAAAAATGGTAAAATTACCATTTTGCCCCTAAGGTTGAATGAGTGCCTGACTGATAACAATTGAAGTCTAAATGACTTAGGATATAATCCTAATAACTGCTAAGCCTAATTAAAGAAAGAAATAGCCTCGAGTGAGACCCAATGGAAGGGCGATAGGCTACTAGGCTATCTTAGTTAATCCGATAGATACCTAAGATGACGAATGAGACCTGAATGGATGAATTCTGATCTATCTATGATTAATGATGATTATTCAGGATGTACAAGGATGTGCCTGAAACAATGTTTGGAGGTTGTCAGATTATTTGCGCAAGGAGATAAACCTAAAAGTTTGTGAGTAACTTCTGACACTGTTTTGATACTGTCCCTTGATTTATTGATCTGTTTTGAATGCAATTATTTAAGTGCAATTATTTAAATGCATGCCTTTTCGTACTATATCACTTATGACATGGTTTTAGTCTTTTTAAATACTTGACTATATTCCTGATCCCTGTGCTAGCATCCCGTACTGTTTTGCCTGTTTTGAACTATTGAGATAAATGGATGTATTGAACCATTATTCCCGAAATGATTAAACTAACCATGTGATATAGGCAAAGAACGATATTTTGTCGTACCGTACTACTTGTATAGTATACTGTCTAAATACTATATTGTTTAAATGTACGTACTTAATGTAGGCCCCTTGCCCTACATTTCACACGATGTGATTGTGTCCTTTGAATTAGGAATTCCGTTCAGTTCGGTTATGTGTTATCCGTTAATGCTATGTCTATGTCCCTGATTGATACGTTCGATTCCATTGTGTACCGCCGGTCGATAATAGTCTGTTTGGATTGATGTATTATTCAGTTCCGTTATGTTCTACCCGTGATGACATGCCCCTGTCTTGATTAAAACGTTGTTCAGTTCGGTCATGATTCGTTCCACTAGTGATATGTTTCCGACTTGATTGTTATATCGTTTCTACTCAGCTCCGTTATGTTTCGTTCCGTTCATGATGTGCTTGTGTCTTGATTAGTATATTGATTTTGTTCAGTTCCGTTATGTTCTAGCTATTGAAGGTATGCCTTCGTCTTGATTGATGTCTTGTTCAGATCCGCTATGTTTTAGCCGTCGAGGATATGTCTCTGTCTTGATTGACTTATTGTTCCCACTCAGTCTCAGCTGTGATTCGTTCCGTTAATGAAGTGTCTGTGTCTTGATCGATATATTGGCAATGGTTATTGTTTTGGTCCGGTTGGTTATGTTATGTTCCGATTCGTTTGTACTGTTTGTACAATCTTGTTCCAATGTACTAGACTGCTTATGAAATGGATTCAGAAAATTGTTATTTTGAAATGATTAAATTATCCACGTGCCTTGGAAGCATAAAACTGGTTTTGAAACCCATGATAAGGAATCTGTGTTACTCACTGGGCTTATTTAAGCTCACCCCATTATTCTGACATTTTTCAGGAATTACCTCCATTGGATTAGAAGGTACTATGACATGACGTGAATAGGCCGAGTGGCATTGCAAATAAGGATCAAATGGCACTGATTTGTAGAGACTTACATTCTTGGGAATCGAATCCGTATATCCAGGTAAATGATATGATACGACTGACTTGATTGACATGCACTAGATATGGGAACATGGCTCATGGAACTAAATGGTACTCTAGAGATATTAGATCTGCTATGTTGTTATATGCTTGATTTTAGATATGCTCTGAAATTAGAATTGTTGACTAACTGGATTTAGTCTTGCTCTGTGATACATATACTTATGATGGATAAGTGAGTTGCATTCCCGTGATACAAAGAAAAAGTTTTAAATTCCGCTGCATCTGACCCTACAGTTGGAGTGCAATTCGTCGGAAAGTTCAGAATTTGCCTTTGGTTGGTCGCGTCGCGATCGACTGGCAGTCACGTCCTCGACATCCGCGTAGGGTGGGGTTCGGGATGTGACAAGTATAGTTTAAAATGAAATTAATTCCTAACACGTTAAATTGTGTTTTAGGTTAAAGCTCAAGTAAATTATCATGGATAAGACGCGGCAAGACTTCATAGATGAGCTCTTATGGCAAAATAGGGTAATCAACAGAAAAATAAGAATTGCCAAGACATGTCAAATCATCTCAGTTAGTCCATTCATATACAAAGCCCCTATAGTTCCAATGGGGCGACTCATGAAAGAAGCAGCAACAAGGAGACTTGTTGAGGCCAAATTAAAGGAAGAGGAGGAGGAACGAGAAAATACCGAAACAATAAATGAAATGCTTCGCAAGTAATGTCTATTTATCAATTACGAATATATGTAAAGTAATGTACATAAAATAAAACTATAAAGCAAATTGAGTTAGCTCAATTTTTAAGAATGAAACCTATTATAAGAGTAGGCTTATATGGTCTAAGAATAGATAGAATCACAAGTTGATTTAAATGCATGTGAATTTATGAAATTTTCATAAATTATTTTATGTTGAAAAAGGGGAAAGGGAAGGCACAACAATAGAGCCAACATAGACGTATAAGGTGAGTAATCCTGTATTTGAAGTGGAGATTTAACTCCACGGATTTGAAAAAGTTTTAAGTTCAAAAGATGTAAAGTGTTTTGAATTTTCATATTCTAATTATTTGAAGATTCTATCATGAAATCATGAACATTATGTTTTAAATGCTCATAAAAGCATCAATGTGAAAAGTCATGTGATAAGTGTATCTAAATGCAAGAAAAGCTGTGCATAAGCACCACAGATTTTTGTTGGGTTTCTTCGAAACTCAACCACGATACGAAAAAAATGCCAGGTAACAGGATCTAATCCCCCAGGCATATGAGATATCTCTACGTTAAGTAAAATGGGAGTCTCGTTCGAAACGGATTCCACCAATGAAAGTGATAAGGTGTTGTGTTGAAAATGGGAGCAGGTTTTACCCTTATTTTCACTATGCATGTTTATATGTTATGAAGTTCATATGCTCAATTTGAAAAGTACATGTTTAGCTTGAATACTTAAAATGTTTCAAAGCTATCTGTTTAAAGAATGCATATATCCTGTGTTCAAAGTATATGAGCAATTGGCAGCGATTGTTTGATAAACTTTCATGTGCTAAGCCACTGCCAATTGAAACCCCATGACAAATGCTGGAATTACTCACAAGCTTAGATTAGCTTACCGAATTTTTATCCGATCCCTCATTTCAGGTGACTAAAAGCAAGTCCTGGTTTTGATGAAGATGTTGAACTATGCTCATTTTGAGGAAGGGCATAGGAAGCTTATTCAGGATTAGCAGTCTTTTGGAGAATACTATGAAATTTTAGTCAGTGACTTTGTATTAGAAAATGGTACATTGTTATGTATATGATTGTATTTATAAAGTCTTTAAGTTTTAATTATGTTCTGAATGTATAACCATGTGTACCATTGTGAAGAGCGGCAGTACTGGACGGATGTGAGAAATTTTAAAATAAGAAAAGAAAAGAAAAGAAAAAGTTTTCACGCTTCCGCAATCACGGGTCGCATCGCCATCCGATACCACTGCTTATGAGCCAAATTGATAATCTATGCACGAAGAGGATAGCCTATCCATGGATAAGCATCCTATACGCTGTTTGGCCCATAGAAAATTAGAAAAATAAAAGGGGCTGCAGCCCCTGAGACTCGAATGCCCGACCTTTTGAACCAACCCCAAATTTTTACCACTTGGACGGGCAGTACCCGTGGTGATAAAAATGGCAATAATATATATATATATATATTATATTAATGTAAAAATTAATTAATTTAATTAATTAAATAATGGTAAAATGACCCGATGTCCAAATTAAAAATGTGAATAGTGTATTTTTACTATCTTGGACCTTCTGAGACTAATGATGAGGTCCATTTTGTGAGACGAGACCTCGAAAAATAAAGACATGTAAAAGTGTAAAATGACCAAATTGCCCTTAGTGCCCCTAAAGCCAAATGGAAGTCCGAGAGGGTCTAAGTTGACTTTCTGGACTCAATGGTAGAGTCTAATTGACCAAAAAAGGTACTTATAATAAAGAGATATAAAATTTAATGAATAGTATAATTCATGTAACGATAGACTAAAACGCTTTTCGACGTTCCAAACTCAATAGTGAGGTTCATAATATGAATTGAAGTACAAAAAAAAAAAATATGAAATATGAATTAGTGAAGCTATGAAAGCAACTCTAAAGGTTAATGAAGCTACTAGAAGAGTATACTTTAAGATTATAACACCTAACATTAAAATTAGGATTTAATACGATTTAAGCATAAGTTAAGAAGTATCAATAGGTGATATTGCAGTGAATATGAAGTTAATGAGGCTATTTATGAATTGTTCTTAGGAACTACAAAGGAAGTAGGGAAAGCGCATTATTAGCACTAACCCCAAGGACAGAGGTGAGTAACCTTGTATTTGAAGTGGAGATTTAACTCCATGAATTTGAAGAAGTTTTAAGTTCAAAATATCTGAAGTATTTGAATATCAAATTCAGTATTACATGTTTTCTGTTTTAAAAATATTCCGCTCTTATAAACCCTATTGTGACATGCTCAGTGAATGGTTTCTACTACAGTCTTCCTTAAAAATATTTTTTAGCATGTCTAAGTTAAATTGCCAAGTTCTTTAAATATTCTGAATTTGCATATTCCAAGTATTTGAAGCCCTATTGAAGAAGTTATGTTATATGTTTTAAAATGCAACTATAGGGAGGCCATGTTTTAATGCTTTTTAAATAGCATCTATTTGTAAGTATTTTATACCTCCTGTTGCTACTGGTAATGCAAGATAAATAGTGCATAAACACTAAAAATGATTTTGGGTTCTTTGGAACTCAATTGACATGTAAAATGCCAGGTACCAGGATTTAATCCCCTAGGCATGAGATATCTCCACGAAAAGTAAAACAGGAATCTGGTTCGAAACGGATTCTACAAATGAAAGTGATAAGATGTTATGTTAAAAATGGAAGCAGGTTTTACCCTCATTTTCACTATGCATATTTACATGTTTTGAAGTTCATATACTCTATTTGAAGAAGTGCATGTTTAGCTTGAATACTTTAAATGTTTCAAAGCTATTTGTTTTAAAGAATGCATATATTCTGTGTTCAAAGTATACGAGCAATTGGTGGTAATTGTTTAATAAACTCTATTGTGCTAAACCACTGCCAATTGAAACCCCATGACAAATGCTGAAATTACTCACAAGCTTAGATTAGCTTACCCGAATTTTTATCCGACCCCCTTTCAGGTAACAGAAGTGATCCTAACCCTATTTTGCGATGAAGATGTGAAAGTCTTGCCCATTTTGAGGAAGGGCATAGGAAGTTCCTTACAGGGTAGCATAGAGGTAGTAGGACCATGTGTTGGTCACTTTTGTATTGGCAGTTTATGGGATGTATTGTGGATTGTAGTTATCACTTTTCGTTATAGCAAATGTTAGAGTGCTTATGTAACTAAGTCCTTTGGGACAACTGGATATGTATTAATTATAAAGTCTTTTAATTTTTTGTTATTCTTTGAATGTATAATCATGTGTACTATTCTGAAGAGCGGCAGTACCGGGCGGATGTGTGGGAAATTAAAATAAGAGAAGAAAAGAAAAAGTTTTTCACGCTTCTGCAAACACAGGCTGCACCGTCGTCCGATACTGTTGCTTATGTGAGCCTTGCCCTAAGGCCCCTAGGCTGAAGGGTGGTGGTCTCAATACTGAGATTCGCACAGGGTGGGTTTTGGCTCGTGACAACCCTTTTGAGCCATGTTTGGCCACCCTATTGGGCCATGTTTGGCCACTTCCTTAGACCACTTTAGGTAGGATTTTTTACCTATTCTTGGTCTATGCCTTAGGGCATTTGGGGCCATCTTAGAGACCATGCCTGAACATAACTTAGACTAATTTTGACCATTGGTTGGGGAGATATTGGATTGATATTAAAAACCCATCTTGAATTAGTCTAGTTAGCAAATTTTCATTTTTAATTTTAGGGAAACATGGGAAAATAAATGGGAAATGAACTAAATCCATTTAATTGCCTTTTATTTATTTTTCTTAATTTATTTCACTCACTCCCCGGGTTTATGAAAATTCGGGGCGTGACACTAGGGCAAACAGGAGAGGTACTATGCGAGCAAAGCTTGGAAAGAGGTAAGCCAAACTAAATTCTGGGTTTAAATGTTAATAGCCAAGAAACTTAATTCTGAGAGTAGGTTCTCTATGAGCATGAGACTAGGATTAATTAGCAAAAAGAATCTGAAAAAAATGATGCAAAATGGGGGAGATATATGCATTTACAAGGTTGACGGGATAATCGGGTTTGTGTAAAAATCATGCATGAAATCATGTTTTAATGTTGTATAACTGTTTAGAACATATTCAAATGAAGCTTAGGGGTGATTAGGGAGGAAAAATCGTGACTCAAACGTCACAAAATTGAAAAAAAGTGGGTCACTTCGCGTTAGAGAAGCTACTGTTGTGGCACGAAAAAAATTGGAACCCCACGATTTTCATTTTTAATGTTAGATATGGAACCCCCTTGAACTACCCAACCAATCCGCATCAATAAAACCGCAAGAAAAAAGAAAAAAAATTTGGAAATTTTTTGGCCGCTAGCACTAGTAAAGGTGACCAGAGGGCCGCTGAAAAATCGTGGATGACAGACACTATTGGTCAGGTCAACGGGTTGGGTCAAACGGGTTGGGTTGGAACCTAACCCACTGCACGGTCCAGTGGGTTGCTGTCAAGTTTTTAAATTTAATTTGGGGTGTTTGGCTATTAGGTTAATAAATTGGGCTTTTACACTGTTTGGGAACAAGGATATCCCATCCTTGTTTCACCCCTTAATCCACCAGTTTGGCTTATAGCCTTAAAGAAATAAAAAATTGCGCAGGGGCTACTGCCCCTACGACTTGAACCTAAGATCTTAGGGTTAATACTTGAAACATGGACCACTGTGCCACTAAGGCACATGTGATCTTTTTGTCCCCACATAATATATATTATAGATATACTTAATTAATTTAATTTAATTAATTGTTACATTAATTCTTGATATGCAAATCAGTCAAATGAATAGTGTAAATTTACTATTTTGAACTCTGAATCCAATGGTAAGGTCTGCTTCATGAGATGAGGTCCTGGAAAATAAAATACCCGTAGAAATGCCAAAATGACCAAAATGCCCCTGAGTCGATGTGAGTTAAACGGACTTTGATTGAACTAAGTAAATAGTGAATTATTATTATTTCAAACACTCTGGACTCAACGGTGGAGTCCAATTTGTGAAAATAGGTCCCAAAAAATAGAGACATGTAAAATGACCGTGTTGCCCTTTTCGGTATAGAAGTCCAAATTGAAAAATCGTGAAAGCTTAAACTGATTTTCTTCGACATCCCAAACTCAATGGTAGAGTCTAAATTAGTAAGAGAGATACTTAGAGTAATGAGGTGTATAATTTGATAAATGACATCAGAATTGAGACATGTTTATTGATGTATAGGCAAGTCAAAGGGAAATGAGAAATTTACGGAGTATTAAAGTAGATCATATGGATTAAAGGTAAGTAAACCCCTATCTCTTACATGTGGTCTTCCAAGCCACGTTCCTTCCATTATTGCCAATTTTGTAATCTTGAACGTACCAATTGTTATTGTTCCACTAGTTGATATTGTCCTATCTTGTGGATGTTTATTGACTGTTATATCATGATTGCTATGTTGTACTATGCCTTAAGAGGCCTATTGTTATTTGCATGATATTCCATTCTTTATGCACTTCTTATGGAATCACAATAGGATTATGATTTATTATGAATGCCAGAATTGTGCTCAGTCATAATATCCATCTGATGTTATCTAATTGACAGGACCTACAGGTCGAGTTTGTGAATGGCTAAGGTTTTCATCATGCATACGATCGTAAAAACTAAAAGTACAAAAATGATAATTTTCAAGTTCCACTCACCTTTTGGTTGCAGGATCCTTCTCCCCTACTTCTGATTTCTTTTCCTCTGAATCTCCAAAGACTTTAGACCTCTTTGTTTCTTCTCTAATGCACTTACAGTGCACACACACACACGCACACACACACACACACACATATATATATATATATAATTAGTCATAGCCACCTCTCTCTCTCTGTCTCTAAGTTTTCTCTCCTTCTCTCTTCCTCCTTTCTTGACTTTTCCTTTTTGAATCTCATTTTTATTTTGTCTTGCTACTTTTCATTTAAAGTAAAGATATTATGTACATTATATATATATATATATATATATATATATTTATATGACATACACACTTACACACTTTCTCTCACACATACCATTTCTACTAACACTAAGTCTTGCACACACAGTGGCTCACACACACTGATATATGTATATATGCACCCTCAGTTATGAGTGTATATATATATATATATTTTCCATTTTATATATATTTATACTACCTTATATAATAACATATATATATATATACATACCATTTAATATATATATATATGTATACTTATATATATACATGTATAAATTTTGTATATATATGCTTATGCTATATGTATATATATACCCACATATATACATATACACATATATACGCATATACGTATTTACGTATACACGACTTCTCGTACAGTCGAGTCCCTAGTACAGGTGTTCCTCGGGTTACTCAGGATTGCTTGAAACTTCCCTCGTGTGATCGATATCATCATATGTTTTCAAACTGCACATCTATCATTTCAATACATGTTCGGTTTACAAGCTTGGTCTTATACTAGTTGACTCGGTCTTGAAATCTCCTGAGATCATGGATTCTACTACTTGCCTCGGTATGCGTACCCATCACTGTATATTAATCATTATAATAGTTCGGGTATATTTGAAGTCTACTGTTCTCGGTCTGAGTTGGTCTCTGTTTATTTTTTGGTACTATACTCATTGGCTTAGTCTGTCTCGGTATTATTATTTGACTCTTTATGGGCATTTCTGAATTTAGTTCGGTTTATTTCGGTCTGAGTGTTACACCTCAAAAGCACTTATTCAGGTTCACCCCTCTATTGGGTTCCTAAATAGCACTAAAGCTCTTTACATATATCATCTCCTCCATGGACTAAATGTTAGGGCATCATTCCCAATCACTGACCTGTAGGTCCACATCAGCATCTATAGAATCAAGATGGACATTGTGACAGACACAACTCCTGGCACTCATAATAATATCATGATCAACATAATTTCACAAGAGATGTACACATATGTGGAATAACAAATTCTCAGTAGTGAGAAACATAGCAATTTTCCGATATCCAAAACAAGGTATAGAAATGAACAAGTAATCACATTAGGACATTGGCAATCGAATTCTCATTATATCCACAAGGTAGAACATGCATCAAATTGTGGAAATCAATAATATCAGGTATGTATAGAATACAAATTGGTAGCATCGAGAAAATATAATTGTGACATGGCTAATGATTACCACATATTAGAGTTTGGGTTTACTTACATTGGGTTCTTAGCATCGTATTCCCATGCGGTTACCATAATAGCTATCCTGTAACTTTCTTTCCATTTTTCATCGTTTAGGTGATCTTATAATCACAGATCAAAAATACATGGCATAATGAATTAGTATTCATTCTAATCCCAAACTTTTCTATTTAGTATTCAATCTAAGTGGATTTATTTATAATAGGGATTGTGTCTCCCTTCAGTTACGGACCGTAACCCCGCCTAAGTGGCGGCGCACTACCAACGAGTTAGTAGCTTGTGAAAGTGTCAGGCCTTTTGGGGAGGCTGGTAGAAAAGCTAAGTTTGAAATATTAGGATTTGATGTGAGAAGAATGGAGAGTGAGCTCAATTTATTGTTACATGATGTACAATTACTCCTCCTATGAGTTACATGATGCTTGCTTATGTTTATTGTTTATTATCTCTTTCATGTGGTCGAATTGAAGTAATTATCCAAAGACTTGAAGTGAAATAAATACCTTGTTATTGATGTATATGCATGATATATGGATACTTCCTTGACACTATACATATCACATGCCTATACTTTGCACCACCTTAATTTTTCCTATTTTAGTCTTTTTACTAGGGTTGTTGTTTTGACCCTTACCAAATGTAGGTAACGACAAGGAGCTGGTGCCTTGATGACATGAATTAGCAGGACATCTCCTTTCGACTCTTTTTTTTTTTTTTTTTTTATTTGGACGAAATTAAATTCATAACTCTATTTTAACCTTTTGTTATTTTTGAAATGTAAAAGGACCCATGGTCCTTATATGTTCATGTGAAAACTTCGAAGTCTTAATGAGACTTGTATTCTTTTGACTTAGATAATACACTTTTGAGAATTTATGTATGTAATCTTTGTTGGGCTATATGGATGATATGTGAATGAACATTTATATTATGAAAACTAAGTGAGAATATGCTAATTTTAAGGTGATTTAGAATGTACAAAAATTATTTATTTAGATTTACCTTATTTTACAGGGTCACCCTTGGGTCATTGGGGCCCGGGGCATAACAATAGTCATGATGACTTAACATCCATTTAGGTTTTTTAAACACCACTTATATGATTTTTTTGTAACAATATTTAAGAATAAATTTTTTATTAAGTCTATAGGCCATTTAAAAAATATTAAAAGACTTGGAAAAATTTTGAAACTTGTAAAAAATTTAATAAATTTTAACAGCTATAAGGTTCGGCCTTGAGACTTGCAGTGAACCCCAACTACTTGGTCTACTCCTTGGATTTTCCACTCTAAATGTTACTAATAACATGTCAAATAATATTTGCATAGAAGCACTCTATGGGATGTAATACTGGAAATTTAGAAAAAGTTTTTAACCCAAGAGCCATATAACATCTTAAAAGTTTCGAGCCTGCTTTTTGCTGTCTTGTTCAACAGTACTTTGTATGTATAAAGTTTCAACCTAGTTTTATGTGTCTAATCCAATGATATTGGCAATTGGCCCTGGTTTCACTCACGTTCTAAAAGACCTAATATGTATAAAGATTAAGAGTAATGCTCATACAATCTGGCTGATTTTTACTTAAAAGTTTCCATTGGTTACTAGCTCAATATCAAAATAGGATGCAAAAACTAGATAGTCAAAGACAATGTCATTGTGGCTTGCCATTTGGTAGTTTGACTTACCCGTTATGCAACATCATACACGTGATTCAAGTTATAAATAGCAACCTAGTTATACCATTTTGTTATAACTCTAGTCTAGAGTTGGGAAGCACAATTAGCGTGGATTCTATATACTTTCATAGCTTGTCATTTTCTTTGTTTCCTTTTTGGATCTTGAATTGAAGAAAACCATTTATTTGAGATTATAAACACTTAAGGGACCATTGAATAAACTTCGCATGCCTTCTACTTTATTAACTAAGTAGACAATAATTTTTTTTCTCTTTCTATTTACATGCATTGAATGATTCTCAATACAATCTTATCAATGACCTTCCAATACCTCTCCCTCCATCTCTCCTTCATCAAATACAGAATAATGAAAAATCCCCACAAGCCAACTCCATAGTCAATCATCACAATTGCATAGAACAAGATCTGACTTGCATCCTCATCAGAATCAACTGTTTCTAGACCAAGGGAGCTAATACTGCTGTAATTTGGCCCATTAGGAGCACCACATAAGAATTTGTTCCCAATATATGCTGATTCATCTCCATACAGTGTGTCAAAGTGCATCCCTCTTAGAATTTTCCCACTCAAATTGTTGTGAGATAATTCAAATAATAGTCCAATGTAGTCAATGCCATCGGAATCTCTCCACTTAGTTGGTTGAACCTTAGATCGAACAACTTCAATCCTCTTATTTTTTCGATGCTCATTGGGATCTCACCGGAAAGACTATTGTGTGAAAGATTGAGCATATATAGGCCTTGTAAGAGGCCTATTTCTTGTGGAATGTTTCCTGTCAAGGAATTGCATCTGAATAACAATTCATTCTTTCTTTATTTTTGATGTTATACATTCAAGCAGTGGGTCTTCTTTCTTTGTGCTTAGTTTTTGAGCCCTAAGGGTTCTTCTTGATGAGTGCTTGTATTTAAGCTCCATTCTTCTCCCATTCTTCTTCTTCTCTCCACCTCTCTCTCTCTCTACAATTCTCTCTAGCTGCACACACGTGCACCAAGGTTTGAGTCAATTCTGACTTTTCTCCCCTTTACGCAATGTCACATGTAGTATATATATATATAGACATATATATATATATATATATTGATGAGGTGTTTCATGAAATCCTATTGGGTGTGAGGGTGGTGCAATGGGGTGTTGACACCTCATTGCTTCAGACTTTTCCCACATAATTTCTATGCTATATGCTGATTTTTTGGCCATGGTAGCACATGTGTTCTAATAGCCTAATCGGCTTTGGGCTGTGTATAAGTCTCTTGGGAGACTAGGTCTTGGGTTCTATTCTTTGAGCCAACATTTTTTTGGCCTATTTTTCCTATTTGTTTTTATTTGCATTTAGTTAGGCTTTTGCACTTTATTCCATTTTTCTTATTGCATTATTTTATTTCTTTTTGTATTAATTTTATTTTTCTTTTCATCTATTTGTATTATTATTATTATTATTATTTATTTTCTTCACGTATCGGTTTCATTAGCCGTAAATTTATTATATTATTGCCTTTGTTTTCTTGATCTAATTTTCTTAACTATTATTTTGCTTCCTAAAGTCCCTAATATTTAATTAGTGGTTTAATTATTAATAATTGGGTCGAGGTGTTACAACATTGGTAGACAAGGTATAATTCTCGAATTTACTAGCCCATGGATTCACACACACACTTCATTCTTTTAAAAAAGGTTTCAAATCATTAACTGTGTTTAAAATTGGTTTAAAGGTTAGTATTGATTTTACTAAAAAAATATATATCTTTTATAAACCTTTTTTCATGTGTGATTGTTAGTTGAATGAGGCTACTGGTGCCCTCGTTCGAACGAGCCTTGGTTTCGTTCGAAAGACCAAGACAGTGAGGACTATTGGGCAAGTTCGTGCGATGTTGTTAGCTTGGTCATTCGAACGACCAAGATAGTGGCCATTGTAACACAACCTCGTTAGCTCTTTGTCGCGACCTCGTTCGAATGACCAGAACAATAGGCTTTATACGAGTTCATTTAAAAATGCTCGTTCGAACAACCAAGAACTCATTCGAATGACCATCGAAAATTTGTGTGAACAAATTCCAGTTTTATGAAGGATTCCTACTTTTTTACCCTAGGATTATATAAAGTCTTTTGCATGGAAATCACATGAATTTTGGTTACATTTATATTTTTACTCTTGGTCTAAAAGTTATAGAGGGCATATTCATGATTATTCACATTCATGGCTTATTGATTTAAGAACCCTACCGTATATTTTTCTTCACCATTGAAGTATAAGCTTGTGGAGTTCAAGCCGTGTGCAATCAGTAGAGTTCAAGATTACATGGAGATTTGCAGCTATGATTGAGGTGTTTTGTTCATGGATTTGAAGCGGAGGTCTACTTGAAGAGCACTGGTGGATTTGAGTTGGTGGAGATTCAATGTAAGAGCAAGGCTTGAGGAACTAAGTCATTGTGTCTGTCGCATCTGTAATCACCAAAGCCTTTCTAGTAGATTCAATGCATCTGGGTCAGTGCCTCGGGGTTTTCCAAAGCAAATATAGTTGATCTATGAAAGTTTCCTTATCAATAAAAATTAGTGTGTTCGTTCTTACTTTTATTATTATTGTTTTATTGCATTAATTTATAATTCACACTGATTTGTGGTTGCACGCACTGGAACATAAACTTCACTTAATCAAAGTGAGAACCTTAATCATTGTTGGGTGATTGATTTTTGAGTAAGTAAATTTTAATTTGCCATTTGACCTATTCACCCCACTCTAGGTCAAGGTTTTGCCATCTAAATACACATAGAGCCTTTTAGGTTTTTTTGATTCTTTAGCTTTTATGGCTTTCAGTCGACTTTAACTTATACCACTTGACTGGTTTGGTCTTATAACACCTGAACTTATACCACTCTAATTCATGGGTCAAGTAATTCCTCTCATGAATTTTCAACTATCGTGAACCATAGGCAATGAATTTTTCCTGTTGCATGTGCATACAACCCAATCTGTCTCATGAAGCATCGTAATAAATTGTGTATCTGACTCCACTCTTGGGAATAGTCAAGATAGGTGGGCTTGTTCTTCAGTTTGGAAAGCGTCGCTTCGGCTTGTTTCTTGAAGGAAGGTTGTCACTTCAGCAATGCTTCAGCCTTGGAAAAGGAAAAGTTCTTGTAGAAAGAACTTTAAGATTAAACTAACAACGTGAGGCTATGGAAATTGTGTCCTTTAAAAATGATGGCCCGGAGGCTTTATTTACAAGTAAAATATAGTGATTCGATCCAAGTGTCTAAGATGAAACCCTAGAATGGAAGGCTAGGATCATGTCTTGAGTGATAATCATCTAAGTAAATAAATAGAAAACTAAATAATGATCCTACAGAATGATTGTCCTAACTAAATGAATTAATAAATAATTAGGACAATACACGAACCAATAGAATTGATGTCTACATGCAAGAGCCTATGAGATAAAAGAGAAATAGAATTTAATTAAAAAATAAACTCTAAAATGAAAACGTCTATGTGAAGATGTGAAAAATCAGAGTAAATTTTTCGTTTTGCTGGTAGGACACTATTCATGCATTATTTGCTAGTAGGGCATTATACGTGCATCATTTAGACATAAGTTATATTTAGAAGTATAATTTGAGTATTCCATAGAAGGGAAATATGCTTAGAATGTTAAAATATACCTCTTGTGAGAATTTTAGCAAAATCAGAGATAGTGTGAAAAATGGGCCCAAAAGGCCAGCTCGGGTGGGACCGGTCGCGCCTGCTAGCAGGCAAAACTTTTTTTTTTGGAAAAATATCATTTAAAATAATTTTAAGATCTTTGCTTAAAGCAGAATATTGATTTGAGGCATTTCGGGATAGGCTGTAATGTAATGGGGTCCCGCAACTCATTAGGGGCAAAATAGTCTTTTCACCCCTTGACCCCTTTAGTATAAATAGAATACTTAAGAGCTAAAAATATCATAACTTGGCTGAAGAAAGTTCAAAATCATGAGTTTGGGGAGAGGCCAGGGAAAAAACCTAGGTTTTTTTAACTTTCTACCTTCCAAAACACATCTTTAACCTTAGAATCTCTCAAGGCTTCCTTCTATGAAGTTATTCCCCACCACAAAAGCCACAATCCTACCAATTGGTTCTGCTTCAAAGTGAGCACAACTCCCTAGGGTTGAGAAAAACCCTTCTAGGTATGATATTTTGCTAAATAAATACTAGAGTTAAGTTTATTGATGTTTTTATAAGTTGGTTGTATGACTTACATACTTACTTGATGTTAGAAAATTACCTAACATATAGTTGCTTTGAAAACCTAAGGTTGGTACTTTGTGTACTTCTATATTCTTTGAGAATTTGGTAAATTTATGAACATATAACATGAATATATGTATAATTGATTGTATTATAGCATATGTTCATGTAGAAAAAGTCTTATAGTTTGAAAGTTATGATTTGCTTAATGTATGATGCATGATTTAAGCTACACCCCATGTGTTTGATAAAATGCCTGATAGAAATAGCATGGTAAATTAAGGCATATTGGTATATTATGAATCTTTGGAAACATGAAGTGTGTTGAGCACTTTGGTGCTATGCAATATGAGGGTGTAGATCCTGTGGTGAAAAACTCAAAATGTGGCTAAAATGAGTGGTACTTGCATGCTAGCGGGAGAGGACTATGAAGCGAGACATATGTTGGGCGTAGAGTTGTATGTGTGTGTCATCCATATTTCCATTACATTGCATTAGTGAATTGGAGGGTTTATAGCTCACAAATGTTCACTTTGCACATGCCACAACTTACCTTTATTCTTTGTTTAGCATTGTGTCATACAAGTCATCGCGCTTACCCTACATGGGACTTAATGAAGTCTTGGAGCATGGAAGGGAAAATAGACTTTGAAATGTATTTGGCCAAAGGACTATATTTTGTATGTAAGGGCACAAGCCCCATGAAGTTTATTTCATGTTTAAAGTTTAGACTTTGTGTAAGTTATAAACTTGATTTTGTGTTAGATTGTATGGAATTGTGTATTGAATATGAATGAGGAGCATGGAGCTTCAAGTAGTTACTTTGTTTTTGAAATATGATTGTAGATATTGGAAATATATAATTATGAAAATAAACTTTCTATTAGGTGTTGTTGGTGTTAAGGAGGATGAAGAGGAGGAATAGGATGAAGGAAAAAGGTCAATAAACAAAGGAGACTATGGTAAAAATTTTCAAGAATAGCAACTAGGTTGAGTGGAGTGGGAGAGCATGCCTAGATTTTCATGCCTAGATTTTGTAAGTAAGGAATCAAATGAATTGAAAGGAAAAAGAAAGGTAAAGAAAAGAAAATAGGGGCATAGGAGGAGACTTGGGGTAAATTAGTCAAAAATTACTTAAGGTCGAAAATAGGGAAAAAGGGTAAAATGATCATTTTACATGTTATAGGGTCCCACACCAAGTTTGGTGATGAAATAAATTAAAATGGGTACAAAAAATGTCAAAATCAAGAATTTAGGCCAAGGTTGAAAATTCTAGTACTGTAGCAAAACGACTATTGGAATTACTGTAGCATGAGGCATAGGAGGCTAGCAAACCAGCCATCAGGCAACCCAGACGCACGCGTGCACGGGTGCCTCATGCGCTAGCCACACTCCCGAAATAAAGTTATTTGGGACTAGTTTAGGGTTCAAATAACACTATTTCTGATACCCACTTCCATTTTCTGGCCATGTGCCGATTCTGAATTTTTGGCTATAAAATGGTCATTTCTTGACCATTTTTGCATAATTCAAACTATTTTGAAATCCTTAGAAGATTTCCTATCTTTCCCATTCACCAAACTAAGTTTGGTTCAACTTACTGATTCTAGGCCGTAACTACAGAGTGGTTATTCTTGGGTTTTCCTCAAGTTTTTCTACTGTTTTTGGGTCCTACGCACATGTAAAATAATACTGGAGAAATTTGGAGCACTTACCTTAAGTAATTCCTCCAAAATGTGAAGCTCCTTCCTCTTCCGTCAAATGTAGAATTCCAGTGGAGCTGCTGTTTCTTCCCTTTTTTCTACCTTCTTTCTCTTTTAGTCTCTCATTCTTTTCTTGCTTTTCTCTTTTCTCCTAATGCATGCAAAGCATGCTTATACTTATAAGTTTTTTCCACCACCTATTTTCTTCTTTCTTTCTCCCCTCTCTCTCTCTCTCTCTCTCTCTCTCTCTCTTCCCTCTCCCAGTTTCTTCTTTTTCTTTGTTTTATCCTAAGATATTTCCATATTATATTATATATATTATATATACATTTCACATTCTGTCGCCACACACACAAAACACACATACACACACACACTTGCTTTTCTTTTTTCTTCTAATGCATGCAAAGCATACTTATACTTATAAGTTTTTTCCACCATCTATTTTATTCTTTCTCTCTCTCTCTCTCTCTCTCTCTCTTCCCTCTCTCAGTTTCTTCTTTTTCTTTGTTTTATCCTAAGATATTTCCATATTATATTATATATACATTTCACACTCCACCGCCACACACACAAAACATACACACACTAAACACACACTGCTGCACTTTATATATATATATACATATTCATGATACATATACACATAGTGTGTATTATATATACATTTACGCACACATGTACACACATTGCTTGCACACACTTCCTTATATATATATACATATATATATATATATCCAATGCACACACATGTATTTATATACACACATGCATCAATATACACACATATGCACCTCACACACACATATATATATATATATATATATACATATATATATGTATATATATATATATACTGACTTACATATATATATATACATACCCAATTATGTATATATATATATATACATATACATACACACATACCAATATATACTCATTGCATGTTTAGGTGTTATTCGGATGCTCGGGACTATTCGTATTCTAAAATTGGGCTAGTTATTTAATATCATAAAACGAACCCTAACAGCTCGGGTTTACAAGGGTTGCTTGACTACATTTTGGGTTAGGATATTACATTCTCCCCCTCTTAATAGAGTTTGGTCCCCAAACTTGGCGTTTCTCCATTCGGTGGCTTTTCCATAATCTAGACATGAACCTTTAGAAAGATGCTCACTTTTAACTATAAAAACTTTCTGCTGAGAATCAAGTTTTTCAGTCACACCAGAATGACGTATAATTCTTTCCATAAATCTCAAGTGTATTTTATAATCCTCAGATAAACCTCAATTGTATTTTGTGCTTTTCCTAGTTCTTAGAGTAAATCAAGACATCATCGATGAATATAATCATGAAATCATCTTAGTGTGGCTTTAAAACTCTATTCATTAAGTCTATGAATGTAGCTGGGGCATGTGTCGTCCCAAAAGGTATCACAAGGAACTTGTAGTGTCCATATCGGGTTCTAAATGCGTTTTATCTATATCAGTAGGCCTGACTTTCAACTAATGGGTCAATCGTTGAGAATACCTGTGTCCTTGATCTGTATCTCGTGTGTTCAATGTCTAATATTTCTCAATAATGGTTCCCCTGACGGAATGAAATAGTTAATAAATAGCTTAGGGGTTCTGTTTCTAAGTTCAGTCTAGTAGAAAATGTGGGGACATAAATGAACATGTAAAACTAGTATAGAATCTGAGAAGGTTATGAAAAAACTGGAAGGGTACGTGCGACCACTAATGTAGTAGCCTGGTCATTCCTTGGTATAATCGAGAAAACCCTTTCGGTTTGTTGTTGCTCGTTCCTTGGTCCTTCACTACGGATTTGGGGTCTGGCCATAGAGGCCAATACGATAGGTGTGAGGCTAATTGTGGACTTACCACCCTTGGGCAGTCTTTTAGATAATGCCCTATCTGGCCACATCTGAAGCAGGTATTGGTTTCCGTGTAGCACTGCCCTTTGTGAAATTTCTGACCACTGGGCATTCAGTTGCACCCCCATTGCTATTGTTGGTGTAATATCCCGACCCGGGATACCGGGTCATATGACACGTATTACAAGATTAAAGAAAATTAGTGTAAAAACATTTACACTCAAAGAGAATAATTAATTAATTATTTATATGAAATAATTAGTTTTTTTTAATTAAATAAATATTTTAACACACATTTATAGCAACATGGAAGGTGTATCATATATGCATAAATATATATGTGATCCAATATGTATGCATGTATGTATATAATTAAATTAAAAATATATAAGTAAATATATGTAAAGTGTGAACAGTGCAGTGTGTGAGTGTGTGTCGGCTATATAGTGTGTGTGTCTTCATGTGTTAGTGTGTGTGTTATATTATATGTATATATATATATATAATATCTTGCAAAAATCAAAGAGAAAGCTGAATGGGAAAAAGTAAAATTTAATTTGTGTAAGGAAATTAATTGAGAAGTAAAGGGTTTCGGCCGTGAGGTCATGAGGGAAGAGAGAGAATGGAGGAGAGAGAGAGGTCGGTCACTTTCTCTTTAAAAAGCCAAAGCATGCAAACCATGCTTTCTTCTTGCAAAAGAAACCAAAAGAAGAAGAACTGAGGAGATAGAAGAAAGGTTTTAGAGCAAGAAAGGAAGGAAACCGAAGGAAAGAAGGTGAGAAAGCTCAAAATTTTCATTTTTCTCTCTATAGAATATTGCATTATTAGGAACTGTTTTAGAGTTATTCTTCTAAGTATGATGTTTAATAAATGTTTAGAAGTGTTTTAAACATGAAAGGAAGTCATGAAAACAGTGAAAAACACCTAACCCATGAAAAATCTCCATTGAAGACCTTGCCCATGGCAGGTCTGAATCGATTTCCTTCAAGCTTGATTTGGCTTATCAAGACTTAAAGTAGACATTATAAGCATGTTAAAAACATAGATCCGCGATCAAAAAGCACAAGAAATGGCCTCCAAACATTCACTTGCAAGTTACGGGTTTACAACCCAAACCTTTAAACTCGTGATTAAATCCACTCTTATGAATGGAAACTAAATCCCCATGAATAGGGGATCAAAACAAGACCGACCTTATGAAAAATGAACAAGAAATGAGCATGAACCGTGGGGTTACAGGTCGGATTATTAAAGTGGAAACCGAACCCATGAACTGTTTTTAAAGCCTCAAATGAATGCCAAAACACTCCTTGATGTGCCAGAAGTAATTTGGATTAAAAACAGTGGAGTTTCCTTGGTTGAGACTCCACGAAAATGAGAAAAATAGAGGTTCGAAAATTAGGGTTACAGTGGGTTCGAAGTGGGGAAGACGACGAGTCAACTCGTCACTCGGTTTAAAACGGGTGGGTTAACTCGGACGCATGGCAGCCTCTGGGCTTGCCACCGAATAAATGAAACAACAGCGTTTCATAAAGTTTTAAATCTTTTAAAACGATAGGGCTGACGTCAGCAACACTCACAAAACCAGATAAACCGGTTGGCCTACGAATGGACCGGACCGGTTCACTTAATACCCAACCAAACCCTTTGGTTTTCAAGTTTATTTAAAAACAAATAAACCAAACCTTTCTCTATTTACGGATTGACCCCAGAATTTCTGGACAATCCTACTGTGGCCCAACTGATGAGAATTTTATGCACTTAAGCCCCTAGAAAATAAATTAAATAATTAAATAATTAATTTAATTATTTAATAAATAAAGTTAAATTACTATTTTGCCCTTGGGTCATAAATAGAGCAAATGAAGTCCAAATTAAACATATGAATAGTGTATCCTTATTATTTTGGACATTCTGAGACTAATGGCGGGGTCCGTTTTGTGAGACTGGGGTCCCGAAAAAATAGAAACACGTAAAGGGGTAAATGACCAAAATACCCCTTGTTCAAAATTAACAAGTTATTAGTGTATTCTTATTATCTCGGACCTTCTGAGTCCAATGGTGAGGTCCACGACTCGAGATGAGGTCCTGAACATAAAGACACATAAGGGGGTAAAATGACCAAATTACCCCTAGTACCTCAAAAGTCAAATTAAAACCAGGGAAAGTCTAAATTGACTTTCTTTGACATCCCGGACTCAATAATAGAGTCTGAATTACGAAACGAAGTACAGAAAAATGAGACACATAAAACGGTAAATGACCATTTTGTCCTTTTACATATAACAGTCCGAATTAAATGTTAGGAAAGCCTAAACCGACTTTCTTGGACACTCTGGACTCAATGGTAAAGTCCATTCGACCAAAAGAAATGTCTAAAATAAAAAGACATAAAATTTGATGAATAGAATCTGTCAGATGACTATAAATTAAAGTAATGCCAAAGTATTAATACTAAGGCGTATACGAGAAAATGAAATACGAAAAGACACGACACGTAAACATGTCAAATAAATAACTTTAAATTAAAGTTTATGGAACTACCAGAAGAGTATAAATTGAAATAAATTCAATTCCTATCACATTAATTGTGTCATAGGTTAAGAGTACGAGTTAAGTTAAGTACATATGAAATTATGAGATCGTTTTAGGATCTAATACGATTTAAGCCTAAGTTAAGGAATATCGAAATAATATTACAATGAATGCGAAGTTGATGAGATATTTATGAATTGTTCTTAGGAACTACAAGGAAAGTGGGAAAGCGCATTATTAGCACTAACGCTAAAGAACCAAGGTGAGTAACCCTGTATTTGAAGTGGAGATTTAACTCCATGGATTTAAAAAGGTTTTAAATGCAAAGATATGAAGTGTTTGAAATTTCAAATTCAGTATTTACATGATTCAGTTTTTAATTGTTCTGTTTTATAACTCTATTGTGACATGCTCAGTGATTGGTTTTTCCCACAACAGTTTGTCCTTCAAATATATTTCTGCAATGTCTAGTTAAAATGCAATTATTGTTAAATATCCTGAATTTGCTTATTTCAAGTATACGAAGATTTTACGAAGTTATGAAAAGTATCTATGAGAAAAGTCACATGATAAATGTTTTATAAGATAATGGTGCATAAGCACACAGGCAGCATTTTGGGTTTCTTCGGATCTCATTGACCTGTCAAAAACCACATAGTCAGTATTTTGGGTTCTTATTGTAACTCATTGACCTGTCATGTGAAATGCCCGGTAGCAGGATCTAATCCCCTAGGCAAATGAGATATCTCCATTTATAAGTAAGATGGGAGTCCGGTTCGAAACGGATTCCATTAATGGAAGTGATAAGATGACAAATGATTTGAAAATGGAAGCAGGTTTTACCCTCATTTTCAATATGCATATGTTTTGAGTTTATATACTCTATTTAAGAAATACATGTTATGTTATATGTTTTGAAGTTCATGAGTATAAGTATAGCTTGAATACTTTAAATGTTTCAAAGCTATCTGTTTTATGAAATGCATATGTTTTGAGTTATATACTCTATTTGACGAAGTATGAGTTTAGCTTGAATACTTTAAATGTTTCAAAGCTACATGTTTTAAGGAATGCATATATTCTGTATTCAAAGTATTTTACAAACTCTTATGTACTAAAAATCCACTGCTAATTGAAAACCCCATGACGAATACTGGAATTGCCTCACAAGCTTAGATTAGCTTACCTGGACTTTGTTCGGATCCCCCTTTCAAGTGATTCACAGCAGACAGGGTCTTAAGGACGATGGTGATGTGTCTAGCTGTTCTTGGGAAGATATGTTTAAGTAGTTTCTTTTGAGAAACCTATGAACTCTAGTAGTACATTTTGTATTAGTAGACAATGTAAGAATATGTAATAAGCCCTCAGGGCAACCGAACATGTATTGTATTAATGTTATAAGTCTTTAAGTTTTAGTTATACTCTGAATGTGTAACCATGTATGCTATGTACGGAGCGACAGTATCGGATGGATGTGCAGTAAATTTAAAATGAGAAAAGAAAAGAAAAAGTTTTTCACGCTTCCGCAGAATGTATGTCGCACATCTATTCAATACCGCTGCCTATGTGAGCCTTCGCCCAAGGGTCCCCGGGCCTAAGGGTGGCGGTCGCGATCCTGTGATCTGCACAGGGTGGGTTTCGGGTCGTGACAGTTGGCCCATCACTAACTAGGCCCCGTCTTTGAGTTATGTGATCCAGTACTAGATTTGAATAAAGAGGATCCCTGTCATCTACTGTCACTCGACCTTTGACTCCCCTTTCTTTTGCATTCTCTTCCCCATTGAGTTCTATGATTTTTTTCGTTGCCACCACATCATCATAAGTCATTAATCTCTGAGGTTTGATTCGGTCCTTAATGGCCGACCTTAGTCCACCCTCAAATTTTTGGGCCCTTAGATTGTCTGTATTAATAACATTATGAGCAAACCTGAACAACTCAGTAAATTGTCTACTGTCATGCCCCCTTGCTGTGGTACTAGAAACTCAACAATTTTTTGATTCCTGGCTTCCTAGGGAAAGTATTTCCTATTAAAGGCCTCTGTAAATTATTACCAATCCATGTTTGGTTTCGGCCTTCTTCTAATATCCACCATCTATGAGCTGCCCCTTTAAACATGTATGTGGCATAAGCCACTCCCTGCTCTTCGATGCAAGTAAAAATCTAGAATATTCTATTCATTTCTAACAGCCACTCCTCGGCTTCTGTGGGACCTCCTAAACCATCAAATGTTGACAGCTTCAAGTCTTGAAACTGTTTGCATGAGTACGATTGATCCCTATCATCGCCCTATCAATTTTTGCAGTTGCCAGCATGGTCTTGCCGTACTGGTTCATTCCTATCCCTTTGGGGTCTAGGTAAAGTTTCTACCACCTTTTCTAATATGCCCTCTATTCTGTCTAAGCGATTTGGCTCCATGTTGGTACTGCGAGTGCAGACCATTTACTGTAAAAGAATAATAGTTAGTAGTTGAGTAAACATTTAGTCACGATAACAAGCCTCACTTATTTACTTGACTCTTAGACTTAACATAGTGAAAAAAATCTATCATAGCATATCAGAACCTTATGAAAGAGTTTTGAGTTGAAATGTGAAAATTCCTTTAAGAAAGAAAAACCTAAAGGTGGTCTTATTATTAGGGACGAAACATAGGTTAGGGTAAGGTTTACCAAATGAAGGGTATACAAGGCCTGAAACCTCATTTTTATGGTACCAAGCCCCTTATGTGCATCTCCTTGATGTGGATAGCTTTGATGTGCATACCTTGATGTGCACGTGCTCTCTTAGCATGACCTTCATGTGTATGACTTTGATGTACATAACTGATTCTTAGCATGACCTTCATGATCGAGCCTAAAGTGATTTCTTAGACTGCCTACATATCTTCTTTTTAGAGAATCAGGTCTAATGTAGTTCATTGCTTGTTTGAAGCTCTTTGAGCCATTTAAAACTTGACTAACTGATTTTTTCCTTCCTTGCTTGGAAAATGATTCTTTTGATAAGGCAAAGATTTTCTTTTCTTTTCTTTTTGACTCTTTCTTAATAGTTTGTTTTATCACTTTTTTGTTTGGAAATATTTTCCTTCATGAGGCGAGGATGTTTATTCTCTTTGCTTTTGATTCTTCTTTGATGATTGTTTCTCATTTCCTTGCTTGAAAATGTTTTTTTTTTCACACAGGACAAAGATGTTTCTTCTCTTTGCTCTTTGATTATTCTATAATGGTGTTGTGAGAGTGCAAACATAGTAGGCTATCCCCCTTGAGGTTTGCTAGATGGGTTTAAGAAAGAAAGGTTGATTAATTAGGCTCAATGGGTTTGAAAGTGGATATCTTGATATGGGTTATAGGATAGATTTGGTTTACCAAATGATGGCCTCCTATCGTTAAAATTGCTTGCTTTTATGAAATAGTCACATTTTTTAGACTCACGATATTGATGCCTACTTAGGGTCATGACCATTATCTTCTTTGGATGGTGATTGAATTAAACAAGATGCCTTTGAGACTAATGGATGAATTGGTGAACAATGAGAAAATCAAGATAATAGATGAAGTTTGATAATGCTCAGGTTCAACGCATTTCAATCTTATTGTGAATTTGATGACACTCATTTTCTTAAAGAATCAAGATGAATCATAAAAACATTTTGTTTAAAGTTTCCGAAGAGAATCTTTATTGAAACATGAGGAAAGACAAATAAAAATTGTCCATGCAGAATAAAATATATGATTTTTGGCTTGGAAAACTTCTTATTCTTGATTGTGGGCTAATCTTGGTTAATCCTTGAAGAAGAAGGCCCAATGACTTGTTCATCAATCAAATCTTGGATAACATGCCTCAACATGGTGCAATGATTAGTGTAGTGGTCCGCACATTGATGGTAGGCACAATACTTACTCAAATCATAGTTCTTGGGTATTAGGTTTAGAGTGGCTCGAGGATCCAAAGGTTGGAGATGCCCTTCTTCGCAAAGATTTTAAAAAACTTTGCTTAATGATGTAGAGAGTTCTAAGAATGACCTTGATGGGCACATTTGAGATGAATTTGGCAGTAGTGAGGTAGTTGAACTAAAAGACCAAGAGAAAGACTGTTGTGGAGTTAAGACATTGATTGTATTCTCTGAGTTATTGAGCTTGATATTTTGTGTGGGCTTCCTCAATGTTCCATCATTGATTGCATCCTTAATTTGGATTCTAGCCCCTATAAGAGCTTTGAAATTCTCAAAGTAGCAGGAAAATAATGATTCACGACAGATGGAAAGTAAGTACTTCTTCACCATTTTCACTTGTTCGGCTTCACTCGGCCTGTTGACCATTTAGGTCGCTTTAGCCTTCTATTGAGTGATGAAAGTTGAAAGAGTCTCCTTAGGTTCTTGCTTGGTGGTTTCAAAGTCCTTGAGTGTGATGTCCAACTCATTGTTATACTTGTACTGCTTGACAAATGGATTGTGAAGTTGTTTTCAATCCTTGGATATGGGCTCTTCCAAGTCTAAGAGCCAACGAAGAGATGCCCTAGTGAGTGTTTGGTGGAACATTTGAGCCATCATTTCAATTGTTGCTCCTAGTGGTTACATGGCCAGAACATAGAACTTGAGATGGGTCTTTGGGCATTTGGTCCCGTTAAATATGTCTAATTCTTGCATTTTAAAATTGTAAGGCAAAGGGACCTCTAGATATACAGAGAGTTTGTGGCTATCAATCATGTCATCTCCACGTTTGGATTTTCATATAAGGGCTTCCATCTTTTCAAGCCTTTTGAAGTTTGACTTCATTTTAGGGCCCATTTTGTTTGGCTCGATTAAACTGACCGTGTGTAGTTGCATCTTGGGCCTGCTGATTCTGTGGGAGATGATCTTGAGGAGGTATAGGTGGTTGGTTATTGGGAGCATTTTTAGGCCCTGCTGGGAGTAGTGGAGGTGGTGGTAACAGTTGTTGTAATAGTTCTTAGACTGTCTAGGAAAGTCTTTGTGTTTCATTCCTATAATTGGCCATGTCTTTTCTGATTTGAGCCAAAATCTAGAGTAACTGATATTGATCCACTGTGATAAGGTGCAGTGATTGACTTGATTTTGATGCCATGGTTTTCGGGCTTAATTGAGGGAATAAAAGCTACAATAGGGTAGGAAACCTCAACGAATTTCTTAATCACCAAATGAGTGTAGAGGAGTTTGAATCTAAGCCAATAGTCCAAAAGATTTTTTTGACTTCAAAACTTTGAGTACGATGAGCTCCAATATAAATGGAAAATAAGATCAGTTTTTAGAAAATGAAGCACAAATGATTGTGAATTTTGAATTTTGAATTTTTGAAACTTTTTTTTTTTCTTCTTCTTATTTGTTTTTTGAAAAAAGGGTAAGGGCATAATGCTTAGGTAGCCCCTAAGTCTTAAGAGGATGGAATGGTTTGCTTGAATGAGGAAATAATTCTTAAAGGTTGGGAAGATGCAATCGTAATGGATTTTATTAGACCCAAATGGAGTGCTCAAGAAGAACTTTAATTAATGAGATGAAGATCCTAAAGAGAGGTGACTCTTGGAAAGGAATTGAAACCTATCTTGAATGGTTGATACAATAGGAAGAATTGAGAGGGTGGGGGGAAGGGTCTACAGATTAGAGCCCGCCTTGATTCCTAAGACAACTAAAGATTCTGGATTACGAAATCTCATAAGTCATACCTAGCCCCTAAATTTTGGCATAATAGGGGACTTGAATGAAAGTAATTTTTAGGTTTTGAGGGAAAGATTCCCAAAGATTCGAATCCTAACAAAGATGACCTGGGCCTTTACTAGAATCAAACCATAAAGTATGATGCTTGATTAGAAATCAAGTTGATTCTAATTGTGTGATTAGAACATACCCAAAAATTTCCTTTTGAAAGTCATTTTGACGGCCTTGGTTAGCCCGTTTCCAAGCTAGTTGTGGGTACCTATTTTTGTAAAACACCTATGTTGCTAACTTGTTTGGTGTCAAGGAAAACCCAAGTAGGTTTTATTTACAGTCTCATTACAGTTTACAAAAGTGGTTTTTTAGGAAAAAATTAGAGTTTTCAAAAAAATTCAAAAAATTAGAAAAAAATTTGTAGAGCAGGAGGGCAACTCTCTATGTGTTGAACGACAAACAGAAGATTTTAATTTTTGTGTCAATCGGCTAACAGAGAGTGGTATTTTTTTTTACCTTCTTGGATTTTTTTAACCTCGCAAAATTGTGCAAAAAAGTCCATGTGTGTCTTACCAAAACTGGGCTTAGAGTCCTGAATCACGAATTTAGGGTAGATTATATGCATGACACTTCGATCGGGTAAAGGTTTCAAGGTTCCCTTTCTAACAGGACGTGCCATATGCCTCATACAACCATTAGATTGTAATGACTATAGTCAAACGGTACCACATCGCCTTTTTGCATACCATCCAAAAGGCCACTAGAATGTAGTGTCGCCGGTCAAGCGATATTTGATCAAGGAGTGGAGGGCTTTCACCGGTGACACCTGTCAAGATGAGTGAGCATACGGGGCGAGGGCTACTACCTGTCCGAGGTTTGGAGGGCATGTAGTGCAAATACAGATTTTAGTCTTTTTTTTTACTCATCCATCCATAGTTTTAAGCATCCATACATCAACACATCCATCATAAAACATAAAAATGAATAAACGTAAAGAAATTAAACAAAATCACCTTGAAATGAGTACTTCACCGAGTCTATCCCTCTTTAGTCCTTAGTGGATTCGCCATTGTAGGCGCCTACACTTGAAAAAGGAAAGTATGTCATCTTTTTTGTGGATTTAAAGGGATCTTGGTTGTCTCTTTCCCTAAAGGTGGGAAGGAATGCCTCTTATAGGAGATAGAGAAATTGAGGAGTCGCTAGCTTGTTTTTGGGCAAGATATTAGCAAACCCGTTACAACTTGAGCAATATATATGAAGGAAAAAAATGAAAGGAATTAAAATAAGAATTACAACAGTTTAAATCCAAAATGAATACTCTGAGATCCCTTAACATGGATCAAAAGAAAGATAAATTATTGAAATAAAGTGAAAACCAAAGAAACAGGCTCAAAGGCTAAGGTACGGAATGGGAAGGTGTCAGGCACCCAACCTGCCCGATCTGAATGGATCAACTTCAAATATTCACTTGAAAGGCTATTTTCTCATGAGAAAATAGAAGAGATGTGAGTCTAGAAAAGATAAATAATAAAGGATCTAGCATGAAGAAATAAAATAAAATAGAAAAGATAGAAAAAAGATCTAACTCAAGCCCGACGGCTTCCTACGTATTCATTTATAAAACAAAATCAGAGTCACGTAAACGTTGTTCCAAAGTTTTTGAGGCAAACTCAATTTCATAAGAATAGTTGGATTATTTGCACTTTTATGGGAGAATGAAGTTGGATTGCTTACATGAATTTAAGTGTCTTATGATTTTGCTATGTATATAGAGATATTAAGACCACTTGTCATTCTCTCGATTGACTCATTATGGTTGATCTTAGAAAATCATTTTTAACAAACAAAAATAGGGATATCTGATATTTGTTTTTCATCCATAGAACTTTCTTGTCAAAATTTGCATTTCAGGAATATTCATTCGAATGAATTGAGGACTCGTTTGAATGAAAGTACATAAATGATTGGCACGAAAACCACGTTTATTCAAGTGAATCCTCCATTTGTTCGAATGAATCCTAGAGAAGTTCCAAAATTATAGAATGCGGAATTTCTAACTTCTTCATCAGGTTTATTTTTTCTTTCTTTCTAGATCATTTTTCTTGTATCACCTATATTGTTATCAGGTTTTAGAGCTCCTCAATTCCACTCCAGTTAGATCACTGCTCTCACTATTGGCTTCATCTTCACTGATTGATTTTAGCATTTGACATCTTTTCTATGGTGTACGGTGAGTTTTGTCTATATTTTTTCTTTCAATTTTTTTCTTTTTACTTTTTGCTAGAATATAGGATTAGTTTGAAACTGTTACTACAATTTTCGAAGTTAGAGCCTTACTTAGGATATTGTTTCCCAATATTTATGGAACCACATCGTCATCTTGCTACCCAAACTAGATTCCATATGTAATTTCCTTTGTTCCTCATCTGAGGAATCCTCCTTTATATAGGTCAGCTACTACAAGGACTCGTCGTCCTGTCATACAGGGTCGCGAGCTTTGGCCTCAGCGTTATGCACGTTTAGACCAGATTGACGGGACCTTGGTATTTCGCTAGTTTTATGCTGGAGGGTGGCTCCCCTTGTTGTCTATCACTAGTCCCATTGATGAGCCTCTAGTTCGCGAGTTCTATACGAACTTGGAGACTGTTAGAGATCAAGTCACCACCAGGGCATATGTGCGAGGCATTTCTTTTGATCTCACACCTACTCTTATAGTAGAAACTCTTGGTATTCCTAAAGAGCATCAATCTGGTTTCCCTTATGCTACATGTAACACCCTGACCCGAAAGATTGGCTAATGTGACACGCATTACGAGATAATGAACCGCAGTTGAAAATTAACTACAAATAAATCGAGAGTTGAAGAGTACCAAATAATTATATCTCTATATGCATTATATTATGTGTATAGTATATACATATGATTGTGATATGTATATTAACATAAGAAAGATACACACATAAAGTGTGTATAGTTTAAAGTGTGTATATATATATATAAACACATATATACATGTAAATAAAATATATATATATATACATGTAAGTATATATATGGGTGTGCAGAATGGTGAATTAATGTGTGTGTGTGCGCCGGCTAGAGTGTGGGTGAGTGAGTGTGTGTTAGTATGTGTAAATATATAATATACATATAAATTACAAATATCAACCTACAATTTAATGTAAAGCTGAATTGAAAAGAGAAAATTAAATGGATTTGAAAGAAAGCAGGAAATGAGGTCAAGGAAAGAGGCTGTGAGGGGATAGAGAGAGAGAAAAGAAAGGAGTGAGAAGGGTTGGTGGAAACTTGCTTAAAAGCAAGTGCATGCATTGCATGCTTGAGGCTTAAGGAAAAAAGTAGAAAGGAAAAGGAGCAAGAGGAAAGAAGGGATTCAGAAGTGGAGGAAGCAAGAATAGAAAAAAAAAAAAAAAAAATCGAGGGTTACTTCAAACGATTGAGTAAATCTTGTTTCTGTTTTATGAATTTTTTAGCTTAAATGCTAGATTTAAACAGATAGCCTAGAAGAGCATGAAAAATGTAAAATTTTACAAAAGGAATCATGTAAAAAGGTGCAGAAATGAACAAGATATAGGCAGTTACAGGTTGTAAGAATAAATTGAAGTTTTGTAAATTCCTGCTTTAAACTTGATACGAGTCATGAGGAACAAATCCTCAATAGTGCAGGAAGAGAACTGAGAAAGAAAAGAGTGAAAACAGTAGTGGAATAGGCTCAAAATCTCAAAAGAACAGTTGGTCAGAGCCACTGTTTCTCCCATATTTGTAAACATCTAAGGGTCCAAATGAAAAATGAAAGCTAGGTATGAGACCCTTGTAAAAAATAGAAGAAAAATGCATAGAAAAATAGTTAAAAATCGACTGAAAAAGGGTCGCCGGCACTGGAGAAGATGCTAGAGACCCATCGAAACCCTATTGGATAGTCAAGGAAGAAGGAGACCCCGCTGAGCCAACTCGAGAGTCGACTTAGCCGATTCCTGCTCGAGTTAGGTTAAGGCTGTGTCGACTCAGACACATGTCACGCTATGGGGCTAGCCACCACATAAGTGGGACGACGTCATTTTGGGGCAAAAGGGTTTAAAACCCAAATTAAACATGTTTGGCTACACATCTTGGGCCCAATTTAATAACCTATGCGTGATTGGGGATATCTTATCCACGGATAAGGCCATTGTCCCTAGAATCGAACCTGTGACCTAACCGGGGGGGGTGACACGTGCTAACCACCGTGCCACCCAATTCTCACCAGTCAGAATACGCACCGAATATATATATATATATATATATTATACTGAAATAATTAAATTTAATTAATAAATTTAATTAAATTAAATAATGACGAAATGGTCCGATATCCAAATTTGACAAGTTATTAGTGTATTTTTACTATTTTGGACCTTTTGAGACCAATGGTGAGGTCCATGTTGCGAGATGAGACCACAAAAAAATAGGCACATAAAGGGGTAAAATTACCATTTTGCCCCTAGGACCCCTAAAGCCAAATCGAAACTAGAGAAGGTCTAAATTGACTTTCTTCGACGTTCCAGACTCAATGGTAGAGTCTATTCGACCAAAAGAGATATTTATAATAAAGAAATATAAAATTTGATGAATAGCATTAACTTATGAGATTTTAGACTAAAGCACCTCCCAACGTTGTGAACTTGATGTAGGGTTGCAATTCGAATAAGAGACAAAAAGACACGACACGTAAACATGTGAAGTAAGTAAATTAAACTTAAAATTAATGGAGCTACCAGAAGAGTATAATTTAAAATGAAATTAATTCCTAACAAGATGAATTATGTTTTAGGTTAAAGCTCAAGTAAATTGTCATGGATAAGACGCAACAAGAATTCATGGATGAGCTCTTATGGAAAACTAGGGTAATCAAGATAAAGATAAGAATTTCCAAGACATGTCAAATCATCTCAGTTAGTCCATTCATATACAAAGCCCCTATAGTTCCAATGGGGCGACTCATGAAAGAAGCAGCAGCAAGGAGACTTGCTAAGGCTAAATTAAAGGAAGAAAAGGAAGAACGAGAAAATACAGAAACGCTAAATGACATGCTTCATAGGTAATGTCTATCTATTTATAGATATATATATATATATATAAAGTAATGTACATAAAATACAACTATAAAGCAAATTAAGTTAGCTCGATTCTTAAGAATGAAACCTATTATAAGAGTAGGCTTACACGGTCTAAGAATAAGTAGGATCATAAGTTGATTCAAATGCATGTGAAATTTATGAAATTTTCATAAATTATTTTAGGTTAAAAAAGGGAAAAGGGAAGGCACAACAATAGAGCCAGCCCAGATGTATAAAGTGAGTAACCTTGTATTTGAAGTGAAGATTTAACTCGACGGATTTGAAAAGGTTTTAAGTTCAAGATGTGATATCCCGACCCGGGACACGACATGTTTACCGAGGTAAATCGACTGAATAGTGTAATGTGAGCTGTTTGAGCTCTATATCATGGTATTTCATGGAACCAAACAATTGAGGGATGTGAATGGTTTGCTTAGTATACCTAGTGCCGGGTAACACCCGAGCACCTTAAGACCCAACATTGTAATTTGTGCATGCACGCATTCCCATGCACGAACATATTTCTCAAACACGTAGTACGTCTAAAATCAGTGTATGCATGCACCATTATAAATGAATTTATATGCACATGTATGGATATATTTTCATGTATAAAGATATGTATTGTATATGTGTATATATGTATGAATACATGAGGCACGATGTATATAGTATATATATATATATATATTTATATATGTATATATATATATATGTATATATAAGTAAAATATCAAGGAAAGGTAAAGGGGAAAGGGGGCTGCATGTGCACAATGACCAGTGTATGCATCACTCTGTGTGTGTGAATGTGTCATGGTGTGTGCTATGCGGCTGAGAGGAAGGTCGCAAGGCTGTCGACTTAAGGAAGGAAAGTGGGGCTGCCAATATATGTATACATGTATGGCGTAGGATTTGAGTGGATAGTGAGGATTGAATGGACGGTGAGAAAGTAGTCAAGGATGACTACAAGTAGAGAGAGAGATAGAGAGAGGAGAGAGAAAGAAGCGGTGGGTTGCTGTATATATATATATATATATATATATATATATATATGTACATGTGTGAGTTGAGAGAAATGGGAAACAATTGAAGGAAGCAAGGAGCTATCACTAGAGAGAGTACTATCAAGGATTCAGAAATAGAAGCAAAAGAGGTCCAAAGGCATAACAACCGAAACAGAAATAGAAAACCCAGGTGAGTAGTTTAGGTTCTGTTTTTATGATTTAGAGCACAAAACGTAGATTTACCTATGAGGTCTGAATCAGCGTGATTTATAGTTTATTCTGGAAAAAAGAATCAGTTCAAATGGTGTTGAAATAAGGTAGAAATGTCGAGTTGCAGGTCCAATGGATAATCTGGGTTCCACGAAATTTATACTTAAAACTTAGTTTTTATAATAAGGAATTGATCCTCTTGGGTGCAAAAGACATTTAGGATGAAATTTGAGTGAAGACCGTGGTCTAGAAGTCATGAAAATGGAAATGAAGATCTGGCCAGAAAATCGGCCGAAGCTCTTGTTCCTTATATTCGTGGGGATTGAGAAGAGCTAGATGGAAATGGAGGGCAGATTTGGAGTCCTTAAGGAAAGGGGAATAGAATGACATTAAAAACAGAGTAAAATAAGGTCGGAACTAGGTTACCGTCACCGGAGATGGTGACGGAACCCTACTGGAGTTCCACCAGAAAAACGAAGAAGAAGGGTCCTGTTTTGGTTGATGGATTTGGGTTACGGGTCGGAACGGGTCGGGACACGACCGAAAATAAAGGGGCAAGCTATACTGTGTCATTTTATAATTAAATTTTAAATGAAATTGGGTTGTTTGGTTGCAGGGATAGAAAATGTGGAATTGGGTTTGGGGTTATCCAAGCCATAGATAGGATAAGGGAGGGGTTATTGGGTTCCGGTTCTTTGAAATGGACTGAACCGATTGGTTCAGTGAAGGGTCAGATCGGTTTAGGGTTTTTAACTGTGAACCTACTAGTTCAGACCGGGACTGTCAAAAATTACATTTGAACCCCAGAAGTTTTGGAAAATTATACTAAGGCCCAACAGAAAATTATACCCTTAACCGTGAACGGACATGTGTGGCTAAGAGGAATGGTACAAAGAGGGGGGTATGTCGGGCCCCAAAAGATCGAGGGTTCTTGCCAAGCCCTGAACAGTGTAAATGTATCTCTTATATGATTGACAAGACTATGATTGTTGAGTGACATGGTTCCTTATGACTTATCTTACACTGAGAGGATATTCTTCATTGTTTTGATTGTGATCAATTTTATTCTGGCAGTACATTCATGTTGATATATTGTTATTGAGAGTTCATGTTGATGTTGTATCCATTACTCCTGATTGTACATTGTGACCTATTGTTCATTGGCCCTCAGGGCAACTATTCTCATTGGCTATCACAACATCTCTTCTCTTATGATTGGCTATCATAATCTTATTCATGGATTCATATTTCACCGATACTAGTGTCGGAGATCTATTTTTACTTGTTGAGCTCTCGTAGCTTATTCCACCCTACTTACCCCCATTTCAGGTAATGACGCTGCAAAACCCTAGTAGGAGTCTGAGAGCGTAAGAGGACATTTGGAGGAACTGTACCAGTCTATGTTTTAGTTCTCCCATGTATTCACCACCCATGGGTGCTGGTTATGTCTGGTTCTTATTTTTGTTATTGTAGAACCATATAATGTATTGAATAGACTTCCGCTGACATTGTGTACTGAAAAGACTTACGCTGATCATTGTCATTGCTAAGACTTCCGCTATTATTGTTTTAAGATTTTAGTATTTGAATATCAGTACTATGATACAGGAATGAAAAAAGTAGGGATGGCCTTAGGGTAGGCCCCGCGACACGAGATCCACATAGGGTGGGTTTTAGGTCGTGACACAAGAGATATGAAGTATTTGAATCGCAAATTCAGTATTTACATGAGTTCAATTTTTAAATGTTTCTGTTCTTATAAACCCTATTATGACATGCTCAGTGAATGGTTTCTTCTACAGTTTTCTTAAAATATATTTCAATATGTCTAAGTTAAAATGCCAAAATCTTGTAAAATGTTCTGAATTTGCATATTCCAAGTATTTGAAGATCTATCATGAAATCATGAACATTATGTTTTAAATGGTCATAAAAGCATCTATGTGAAAAATTCATGTGATGAATGTATTTAAATGCAAGAAAAGCTGTGCATAAGCATCACGAATTTTGTTAAGTTTCTTCGGAACTGAACCACGATACGAATAAATGCCAGGTAGTAGGATCTAATCCCCCAGGCATATGAGATATCTCCACGTAAAGTAAAAACGGGAATCTAGTTCGAAATGGATTTCATTAATGGAAGTGATAAGGTGTGTGTTGAAAATGGAAGCAGGTTTTACCCTCATTTTCACTATACACATGTACATGTTTTGAAGTTCATATACTCTATATGAAGAAGTACATGTTTAGCTTAAGTACTTTAAATGTTTCAAAGCTTATGTTTTAAAGGAATGCATATATTCTGTGTTCAAAGTATACGAGCAATTGGTAGTGATTGTCTTACAAAACTCTCATGTGTAAAACCACTGCCAATTGAAACCCCGTGACAAATGCTGGAATTACTCACAAGCTTAGATTAGCTTACCGGATTTTTATCTGACCCCCCTCTCAGGTGATTAAAAGCAAGTCCTAATTTTGATGATGAAGATGTTGAACTATGCTCATTTTGAGGAAGGGCATAGGAAGCTTATTTCAGGATTAGTAGTCTTTTGAAAAACACTATGAAATGCTAGTTAGTGACTTGTATTTTAAGACGGTACACTGTTATGTATTAAGCCCCATGGGGTAACTAAATATGATTGTAATTATAAAGTCTTTAATTCTTTATTATGCTCTGAATGTATAACCATGTGTACCAGTGTGATGAGTGGCAGTACCGGACGAATGTACGAAATTTTAAAATAAGAAAAAAAAAAGAAAAATTTTTCACGCTTTCGTAATCACGGGTCGCATTGCCATCCGATACCGCTACTTATGTATGTGAACCTCGCCCTAAGGCCCCCGGGCCGAAGGGTGGCAGTCACGATTTCGGGAATCCGCACAGGATGGGTTTCGGGTCGTGACAACATGGTATCAGAGCTTAGGATAATGGTCTTTGGGAAAGACCAAGTCATGATTAATGTTAGGAAATGATTAAGATTCACTGATACCACAGAGTGGTATCAAAGCTCTAGGTTGACTTAAACCAACTTAGTGACACTAGAAGAATTAGAAACAGAACTATAGGTTAGGTAGGTTATAGGCTACCTAAAATATGTGAAGTATGTGACTGGAAGTAAAGGCGGGGTATGGGACTCACATTATATGAAATGAATATGTAAAGTATGTGATATAATGTGAAGGTGGGGTATGGGACCCGCGTTACACGGAATAATTATGTAAAGTACGTGATGTGATATGAAGGCGGGGTATGGGACCCGCATTATATAAAGTAGTTATGTGAAGTATATGATTTGATGTAAAGGCGGGGTATGGGACTCGCATTACATGAAGTAAAGATGTGAAGTACGTAATTTTATTGAAGGCGGGGTATAGGACCCGCATTACATGAAGTAGATATGTGAAGTACATGATTTGACTTGAATGTAGGGTATGGGACTTGTATTAGAGTTAAGTGAATGATTTGAAGTATGTGACTTGACTTGAATGCAGGGTATGGGACTGCATTAGAGTAAGTAAGTATTTTAGAAGTACGTGTTCGATAAGAAGGCGAGGTATGGGACCCGTAGTTAAATAGAAGTAGTAAAACAAAGACGAGAAGTAATGTGGACTATAAAAGCCACCACAGAAGCCAAGAATAATAAAATATTAAGTCTTGAATATGAAAAGGAAGTAAACATGAACCTTATGCGATGAATATATGTAGATAAAAAACTAACAGATATATGGTTTTCAGCGACAATGGTAAACACGAGAAGGAATGCGAGAAACCCGGAGGACAGACTAGATCGGGTTGAGCACATTCTAGAAACAATGGCTCAAAACATGATAGGTGCCCAAGCTCAAGGCAATGCACCACGACAGGTGCAAAACCCCGGGCTACCACAGGATTAGGGACACCCAATTGAGGCTATGAACACATCAAGCTATAAGGTGTTCCAGGGTTTCAAGCCTCATAGGTTTGACGAATTGGACACTACGATCGACACCAAGAGTGAGTCCAAGAAATGGAATGCATATTCACAGTTTTTCCTGGCACCGAGGAACAAAAAGTCTCCTATGCTGCCTTCACTTTTAAGGATGCAGTATATGGGTGGTGGCTTCTGGAAAAGGAAAGAGAGCCGCCTATGACTTGGGAAAGATTTTTTGAAGTATTTTACGATAAGCATATCCCAAGGTCATTGAAGAACCAAAAAATAGCAGAGTTTGTGACTCTAACCCAAGGAACTATAACAGTAGCAGAGTACGAGGCTAAGTTCATGAAACTAGCCTGTTACACACCTCACATTATCATGACCGAGGATCTGAAGGCTAGGAAATTCGAGAGTGGTCTACGAGATAGTATCAGGTACAGACTTGAGCCCTTTGAGCTTCCCACGTATAATGCAGTAGTAAATCGCGCCAAGATTTTCGAGAGAGCTGGGTTTACTCTATCTCAAAAGAAGGACAAGAAACAGATTATCCCCACTCCCCAACAAATGAAGAAAACTAGGACAAGAGACAAGAGTACAACTTCTGTCAACGAAAAGAGTAACACTAGTCAAAAGATAGCAGAGATTCCTGTGTGTCCTACTTGTCAAAAGAGGCATTATGCACCCTGTTGACAATTCTCAAGAGTCTGCTACAAATATGGCTTACGTGGGCATTTCATCAAGGACTGCCCAAATGGGAGTTCAACTGCTAGAGAGCCTACTGCAGTAGCTTCATCGGCTATGCCACGCATACAATCTTTGACTACTGAGAAACCAGGGGGAAGTCAGGAACCGACAGGTACAGGCAAGTTTTTAATATATTTTCTGAAGTTGCACAGACCTCTAAAGGTCAACTAGGTACACAGTCTGATACTTAAGTTCCTGTCAAATATATACTTGTCGTTTAAATTCGACTACTAGACACATGAATATGATAAGTGGAACTAACGTAACAAGGTAAGAGATTAGAACTCTTAAAATAAAAAACACTCGAGTTTTGAGGACAAAACACTCGAGTTTTGAGGACAAAACTCTAATAAGGAGGGAAGAATGTAACACCCTGACCCAAAATATTGGGTAATGTGACACGCATTCCGAGGTAATGAATTGTAGTTGAAAATTAACTACAAATAAATCGAGAGTTGAAGAATACCCAAATAATTATATCTCTATATGCATTATATTATGTGTATAATTTATACATATGATTGTGATATGTATATTAACATAAGAAAGAAACACACACAATGTGTGTATTTGGTGTTTATAGTTTAAAGTATGTATATATATATATAAATATACATACACACGTAAATAAAAATATATCTATATATATATAAATGTAAGTATATATATATATGTGTGTGTGCGGAATGGTGAATTAGTATGTGTGTGTGTGTATGTGTCGGCTGGAGTGTGGCTGAGTGAGTGTGTGTTAGTATGTGTAAATATATAATATACATATAAATTACAAATATCAACCTACAATTTAACGTAAAGCTGAATTGAAAAGAGAAAATTAAATAGATTTGAAAGAAAGCAAGAAATGAGGTCAAGGAAAGAGGCGGTGAGGGGATAGAGAGAAATGAAAGAAGTGAGAAGGGTCAGTGGAAACTTACTTAAAAGCAAGTGCATGCACTGCATGCTTAAGGCTTAAGGAAGAAAGTAGAAAGGAAAAGGAGCAAGAGGAAAGAAAGGATTCAGAAGTGGAGGAAGTAAGAACAGAAAAGAAACTGAGGGTTACTTCAAATAAGTGAGTAAATCTCATTTCTGTTTTATGAAATTTTTAGCATAAATGCTAGATTTAAATAGATAGCCTAGAAGAGCATGAAAAATGTAAAAGTTTACAAAAAGAATCATGTAAAAAGGTGCAGAAATGAACAAGATATAGGCAGTTACAGGTTGTAAGAATAAATTGAAGTTTTGTGAATTCCTACTTTAAACTTGATGTGGGTCATAAGGAACTAATCCTCAATAGTGTAGGAAGAGAACTAAGAAAGAAAAGAGTGAAAACAGTAGTGGAATAGGCTTAAAATCTCAAAAGAACAGTTGGCCGGAGTCACTGTTTCTCCCATATTTGTAATCATCGAAGGGTCCAAATGAAAAATGAAAGCTAGGTATGATACCCTTGTAAAAAATAGAAGAAAAATGCATAGAAAAATAGTTAAAAATCGACTGAAAAAGGGTCGCCGGGGCCAGAGAAGACGCTGGAGACCCACCGAAACCCTACCGGATAGTCGAGGAAGAAGGAGACCCCGTTGAGCCAACTCAAGAGTCGACTTAGCCGATTCCTGCTCAAGTTAGGTTAAGGCTGTGTCAACTCAAACACGTGTCACGCTATGGGGCTAGCCACCACATAAGTGGGACGGCGTCGTTTGGGGCAAAAGGGTTTAAAACCCAAATTAAACATGTTTGGCTACACATCTTGGGCCCAATTTAATAACCTGTGCGTGATTGGGGATAGCCTATCCACGGATAAGGCCATTCTCCTTAGAATCAAACCCATGACCTAACGGGAGGGGTGACATGTGCTAACCACCGTGCCACCCAATTCTCACCAGTCAGAATACGCACCGAATATATATATATATATTATACTGAAATAATTAATTTAATTTAATTAATTAAATTAAATTAAATAATGACCAAATGGTCCAGTATCCAAATTGGACAAGTTATTAGTGTATTCTTACTATCTTGGACCTTCTAAGACCAATGGTGAGGTCTGTATTGCGAGACGAGACCCCAAAAATAAAGACATGTAAAAGGGTAAAATTACCATTTTGCCCCCAGTACCCTTAAAGCCAAATCGAAACCCAAAAAGGTCTAAATCGACTTTCTTCGACGTTCCGGACTCAATGGTAGAGTCTATTTGACCAAAATAGATATTTATAATAAAGAAATATAAAATTTGATGAATAGCATTAATTCATGAGATATTAGACTAAAGCACTTTCCAACTTTGTGAACTCGATAGTAAGGTTGCAATTCGAATGAGACACGAAAAGGCACGACACGTAAACATGTGAAGTAAGTAAATTAAACTTAAAATTAATGGAGCTACCAGAAGAGTATAGTTTAAAATGAAATTAATTCCTAACACGATAAATTGTGTTTTAGGTTAAAGCTCAAGTAAATTATCATGGATAAGACACAAAAAGACTTCATGGATGAGCTCTTATGGCAAAATAGGGTAATCAACAGAAAGATAAGAATTGTTAAGACATGTCAAATCATCTCGGTTAGTCTATTCATATACAAAGCCCCTATAGTTCCAATGGGGCGACTCATGAAAGAAGCAGTAGTAAGGAGACTTGTTGAGGCCAAATTAAAGGAAGAAGAGGAAGAACGAGAAAATACAGAAACGCTAAATGACATGCTTAACAGGTATTGTCTATTTATTTATAGATATATATATATATATATGTAAAGTAATGTACATAAAATACAACTATAAAGCAAATTAAGTTAGCTTGATTCTTAAGAATGAAACCTATTATAAGAGTAGGCTTACACGGTCTAAGAATAGGTGGGATCATAATTTGATTCAAATGCATGTGAAAGTTATGAAATTTTCATAAATTATTTTAGGTTGAAAAAGGGAAAAGGGATGGCACAACAATAGAGCAAGCCCAGACGTATAAGGTGAGTAACCCTGTATTTGAAGTGGAGATTTAACTCTACGGATTTGAAAAGGTTTTAAGTTCAAGAGATATGAAGTATTTGAATCCCAAATTCAGTATTTACATGATTTCAGTTTTTAAATGTTTATGTTCTTATAAACCTTATTATGACATGCTCAGTGAATGGTTTCTGCTATTATTTTCTTAAAATATATTTCAACATGTCTAAGTTAAAATGCCAAAATCTTTTAAAGTGTTTTCATTTTGCATATTCCAAGTATTTGAAAATCTATCATGAAATCATGAACATTATATTTTAAATGCTCATAAAAGTATCTATGTGAAAAATTCATGTGATGAATGTATTTAAATGCAAGAAAAGTCGTGCATAAGCACCACGGATTTTGTTGAGTTTCTTCGGAACTCAACCACGATACGAATAAATGCCAGGTAGCAGGATCTAATCCGCCAAGCATATGAGATATCTCCATGTAAAGTAAAAATAGGAATCTGGTTCGAAATGGATTACACTAATAGAAGTGATAAGTTGTGTGTTGAAAATGGAAGCAGGTTTTACCCTCATTTTCACTATGCATATGTACATGTTTTGAAGTTCATATATTCTATGTGAAGAAGTACATGTTTAGCTTGAGTACTTTAAATGTTTCAAAGCTTATGGTTTAAAGGAATGCATATATTTTGTGTTCAAAGTATACGAGCAATTGGTAGTGATTGTCTTACAAAACTCTCATGTGCTAAACCACTACCAATTGAAACCCCGTGACAAATGTTAGAATTACTCACAAGCTTAGATTAACTTACCGGATTTTTATCCGACCCCCCTTTCAGGTGATTAAAAGCAAGTCCTAATTTTGATGATGAAGATGTTGAACTATGCTCATTTTGAGGAAGGGCATAGGAAGCTTATTTTTGGATTAGTAGTCTTTTGAAGAAAACTATGAAATGCTAGTTAGTGACTTGTATTTTAAGACGGTACGCTTTATGTATTAAGCCCCACGGGGTAATTAAATAGGATTTTAATTATAAAGTCTTTAATACTTTCATCCGATACCGCTAATTATGTATGTGAGCCTCGCCCTAAGGCCCCTTGGCTGAAGGGTGGTAGTCGCGGTTCAGGAATTCGCACAGGGTGGGTTTCGGGTCGTGACACTACAAGTGCTGGACCTAAGGAAGAAGACTTAGCTAGGGCTCTTCGTCGTGATAGGTCAGATGTTTTTCGTTTTATCGGAGCCCATCTCACTCAAGCTCTTCTTTTTGATGACTACTGATTCCTTAATCTAGTAGTCTCATATGATTTGTTTTCCGTGAGTCATACCAATACTTTGACTTGATCACATTCTACTTTTTTATATGCCATTGCCAATCGAGTTCCTATCTATGGTGCATACATCATATTCACTGCCATTGATGGTGCCACTTCTGGTCGTCGTGCTACTATTTTTCCTTTTGGTAGTGTCATCACTAGGTTTTGTGTAGGTTAGGGTGTTCCAATCTACACTTTTGATATGGTAAGGGAGTTGTCTAGGCCCTGTACCAAACGCACATTGACGCAGTCTGAGTGTCAGGTTTGTAATATCCCGACCTGGGATACCGGGTCATATGGCACGTATTTCGAGATTAAAAAAATTTGTGTAAAAATATTTACACCAAAGAAAATAATTAATTAAATAATTATTTATTTATTTATGTGAAATTATTAACTCTAATTATGATTAAATAAATTTGAACACATAAACACACACTTTATGGTGTATTGTGTGTACGATATAAAGTGTATAAAAGTATATATATACACATGTCCATGTATAAGTATGTATATATAAATAGTTAAAATATTATTAAAGTTATAAAGTTATATGAATACCAATATCAAGTGAACAGTAGTGCAAGTGGGTGTGTGTGTGTCGGCTGTGTGTGTGAGTGTGTGTAGATGAGTTTGTGTGTGTATATATAATATACATATAACACAAAAATATCAAGGGCCATTTAATGTAGGTTGCCAAAAATGAAAAAGTAGAATTAATGGAGTGTAAGATGGGTTGATAAGGTCAAGAATAGAGGCTGCAAACGTGTAGAGAGAGAGAGAGAAAATGAAGAGAGAGAAGGGTCGGTTTCTTTTCTTTAAAAGAAACCAATGCATGTCTTCCATGCTTGACCCCTTAAGAAGCAGAGAAAGAGAATGGAGGAAGAACCAGAGGTAGAAGAAGGTTAAAACCGTAGCAAAAGGTAAGAGATGTGCAAAAATTACATGTTTCTCTCTCTAGAATTATGATGTATTAGGAACTGTTTTTAAATTATATACACACATATGATGATAGATATATGTTTATAAGCATGTCAAGCATGATTTTAGGCTTCAAAAACACTGAAAAATGACCAACCCAAGAATGGCTGCCATGGATGACCTTCAAAAGAACAGGTCTGAAATGGGTGAGATTAAATGGGTTCTAGCCTACCAAGACCTCAAGATGAGGTCAAGAGGGTTTTAGCAATACCACTACGCGATCAAAAATCAAAAGAAAAGCCTACCAAAATCCAATTGCAGGTACGGGTTCAAAATCCCAACCTTACAAATTTACTTTTAAATCCATTTTTTTGAATGGAGAATAAGACCCCATGAAGAGGGGATCACAATGAAACAAATCCCACTGGATTTGGCTCAGAATCGAACATTTATGACTGACTTGCAGGTTCGGATTATCAAACCTTTAAACCGAGCATATGAACTAGTTTTAATCCCCAAATGAATGCCAAGCTAGTCGTTCTTACCTTAGGAGTGTTTTGGAATCAAAACAGTGAGAAATAGCTAAGTAAAAAGTCATGAAATAGGAAGAAAAGGAATTCTGAATTTAGGGCAACAGTTGGGTTCGACGTGGGGAAGACGATGACGGGTTGACTCGTTTCAAAATAACCGAGTTGGCTCGGACAGGTGGCAGCCTCTAGGCTTGCCACCGAATTAATTGAATGACGACGTTTTGGTCGTGGTTTAATTTAAATGAGACCTAGGGCTGACGTCATGATGACGTCAGCCACATGTAAATAAACCCACTGAACCGGTTGGTTTTCAACCAGACCAGACTGGTTTATTTAAAACCACATTGAACCGTTGGTTTTCTAAATTCTTTAAATAAAATAAAACCAAGACTTTTGGTTATTACGGATTGACCCCTGGACTTCAGAACAATTATACTGTGGCCCAACTGATAAGAATTCTATGCATTTAAGCCCCTGGAAAAATAATTAAATAATTAATTTAATTATTTAATAAATAAAGTAAAATTACTATTTTACCCTTGGGTTATAAATAGAACAAATGAAGTCCAAATTAAGCATATGAATAGTGTATCCTTACTATTTTGGATATTCTGAGACTAATGTTAGGGTCCGTTTTATGAGACGGGACCCGAAAAATAAAGTCACATAAAGGGTAAATGACCAAAATACCCCTTGACCAAAATTTACAAGTTATTAGTGTATTCTTACTATCTCGGACCTTCTGAGTCCAATGGTGAGGTCCACGACACGAGACGGGGTCCTGAAAAATAAAGACACGTAAAGGGATAAAAAGACCAAAATACCCCTGGTACCCCTAAAGCCAAAATGAAATCAGAGAAGGTCTAAATTAACTTTCTTTGACATCCCGGACTCAATAATGGAGTCCGAATTTCGAAACGAAGTACAGAAAAATATGACACGTAAAACGATAAAATGACCATTTTGTCCTTTTACATATAACAGTCTGAATTAAATGTTAGGAAAGCCTAAACTGACTTTCTTGGACACTCCGGACTCAATGGTAGAGTCTATTCGACCTAAAGAAATGTCTAAAATAAAAAGACATAAAATTTGATGAATAGCATCTGTCAGATGACTATAAATTAAAGTAGTGCCAAAGTACAAATACTAAGGCGTGTACGAGAAATGAAATACGAAAAGACACGACACGTAAACATGTCAAATAAATAACTTTAATTCAAAGTTAATGGAGCTCCCAGAATAGTATAAATTGAAATAAATTCAATTTCTAACACATTAAATTATGTCATAGGTTACAAGTACGAGTTAAATTAAGTACCTATGAAATTATGAAAATCGTTTAGGATCTAATACGATTTAAGCATAAGTTAAGGAATATCGAGATGATATTACAATGAATGTGAAGTTGATGAAGTGTTTATAAATTGTTCTTAGGAACTACAAGGAAAGTGGGAAAGCGCATTATTAGTACTAACCCTAAAGAACCAAGGTGAGTAACCCTGTGTTTGAATTGGAGATTTAACTCCATGGATTTGAAAAAGTTTTAAGTTCAAGATATGAAGTATTTGAAGTTTCAAATTCAGTATTTACATGATTCAGTTTTTAATTGTACTGTTTTATAACTCTATTATGACATGCTCAGTGATTGGTATTTATCATAGTTTTCTTAAAACATATTTCAGCATGTCTAAAGTTTTAAATGCCAAATTATGTTAAATATCCTGAATTTGATAGTTACAAGTATTTGAAGTCCTATTGTAGAAATTATACATTTCGTGTTTTAAATACTCATGAAAGTATCTATTGAAGAAGTTATGTGATAAATGTTTTACAAGATAAACGGTACTAAGTACCACCCCCTATGATGGTTGAAATCCTTCGGGATTCAACAGTAAATGCCCGGTAGCAGGATCTAATCCCCCAGGCAAATGAGATCGACAGTATTGGCAGTAAAATGGGAGTCTGGTTCGAAACAGATTCCACCTAATTAAAGAGAAAAGATGACAAAATGATTTGGAAATGAAAGCAGGTTTTACCCTCATTTTCAAATACATATTTATGTGATTTAAAGTTTATATACTTTATCTGATGAAGTACGAGTTTCGCTTGGATACCTTAAATGTTTTCAAGCTATTTGAAATGCATATGTTTTGAGTTATATACTCTATTCGACAAAGTATAAGTATAGCTTGAATACTTTAAATGTTTCAAAGCTATCTGTTTTAAGAATGCATGTACTCTGTATTCTAAATTGTATAAGCAATTGGTAGTGAATGTTTTACAACTCTTATGTACTAAAAACCACTGCTAATTGAAAACCCCATGACGAATACTGGAATTGCTCACAAGCTTAGATTAGCTTACCCGGACTTTGTTCGGACCCCCCTTTCAGGTGATGCAGCAGACAGGGTCTTAAGGACAACGACGATGAGTCTAGCTGATTTTGGGAGAATATGTTTAAGTAGTTTCTTTTGAAGAACCTATGAACACTAGTAGTACGTTTTGTATTAGTAGACAATGTAAGAATATGTAATAAGCCCTCAGGGCAATCGAATATGTATTGTATTAATGTATGAAGTCTTTAAGTTTTAGTTATACTCTGAATGTGTAACATGTATGTTAAGTATGGAACAGCAGTATCGGACGGATGTGCATAATTTAAAAATAAGAAAAGAAAAGAAAAAGTTTTTCACGCTTCCGCAATCATGTGTAGCACATCTATTCGGTACCGCTGCAGATGCGAGCCTTGTCTCGGGGCCTTCGGGTCTCGGGGCGGCGGTCGCGATCCGGTAATCCACACGGGGTGGGTTTCGGGTCGTGACAAGGTTGGCTAGCCTGTTACTGATGTTGCTAAGGATATGGAGGTTGTTAATGCTGCTAAGGGTGGTGGAGCAATTCCCGATGAGGATTATCTGGTCAGTCAGACGCCTTCTCAGTAATGACTGGATCCCTCTCCACCTCGTTCATTTCATCATGATCCCGGTGCATCTTTATCTAGTGCTCCATTTAGAAAAGTATTTTCAACAATTGCGGATGGATTTCTTTATTCCTATTATAATACCCTGACCCGGGTTAGCACGTGTACCGAGGTAGACCGGGTCGGGTAGTGTACTATCAGTTGTAGCCGAACTGTTAAAAGCTCTATATCATGATATTTTAGGGACTGAATGGTAATTGAATATGAATTGTTTATTTTATATAGTTAGTGTCGGGCAACACTTGAGCACCCCAAGATCCAGCATCCTAATGCATGCATGCATGCATTTCCATGCACGTGCATATTTCATGGATGCATAGTATATCTAAATTGAGTGTATGTACGTACGTATAAAAATATGTATATAGGTGTATAAATGAACGTATGTATACATATGTAATTATGTATGAATATACGTTTACATGTACGATATTGTATAATATATATATATATATATATGTATGAGGTATTTAAATGAAAATGAAAAGAAAGAAAGAAAAAGGAAAGGGGGAGGAGGGTGTTGTCTACATAGGTGGCAATATACATGTGAGTGTAATCAAGTGTGTGTGTGTGTGTCACTGTGTGGAGGTGTGTGGCCATTGTGAATGCAGCAAGGCTGCCGACTTAAGGAGGGCAAATGGGTGAGATGAATGTGTTGTGTGTGGCTGCAAGTGTGTGTGTGTGTGTGTGTGTGTATATGTGTCAGGTGTGTGTTTGTGTGCATTAGAGAGAGAGGCAGCAAGGCTGCCGACAGCAATGTTATCATGTGTGTTGTGATGTATATAATATGTTATATATATAGTCTCAGGGGAAATACAGTCAAAGAAAGGGGCTGAGGGATGAGGAAAGAGGCAGAGAAGAGAGAGAAAGGTGGCTGTTACACGTATACTTGGGGTGAAAGGGAAAGAAAACAAGAAAGGAAAGAATCAATTGGGAGAGCTGTGAGCATTGGAAGAAAATCAGAAGTGGAAGAACAAGAGAATAAGGCACACTGCGACTGAGAAAATACAAAAATTATAGGTGAGTGACTGAGTTTCTATTTTTCAGTTTTAAAGCATGAATTGTAGATTGGATTGTTGGGTCTTGTATAGCTCGAAATATAGAACAATTTGCAAAAAGAATCAATGAAAATGGATCAAAGATGAGAGAATTCGAGGCAGTTACAGGTTGTGAGAATAAAATCGATTTTGTAATTTTTGGGCATTAAACTTAAGTTAAATGAAGAGGAATTAATCCTCTAAGGTGCAGAAACCATTTAGAATTAAAAAGGAGTGAAAACAGTGACAGAAACATCATGAAATTAACTCACCGAAAAGTCGAGTTTTCTCATCGGAGTGTCATCGGAGCTTCTGTTCCCTCATCTTCGAAATGATTGGAGGATCTAATTTGAAAACCAAGGTTAGGAGTATGATCCTTATGAAAATTGAAAAGAACAACATTGAAATTTATCTAGAAAAACGATTGGAAAAATGGGCCGTCACCGGAGAAGACCACCGGCGTATCATCGGAGAAGACAACACTGTTGTCTTGGGTTGGGTGGGTCACGGGTCGAATCTGGGTCGAGACCCGACCGAAATAGAAACGGATATATCCAAAATGACACAGTATTGGTTTAGGTTTAAAAAGTTTTTAAATTAAATTGGGAATGTTTGGTAACACGGATAAGAAATTGAAATTGGGGCTAAAATAGGAATAGGGATATCCTATCACTGTTCCGTAGATATACACTGTTTGGCTATCCTTAGTTAGGATAGAATTTTTTGAAATTAAATTTGGACCCAAAAGTTATGAAAATTATAATTAGACCCTAAACTTTTAGTTATTATGACTTGACCCCCCAGAATAAAATATTAATTTAATTAATTAATTAAAAATAATAGAAAATTATAAAAATGCCATTAAGTCAAAAAGTAGTCAAACGAACTCCGATAAAAATAAAAGAACAGTGAATTTTTATTATTTTGAGCATTCCAGACTCAACCGTAAAGTCTGATTTGTGAAAAGAGATCTCGAGAAGCGAGAAACCGTGAAAGTGCAAATGACCATTTTACCCTTTATAGTAACGATGTCCAAATTAAACATATGAATAGTATATTTTAACTATCTCGGACATTCTAAGACCAATGGTGAGGTTCGTTTCACGAAACGAGGTCTCAAAAAATAAAAGACCCGTAAAAGTGCAGGTGTCCGAATTAAATTCTGCGAAAGCCTAAACTAACTTCGACGTTCCGGACTCAATGGTAGAGTTTATTTTTGTAAAAGAGGAACTTAAGATATAAAGACATAAAATTTGATGAATAGCATAATTCAAGTCGTGATAGACTAAGATGTGTTTCATGAATCTTAGGAACACCAAAGGGCAAGGAGAAGGCAGTCTAGACCTTCCAGATAGAGACAGTAAGAGGTAAGTAAAATCCGATCTCTGCATGTGTTACATTCCAAACCATGTCAGAGTTCTTGTATATATATTGTCTATTGTACTCTATATATCCATACTAGTATTTATTTAGCCACATTGATATTGCCTTATCATATGGGAGACATTTATTGATCTCTATATGTATCTCGAGCATGATTGTACACTTGTGCACAAATTTCTTTATGTACACTTGTACCTAGGGCCGTAGCCTCAAACACTATTGTTATGTCACATTGTCTATAGAGTAGTATTCATACAGCCGACCGGAATTGAATATTCATACAGCCGACAGGAACTGAATATTCATACAGCCAAGTGGAACTGAATACGAGATTAGTGTATTTCTTTTAGTTAGAGCAGCATTCATACAGCCAAGTGGAACTGAATACGAGCTCAGTGCATCTCAGTTTAGTTGATATCACTATCCTTTATTTTTGATGTTCATAGCTTGATCATGTTAATGATCATGAGATTTTATAGCTTTCAGTACAATGCTTACATTTCATACTTGATATAGCTCATGACTGTAACAATATGACAGTGTTAGCATAGCAGATTCATTTCCTTATCATTTGACTTCTATCATCTGATATTGAGTATATATATTCATTAACTGGCTAGCATTCTTTTATACCTTGTGCGCATGGCAGAGTAAAGGACTACTTACTGAGTTTTCATAGCTCATTAGATACTACACAACACTTGACTTGTAGGCGTACATATCGAGGACAGACAATAGAGCCTGATACCTAGAGGTGGACACTACTTTTGAAGTTGCAAGTGTAATACTTAGTACAGACAGTCTTATAGCTCTCTCATGTTATCCACGTCTTGGGGATGAACAATTTTATTAAGAAATTTTGTATTCCGCATTTTGTAAACATTTTATATATCACATGCAGCTTTTATTTATTTTCTTCTGCATTTTAGTTGTTGCATGTTAGTCGCACTGATTGTGTTGCAAGTTGAGACCCTTGGTTCGACAAGCAGCGTCAGATCGGGCGTCGCGACACGAGGTCTGCAGAGGGTGAGTCTCGGGTCGTGACACCTGTCCTACAGGAGCTGAGTACACAGTACGCTCACATTTAGGCTATTTATGAGTGCCAGGATCAGTTTGTCGTTAGTTTGTCTATGATGGCCACAGATTTGCATTCTATTTTCCCTAATAATGATGATGATAATGACGATGGTGATGATGGTTGTAACACCGCGACCCAAATAAATTAGATTAATCCCAAAAATGCCCAAAAAGGATCAAATAATAATACCGATACAGACCGAGACAATGAATGTTATACCAAAACATAACCGAGCTATCATAGTAATATAAAAAATAAAAAGGTTAGTATACGAGATTAAGTACATATTTCGAGGCAAATTATACGATTCACAATTTGAGTACTGTATAGTATTTGAGTGCACATATAATGACAGATACACGATTAATAATTTCAGGCAATCTCGAGTACCCGAGGGGTACGATAAAACAAACTATACGAAAAAACGTGTACGTAGACACATATATGTGCAGGTATACGTATATACATGCATATATATATGTATATATGGGTATTCATATGTATATAATAATATATTTCATGTAAGTATATATATGCATAAGCATATATATATATAACAGTATATATATATATATACATGTGACAATGTATGTGTGTGTATATAATATGTATATATATAAACTATATATATATATATTTCATGTTAATGTATATATATACATATAATGGGGGAAAGTGCAGAAGTGTGTTGGTGAGGCTAAAGGTGCGTTGGCAGCCCCAGTGTGTGTGTTTTAGTGTGTGTGGTATGCTGTAATATATATATATATATATATATATTATATACAAAATATCTACATAGCTGCACCTATATATAATACTATACTTAAATATAACATATGTGAAACACAAACAATAAATGAAGAAGGAAAAGAAAAAGAGAACTGAGAGAGGGGAGAGGGAAAGAGGAGAGAGAGAGAGAGGGGCAGTGCCTTTTCTATATATATGTGCATGCACCGTGAGTGCCTCTAGGAAAGGAAAACTAAGAAGATGAGGAGATAGGGAAATTCAGAAGTAGAAAACAGAAGAGAAAGAATGAGATACAACAAGGAAAGAGGTAAAAAAAATCTCTGTATTTTTAATTTTTACATTTTTGAGTTTTGTTATAGAATTGCTTAAAGCTTAGAAATAATTGTATAGTTTAAATCTATGAAGAAAATAGATCATGTAGGAAGAAACCGTGTGTGAAATGGTGAAGAAATGAGGGAGAAATAAGAGTTGATCGAAAAATTTAATTTTTGGAAACATAGGTTTTCAATGAGTTTTAAGGGCTGGAATTGCTATATAAGGGTCTTAAAATAAATTTTAGGATGATTAGAAGTGAAAAGAGGCTTTAAAACCATGAAAAAAAATGAAGAAAAAAGTTGGGAAAAAAATGCAGTCTGGTCACCAACACCGAAGAAGGTGACCGGAACTGCACCGAAAACCTCACCGAAAAATTGAGGAAGAAAGGGCATTGTTCGGGTCCAAGCACACTAAGGGTTAATACCACACGGTGTCGTTTAGGGCATTGGTTTGGTTTTTTTTTTTAAAATAAATGAACAGTGCAAGGAAAAATGGAGGAAATTGGTGCGGCTAGGATTCGATCCTTGACGCGCGTGGGCTTGAGGCCCTGATGCCAACTAAGGGAACCACTGTGCCACTGAGGCATGTGTCAAATTTTAACCTAAATGATATATAATATTAATTAATTAAATTAATTTAGTTAATTATTGAGATATGTCCCGATGTTCAAATAAAATAAATGAATAGTATTTTCTTTATATTTTAGGTATTCTAAAGCCAATGGAAGGGTCCGTTTCACGAGACGGGGTCTCAAAAAATAAAAGATCCGTAGAAATGCCAAATGACCATAATGCCCCTAGTGATGCCCAAACCCAAACTGACAGCCGTAAAAGCTTAAACTTATTTTGTTTAACGTTCTGAACTCAATAGTAGAGTTTGTTTACCCAAATAAGATATTTATAATATCGATGTGTGTATGATTGACTAATTCTAGGGCAATAGGCCATATGTAGTGTTAACTTAAGAACTATTTACTGATTTATAGGAAAGTCGGGGAAGGAAAAGGTTACGGAATATTGAGTTAAAACACACTGATAAAAGGTAAATAAATATTGAATCTCTTACATGTGGTATTCTCAGCCATGTTATTTCTTACTGCCAAGTTGTACTCTTATACGTACCCCATGTTATTGATTCCACAAATTGATGATTGTCCTATCATATAGATCTTATTGAGGAGTTAATCGTTAAACCTTGATCATGATTGCTTATACCTTTTATATGTAAGTACATCTCAAAACTCTTACATGTGGTAGTTTCTAACCATGTTATTCTTTTTATTTCCAAGATTATACTCCAAAACATACCCAGTGTTATTGGTTCCACAATTCCATGTTTATTCCATCTTGTAGAAATTCTTGAGAATTGAATTACTATATCTAGACTATGCACTCGACGTTTTCAATTGAATGCTTGTTTTATATTGTGGGAACTATTTAGAATTGAGTTCCTATAGTTAGACTATGGACTTGATGTTTACAATTGAATACTTGCTCTATATTGTGGAACTTATTGAGAATTGAACTACTACATCTTAATCATGAATGCTTGAATACTACATCTTAATCATGAATACTTGAAAGGCCAACTATTATATTCACACTATTGATATCCCACATATATAGTCTTTATAAAGTTATGATGATCATGATATAGAAAGTTCGCTCTACCCGTGGTTGTAAGAGATACAACACACGATATAGTCCATAAAGGACGCTCTACCTGTGGTTGTGCGGAACACAACGCACGATATCCACACGAAATTATGTTAGTCATAATGCTCGCTCTACCCATGGTTGTGATGAACACAACGCATGACATCTACACGAGTTTATGCTAGTCATAATGCACACACTACTCGTGGTTTTAATTAATACAACGCACAATATAGTCCATAAAGGACGCTTTTACCCATGGTTGTGAAGAACACAACACACGATATCTATACGAGATTATGTTAGTTATAATGCTCACTCAACCCGTGGTTGTGATGAACACAACGCACAACATTTACACGAGATTATGCTAATCATGAAGCTCGCACTACCCGTGGTTGTAAGGAATGAAAGGGACGATATAATCCATAAAGGACGCTCTACCCGTGGTTGTGATAAACACAACGCACGATATAATCCATAAAGACACAATATGATATAGAGAGTTCTATGCTTTTGAGCACCTTAAGGACATGCCAGGCCCTTTATAGTGACAACACCTAATTGATGGAATCTTATATCATTTATTGACATCTTATATGTAATATCCCAAAAATTCAACATGACCCAGACTACATCCTGACCTAATAAAAATAGGTTATGTGACGTTAATGATTTGAAATAGCTCAAAATACGGTAAGCCATAACGGGATTAATTTCCTAAGACATGAAATTAACTAAACCACCAAAAATGGTACATGCTCGGGAACTTGACAACTCGGTCAACCAAGTGCCGACATGAATAAATGGGACTGATACGAAAAATTAATTAAGAAGATAATATGAATACAATATAAGACACGAACGAACACCCAAAATCAATAAAATACGTAATACTATTACCGAGCCCCGGCTTTAAGCCAAATTTACCGACATGCCATAGATTAACATTTTCAACACATGAAATGTAAAATACGAAAAAATAATTAGAATGTATTTTTATTATTAATATGTATATATGAATATATATATATATATTCATATGATATATTTAAATACATGACTAAATATATATATATATATATATGAGTATTAATAATGTAGTTGTACAATTATATATATAAGAACGTATATGACTGTGTACGGCATATATATATTGTGTAAAATATACATATGCATATATATATATATACATATATAAAATGACAAGAAAGAAAGAAATAAATAAATATATGAAGCAGGACAGCCTCATTCGATTGAAAGGAAAGAAATGGCAGCAAGTAATCTAGAAGCTGCTGATGAATAGTAGAAGGAATGGTGGAACAATGGTAGTGGTTGAGATTTATATATATATATATTAGGTGCAGCAATTCTAGAACTCTCTCTAGACATGTAACACCCCGACCCAAAGCACCCGAGCAATTTAGCTCACGTTACGAGATTGGAATTTTATAGCTTAAAAATATACTATGAAAAACTGAGCACTCTAAGACTATCCGGTCAAAGAACCAATTGTACAAAAATACGTGTATACTTGCATAGGTATATATATATGCTTTAATATATTAAAACAAAGTGTATGTGTCTATATATATATGTATATGTAAAATTAATACACACATTGAGGTGTGTATATGTGTGTATATATGTAATAATACATATATATATATATATGAAACTATATATGTATATGTCTATATATATGTATATGCAAGTGAAAGTATGTATATATATATATATAAATATATAAAAGTTGAAAAGCAGAAGAAGGTTTGAGAAGTATGTGAGAAGTGTCGGCTGTGTGTGTGTGTTTAGTATTATATACATATAAACTCAAAATATCAACAAATCATAAATGAAAATCAGAGAGATAAGAAAGGAGGAAGAGAGGAAGTTAGAAAAAGGGAAGAAAATAAGGGAAAACAGTAGGCTGAGGGTGGTGAGCATGGGCTAGTTTTGGTTTTGCTTATATATGGGGTTGCTTAGGTTAAAGAGAATCCGAAAAAGGGAGAAAAAAAAAAAAGAAGTTGGGAGCAGTTAAAGGGATTCAGAGGATTCAAAAGAAAGAAAAATCAGAAGAAGAAGGAAAGGAGAGTCACTGTTAATAGGTAAAAACACAAAACCCATGTTTCTCTTTCTCTAAAATTTGAGCATGTATACAAGCTGCTTTAAGATTGTTGTTGCATGCATGGCATTTAGGGTATAAAAACTTGAACAAGGCATGAAATTTCGACCCTAGAACAGCCCAAAACACCAAACTCATGAAAAAACACCATGGATGGACCTCCATAAGTGCAGGTCTGAACCAGTCGAGGCTGAACTAAGTTTGGCTTATTGAAACCTAAAATAGAGGCCACAAGGGTCCTAAAAACCCTAGGCCGTGACCTAAAAACCTAAAAGAAGGCCCCCAAAAACCTAGTTACAGTCACGGTTCGAAAGAGCCAACCCTCATGAATGGAAACCAAACCTTGTTTTTAGAATGTAGAATGAAGCTCCATAATCTAAGGATCAAAACAAGCCAAACTCCAAGAAATTTCATGGAGAAATGGCCATTTACTAGCCTAGAAACCGTGGGGGGTGTGAGGTTGTAATCGAACTATTGAGCTCAATTTGAGCTCTCAAATGAATGCCAAAACCTAAATGGTAGTCCCAGAAAAACACTAGAGTCGATAACAGAAAGAATCGCATCCAAAAAACTCACGAAAATGAAAAAGAAAATTTCTGCAACTAGCGCAACAAGTCGGGGGAAGAAAGGAAGAAGGTGAACAGGATGGATTGGATCGATCTCTGGTCGGTCTCAGGTTTGGATTATAACCGGATAAAAAGAGGTACAAGTTTAGCGGGACGACATCGTATGAGGGGTTAAGTTTTAAAATTTAAGCTGAATAAGTGGTGTTTGGTTGCTAGGTTATGAAATCAAATTGATTATACTAGATTGGGGCTAGGATAGCCTATCCTCAATTAACGCCCTTATACACTATTTGGCTTCAATGAATTAAGAAAAAATAGCGGGGGCAGCTGCCCCCGTGGTTTGAATCCACAACCACTCACACACACATAAACCTAAGGCCACATTCTTGACCACTGTAATAGGCATGCCCGTGTGAAATATTGTGACTGAATATATATATATATATATATATATATTATATAAAAATAATATTAAATTAAATTAATAATAATAATAATAATATAAAGTCCAAATGAAATAAGTAAATAGTATATTTTGACTATCTTAGGTATTCCAGACCCAATGGTGGGGTCTGTTTTGCGAGTCGGGACTCCAAAAAATAAAGACACTTAAAAGTGTAAAATGACCATTTTGCCCCTAGTGCCCCTAAAGCCAAATAGAAATCCGAGAGAGTCTAAATTGACTTTCTTTGAAGTTCTGGACTGAATGGTAAGGTCCAAATTATGAAATAACGTACAGAAAAATATGACACGTAAATATGTGAAGTTGTGAAAGCAACCCTAAAAATTTAATGAAGCTACCGGAAGAGTATAATTAGAAATGGTAATTAAATTGCCTAACACATTAAACTGTGTCGTAGGTTGAGACTGAAATAAATCATCATGAATGACCTCATTTGGAAGGAAAGGGTAACCAAAAGGAAAATAAACACTACCAAGAAGGCGGAGATCCTCTCCTAAGAATCGTTTATTTTCAAAACTCTTATAGTTCCAATGGGGTGATTCATGAAGGAAGAGGCCGCAAGAAAGCTGGATGAAAAAGCATTAAAAGAAGAAGAGGAACTGGAGGAAGTTGAATCACTTAATGATATACTTCGAAGGTAATATCTATTTATCAATTAAAGTACATAAAGTAAATAGACATGTAAATACAATCATAAATCACTACGAGTAGTCCGATTTTGAAAAATAAAACCTATCTTAGGATTTAGGCTTTACATAGTCTAAGAATAGGTTAAGATCACAAATTTGATGATAATTAAAGGAATTACATGTGAGATTTAAGAAATTTTTATAAATTGTTTTAGGCTCATCAAAGGAAAAGGAAAGGCATACCAGTAACGCCAATCCTGAAGTCTAATGTGAGTAATCCTGTATTTGAAGTGAAGATTTAACACCATGAATTTGAAGAAGTTTAAAGTTCAAAGTATCTGAAGCATTGGAATATCAAATTTAGTATTTACTTAATCCCTATTTTAAAGTATTTCTGTTCTCATAAACCCTATTGTGGCATGCTCAGTGAATGGTTTTTACTACAGTTTTCCTTAAAAATATGTTTCAGCATGTCTAAGTTTAAAATGCCAAATTTCTTTAAATATTCTGAATTTGCATATTCCAAGTATTTGAAAACTCTATCATGAAGCTATGAACATCATGTTTTGAATGCTCATAAACGCATCTATTTGAAGAAGTCATGTGTATTGAAATGCAACTATAGGGAGGTCATGTTTTAATGTTTTAAATAGCATCTATTGTAAATATTTTATATTCCTCCTGTTGCCACTAGTAATGCAAGATAAACGTGCATAAGCACTAAGATTGATTTTGGGTTCGTCAGAGCTCAATTGACATGTAAAATGCCCGGGTAGCATGATCTAATCCCTCAGGCATGAGATATCTCCACGAGAAGGAATACTAGAGTCCGGTTCGAAACGGATTCTACTCATGAAAGTGATAAGATGTTATGTTCAAAAAAATGAAAGCAGGTTTTACCCTCATTTTTCTACACGTATCTACGTGTTTTGAAGTTCCCTTTTGATATATTTGAAGAAGCATATGTTTAGCTTGAATACTTTAAATGTTTCGAAGCTATCTGTTTTAAAGAATGCATATATTCTGTATTTGAAGCATACGAACAATTGGTAGTGAATATTTTATAAAATCTCTTATACTAACCACTGCCAATTGAAAAACTCATGAAAAATGTTGAAATTACTCACAAACTTAGCTTAGCTTACCCGGATTTATCTGACCCACATTACAGGTCACAAAAGTGATCCTGACCCTTTTCGGTGATGAAGATGGTTAGAACTTTGCCCATTTTGTGGAAGGGCATAGGAAGCTCCTTACAGGGTTAGCATGGAAGTAGTAGTAGGACCATATGTTGGTCACTTTTGTATTAGCAATTTTTGGGATGTACTAAGGATTCGTAGTTAGTCGCTTTTTGTTATAGTAAATGTTAGAATGTCATATAACTAAGTCCTGAGGGACAACTGGATATGTATTATGTATGAAACTTTAAAGTTCTTATTATGCTCTGAATGTATAATCATGTACATCGTTCTGAAAAGCGGCAATATCGGGCGGATGTGTGAAAAATTTGAAAGAAAAAAAAAAGAAAAGAAAAAGTTTTTCACGCTTCCGCAAACATAAACCGCACCGCCGTCCAGCACCGTTGCTTATGTGAGCTTCGCCCTAAGGCCCCTAGGCCGAAGGGTGGCGGTCGCGATTCGTGATCCGCACGGGGTGGATTTTCGAGTCGTGACATGACATATAAATATATGTACCATGAGTGCTGAGAGTGTTAAACCAGATCTGGAGAGAGAGAGAGAGAGAGAGAGAGAGAGAGAGAGAGAGAAGAGAGGGAAAGGCAGAGAGAAATACTGCTGTAGCAGTGTGCTGCCATGGAAAGAAGAAGAGAAAGCTTCAAACGGACTGGGCTTGATTAAGGTATGTACTTAAAACTTCCTCTTATGTGTGTTTTTCAGACTCTTAGGAACCAAAACAGTAGAGAAAAGGAAAGAAAGAGCCAAAACAGTGTCTCTGTAACTTACGGCCCAAATTCAGAAAGAATTAAATGGAACTTAAACTTGATTTTAAGCATGCATCTAGAAAGAAAATAGTGTCAAGAGTCTAACACAATTGGAATGATATAAAATGATCAAGAAATAACTATGCTATAGCAAAATAATAATCTAGTCGAAAACTAATTTGGGTGTGTGAATGTAGGTTGTTTGAGGTCCAAAATGCTACCAAATGATTCCTTAATGTCTTAGGAACAAATCGGTGCAAAAAAAGAGAGAATTGGACGTAAAAATCATGAGAAAAATGGAGAAATTCCCTATAGATTCCGGCACCGGTGCCGAAGACGACGCAGGAATAGTGGCCAGAAAGTCGAGTGAGGGAGAAGACTCTATTAGGCCAAACCTTGGGTCGGGTCGGGTCAGGACCCAACCATACGCAGATAGGGTTAGTTCAATGACGTCGTTTTGAACTTATTTTTTAAAACTAATTTAGGCTTGTTTGGGTGCAAGAATAAGAAATCAGAATCAGGTTCAAAATATAACCAAACCAAGAATAGGACAGGACATTAGATATTGTATTCTGATTTTTCTGAAAGAGGTTGAACCGGCTGGTTCACCAAGGTCTTGGACCGGTCTAGGGTTTACTCTAGAAAACCCAATGGTTCAGTGGGTTAATTAAGATAAAGGAAAACTAGAATTTTGGTTATTTACGATCTAACCCCAACAGTTCTACAGAATTGTATTCTGGCCCAACCTTTGAGAATTTTATACAAATAAGCCCCTGGAAAATAATTTAATAATTAAATTATTTTATAAATAGGGTAAAATGATGATTTTACCCCTAGGTCATAAATAAAGCAAATGAAATCCAAATTAAGATCTGAAAAAAGCTATGTTAACATTTTTGAACGTTCCGGACACAATGACAATGTCAGATTGGACATTCGGGGACTCTGAGGTGGTCCCAGCATAAGATGTAAAATTACCATAATGCCCATAATATAATACGAAGCCCAAATAAAGTCCAAATTGGACGAAATCGATACTAATAGAAGTCCAAATACTTGTGAACATGTATATATGACTAAATAATGGTTCGGGGTCAGAATATCAGGAAATGTAAAATGACCAAAACACCCCTGAGCATAGAAAATGAAAAGCAAAGGCCGAATAAAGGCCAATCTGATATAATTAACTGTCATAAGTATAACTATGCAAATTGAAGGGCTAAATAAGACTCCGGAACAGTCAAACTATAAAATGAAAATGACCAATGTGTCCCGATGATCAAAAGCAAATATCAAATGAAGTCCAAAAGACTTAGAAATTTATATATGAGATATATGAAGTATTTTGAGGACCACGATAGAGTCTGGGGCAAGAATGATAAAGTTACCATTTTGCGCCTAAGGTTAAATAAGTACACAAATGATAACGATTAGAGTCCAAATGACTTAGATTATAATCCTGATAGCTACTAAGCCTACTTAAGGAACTTAAGAGCATAAGTTGAAACCTAATGAGTGAGAAGTAGGCCAATGGACCTAATTAGGCCATCTGATAGATTCCTCATATGATGAATACGACATGAATGAATGGAATTCTGATCTGTCTGTGATAATGATGATTGTTCAGGATATGCAATGAGGTACCTGACGTATCTAAAGATTATCTGGAGATTATCAGATTATCTGTACATGAAGATAAGCATAAAGTTTGGGAGTAACTTGGACCCCTGACTTGGTGTATATTTTCTGTACTATCTAGACTCATATACTGTATTGTTTTATATACTGAGCTATTTTATATACTGTACTATTTTAATGCATATGCTTTCATGCATACTCTTTGTACTGCATTACACATGGCATGATTCTGTTTTGTCTTGCCTTTGATATGATCTGTTTTGATTGTTTTCGGGTCTGTTATGTTCTATTCTGATTCTATTTTGATATGTTGTGTCTTACTCCTAGGCCCATTACAAGATTGAGCGGTTTGGCTTATGCCAAATCTGATCCCAGAGAGTAGAGGCCCCACGAGTGTCCGCTCATGGGTAGTTGGGAAAGGCTCATATGTCTGATTGGCATTCTATTCTGTTTCTGTTTTGCTCAATTATGTCCTGTTCCATTCTGATTTGATCCTAAAGGGTATAGGCCCCGCGAGTAGTCTGCAATGGGCAGCTGGGAGAGGTTTAGACACATTTTGATCTATTCTGACCTGTTCTGTTCTGATATGTTCTGTTCTGTTCTGTTCTATTCTGATATATTTTGTCTATTCTGATCTATTTGTTTTACTTGAGCTGCATTTGAACATGCATTTTATATGATATCATGTATATATGAACTAGTTTTAAAACCCATGACAGGAACCTATGTTACTCACTGAGCTTGTTTAAGCTCATTCTATTTATCTAACATTTTTCAATATTTATCTCTATCGGATTAGAAGGCACAATGAGATGACATCAGTAGGCTGGGAGACATCCCAAACAAGGATTTGATTGGCATTGATTTCTTAGAGGCTTGGTTTCTTGTGGACTGAATCGGGTTATTCAGGTGAATGACATAATATGATTAAATTCATTGATATGCACTAGATATGTGGAGACATGGCTCATGGTAATGGTACTTTAGGGAGATTAGATATGCTCTGTGTTATTTGTCTGGTTATGGATGTGCTTTGTGGCTAGAGTTATTAGATGTCTGGTTTTAGACTTGCTCTATGGTACATACCTCTGTGGTATATTGATGAGTTGCATTCCCAAGATGAGAAATGTTTTAATTTTTGCTGCTCTGACCCTACATTTGGAGTGCAATTCATCGTATAATTCAGAAGTTTGCCTTTGGTTGGTCGTATTGTCGGTAGGGATACCGAAAAGGTGGCTAATTGGCATCACATCTTCGGCATCCACGTACGGTGGTGTGCGGGGTGTGACACTATATGATGCACTCTTGATCATTGATATGTTTTGCAAGCATGCCTACTTTATTATCTACTGTAATACATTATCTTGTTGTCTACTGTGACATTCTATTCTATGAGCTATGATGACATTCTATTCTATGAGCTATGATGACATTCTACTCTATAAGTTATGATGACATTCTACTACATTGGCTATGGTGATATTCTATTTTATTAGCTATTAAGACGTTCCCTTTTATTGGCTATAGTAGCATCCTATTTCATAACTGGCTATCATGTTATCATATCATTGTTTCTTGGATTATGATTTTTTTTACATTGACCCTGACCCATGGTAGAGAGAAAGGAATTTACTTACTGAGCTTTGTTAGCTCATTCAGACTTACTTATTTGTTTCAGGAAAGGATGCTGTGAGACAACAGTAGGAGCGTAAGAGCATAGGAGAGCATCTTGAAAAATGTATTAGTGATGATGTAGTTCTCCCATGTATTCACCACCTAAGGGTGATTAGATGTTAGTTCCCATTTTGATATATGTAGAACCATATTATGATTATTAAAGACATTCGTTGTTTAAACGTTTAAGTTTTTATATATTACACATTGTTATCATTGATACAAGAAAAGAAAAAGTAGAGACGGCCAAAGGGTCGGCCCCACAATTCAAAATCCGCATAGGATGGGTTTCAGCTCATGACAATGATGACTTCACCCCTGATACTTCTACTACTTGAATTCCTGAGTGATCTTGTAGTGATGATATTTTTGTATTGACAGTTATCTTTTATCCTGACTTTGTCATTGTTTACTTTCTTTTGTATTGACTAATATTTTGCCTCTCTATCATATCTTGCTTATTTGTTACTATTCTTTGTCATTTCATGACAAAAAGGGGGAGATTTATTTGATAGGGGAGGGGTACATTTTTTTAATACTCTTATCTACATGATTGTGCTCTTTATTTTTTATTGCTCTATATCTATTGGACATTTATTATTTATCATACGATGTTTTTCACCAGTATAATGTAGTGTTTGTTTTGAAGATAAACGGGTTAAATCAATCATGTTGTTGAGTGCAATCTTCATAAGTCATTAGATTAGAAATCTCATATAAATATCTTATTTCAGGTTTCTGGGATTTACTTGTGGCTATCTAATTTTATTTTTTCTTGTGTTAAGTTTTGTCATGAATTGCCAAAGGGGGAGTTTGTTAGGACTATTCGTCACAAGTGTTGGCTAATCTATGGGTGACAAACCTATCATTGAATTATTGAGTTCACCAAGTTATTGAGTTTAGAGTCCTTAAGCCTTGTGACCATTAAAGAACGTGTCTACTTCCAGTTAAAGGCTATCTTATTTCCACATGACTCTCACATACTTATATGGCAAGGATTAGTAAGCGCGTGGTGAGTTTGGATTGGATCTATCTCTCACACACACTCTCATGCATTTAGTTTGATTTACCATTTTAATATGTGAAAGCGTATAGTGAAGATTGTTCAATGAATAATAATAGCTCATTTAATTTTGCCTTATACTTAAAATCATTTGAAAAGTATAATATTATACTTCATTGATCTAAAAATAGAAAAATTGAGGTTTACACACTATTCGTTCGAACGAATCATGGGTTTGTTTGCATGAATATCACAATGAGTTTTTCGTATAATTTAACAAAATATTCCTTATATCTTTCAATCGAACTAATTTTCTAGAAACCCATTCGTGGGATATTCATTCCCATGAATTTTTTAGTAACTTGCAAATCACATTTGTTCGATAGTTCGTTCGAACAAATTGAGGTTCGTATGAATGAACACCCAATTCATGAGAACGATTATCGTGTAGATCAGTTTTTCAGTTGGGTTTAAATAGTGTAATTTTCTTCCCAAAACATATCCTATATAAGGATTTGATCCCTATTTCGTGAAAGAACTTTTGGCTGCTATCATAGGGAGTTTCTAAACTTTCCTCAAAGTATCTTCTTCATATTCATATTGCACACATAGATCAAATCATTGAAGAAAGAACCCGAGTTTCATCTTCTACATTGTTCTTGAAGTACAAGCTTGTGGAGTTCAAGTTTGTGAAAGTGGCAGAGTTCGAGGTTGCGTGGAGTTCGTAATTGTGCTTGATTTGCCATTCATGGATTTCAAAGTGGCAGATTCACTTAGGGGTACTTGAGGATTTGAGTTTGAAAAGATTCAGATTGTCAACAAGGCTTGAGGAACTAAGTCAGAATTGTACAGAGTTTGTAATCATCAAACCTCATCTAGTGGATTCACATCTGGGTCAGTGCCCAGGGGTTTTCCAAAGCAGATTCAGAGAATCTATAGCAGTTTCCTCGTCTACAAATTCGGTGCACTGTCTCTATCTTTACTATAAAAAATTATATTTTTTATGACTGCACCTTATTTGCAACGCATAGTAAGCATCGCAAAAAGACACTATTTGCGACGTACACCATGTGCGTCGCTAAAAAGCAACAAAAATGGCTTTCCCACACAAAAAAAAATAGGCGGGAATCTTTTGTCGACGGACAAGACTTTATTAGCGACGCATGCATGCGTCAGCCAAAAGTTAGTGACGCACATGTGAGTGTCGCTAATAGTTTGATTAGTAAAACGACGTCGTGTTATGATTTTTTTGTGACGCACAAGGAATTTTTAGCGATGTAAAGTAAAAGGTCCCCTATTTATAGTGCAGTCGCGACCTCTGGTTTTTTCTTCTTGTCTCTATTTCAATCCCTGATTTTTCTCCCTCTTGATCTGTCATTCTCATTCCCCAAGCACAATTCCAATGGCGGCAGACGGCACATTTGGCGATTGCGACGGCAACGGATGACCCAATCGGCGATGATGACTTTTCTGGCAAGACGGTAACTCTCGAAACCCCATTAGATAAAATTATCCATCTTTTTCTATTATTGTTAGTTGATGTTTTTTAAAATAAATTCCGTTGTTATTTATCATTCATTCTTACAAGTAGATTCCTCTATGTGTGTGTGTATGTATTTTCACTTGCAAATAACTGCACCAAGTAGATTCAAGATTTCATAAAGGAGAACTAGCAGCATCAAGTAAACTAAAAATTACATATGGAATAGTATTATTTAGGTTTGTAGCAATATAGTTTTAGGTCTTTCACATGCCATAATCAACTAATCAAACTTATTTCCATATGGAAATTTGTAAACTATCTCTGTATTGTTGACTATTCCTATTCTTGAACTTTCCATGTTTAACTTTTCCAGCACTTGAAACATAGTATTGTTTGATATTTTTTTTCCTAATCAACCTATCTTAGTCAATTAAGAAAATTTTGATTGACCCAAGGCCAGTTTAAGAAAACTTCAACCAATAATTAAACAAAACCAATTTCAATTGTTAAAGGAAAATCCCAAATCCCTGAATTTGTTAAATAAACTTCTTACCAATATTGACACCAAAATCGAAGCTCTTTAATTTGAAATTTTTTTCTTTCCATTCTTTTGAAACATTCAAATGCTGGATAAGCATATCCGAGAAGCAACCTGCAGATCAAAAATGAAAAACCAACCATGGACTAAGTCAAAAGTTGAAGAATAAACATCTCAAAAGATGTTAAGAAGGGAAACAGAAAGAATCACAAACAGTGGAAAAACAAAAAAATAAAAAAGCAAAATGATTGATGACATACAAAAGACATTTGGTGATTAAATCTTCATTCTATTTTTAGCTCCATGCAAAGCATTTTTCTATGGTTGTTCAAGGATGCTTTCACACATTACGTTAGGTATCAAGAAAACTTATTTCTAATTTCAAAGGAAACATCTCTTTTGATTAATAAATGAAAGTATCATCTTGCCATTTTTACTGTGGCCTTAACCAGGATAGTAATTTCACCTGCCAAATAAATAATTTTTTCATAAAGAATGTCGGTGAGAAGCAATCTAGCACCAACTCCAACTCACCCTTTCGAATAAGATTGGTGGGATACCTTTGGTAAGAAATTAAGGCCAGGGGCAGAATTTGATCTTAATTTCATCATGTTTCTTTCACTAATAATGGATAGGATTAGTAATTTTATCCCTCTCTTTCTATTATTTTATCTATGTTGTGAGTCATTATTTACTCCCGATATTATTAATGAGTCTTTTCTTTTTCAAACACTAACTTCACAAGATTATAAGAATTAATTTATCCAATCTCCTTTCCCAATTGACAAACAAACATAATCTAATATCTCTTGGATTATACCATCTTTAGAGAATGAAATGAGGTAGTACATTTATTTTGACTACAACAACTGAAGGTAACAAATTTTTTAGTTATATCTTATTTCTATGTAAAACTGAATTGAATGTAGTTTGAGTTATAAGTTAATTTGCATGTAAATTTTTTATTTCTTTTTGCAAAATTTGGGGGGGCAACTCCACCCTTACTTATATTATGCTACACTTCGAACTTGATTTGTGAAAAACTTTACCATTTTATTTGAATTTTTTTTAAGGGATTAGTCTGTGAAAAAACAATTGGGACTAGTCTTGTAAGTTAGGGATTTCATTCATGTAAGCCTAGCCGCGTTCAGGAATCATTTTCATCACATGTGAATCTTGTTGTAAAATTTATTTGTGATTAGGCTTGTGTGTATGAAAATCGATTGTTGAATTGTCTAGAATAGGACCGTTTGGGAATGCATAAATCTGCATTACAGTCAATAGCGCATGCTTGAATATTCCACAATGAGAAAATTTTAGCACGATCTCCTATTGTTGTCTGGGTATATATTTAGGCATGGTAACGTCTATCTCGTATACTTAGAGAATCTTGGGGAGATGCTGCCGAAGTTTTTTTCAAGTGGAATCAAGTATTTGATTTGCTGCTGATTCCAATGTAGATTGTGCATTCACGAATGGGATAGGACCACCTTACCCTTTAGAGAGAAGTTGGATTCATGTTTCATATTTATAATGCGCAACATTTTTTACTTGTATTAGGTAGACGAAAATGGATAAGAGTCGGATGGACTTGAGGGGCAGGCATTTGCCAGGGTATGTCAAGGGGATCAAAGATTTTATTGAGTTTGCTCGTACATCTGCATATGGGAGAAATAAGATAAGATGTCCATGTAGGAGGTGCAATAATAGGGATTATATGCATATAGATAAGGCCAAAGAGCACCTACTCCTACACGAGATGGACAAGAGGTATAGGTGTTTGGAATTTCATGGGGAACACCATGACATATGAGTGGTATTTGAGGATGAAGAAGAAAACGACGATTATGACTTAGGTGATAATGTTGGGGTTAGTTACGAAGGCTTGCCACAAATGCTGGTAGATTTGCAGGGGGCTACAATTAGGGCTCGTAGTCACAGGAGTGACACAGGACAATTAAAATCATTTGAGTCCTTGTTGAGGGAAGCAAGACAACCATTATATCCGAGTTATGATAAGTTGTCGAAACTGGATTTTCTTGTGAAACTCCTTCATATTAAAACCATCAACCGATGGAGTAACAAATCATTTAATATGGTTATTTAATTGATTAAAGTAGCACTTTATACTAGGAAGACCCTTTTAAAATCATATTACGAGGCGAAAAGAATATTAAGAGATTTGGCCCTTGGGTATATTCCCATACATGCTTGAAAAAATGATTGCATGTTATTTTGGAAAGAGACTGAACAATGTATGGAGTGTACAGTATGCCACGAACCTAGGTATAAGCTGAATTAAGGAAAGAGCAAGACAATTTTGCACAAGGTGCTGAGATGGTTTTCCTTAAAATCGAGGCTACAAAGGTTGTACATGTCTTAGAAGACAGTAGAAGAGATGCGGTGGCATAAGGAGAAGCGTGTTGCTGAGGAAAACATATGTAGGCATCCAACATATTCTCAAACTTGGGCTGAGTTTGATAGAAATCACGAATGGTTTGCAAATGAGTCGCATAATGTACGACTTGGGCTAGGCTAGCAACGGTTTCAATCCGTTCGGTGACATGAGTAATGCCTATAGCATGTGGCCGATGTTGCTTGTGCCGTAGAACTTGCCATCGTGGAAATGTATGAAACAACCATTTATCTTCATGTCGTTGCTTATTCCAGGGCTGTAGTCTCCTGTTAATGAAATTGATGTGTATTTGCATCCTTTAGGAGACGAGTTGAAGGAATTGTGGGAGGTTGGAGTGGAGGCATACGACGTTTCTAATAATGAGATATTTCAATTGCATATAGCGTTACTGTGGACCATTAATGACTTTCCAGCATACGGAAACTTGTTTGGGTAGAGCACTAAGGGGTATCTGGCATGTCCAGTTTGCAATAGGGATGCATGTTCCCTACATTTGTCCAATGGAAAGAAGATATGCTACATGTGCCATCGTCATTTTTTACCGTTATCACATAGCTGGCGAAATCGACAGAAGCATCTATTTGATGAAAAAATCGAGCGTAGATTGTCACTTCCATTGTTGTTTGGGAAAGACGTGTTGGCACAATTAGCACTCATCCAACCAGTGAGGTTTGGGAAGATATCGGGTACTAAGAAAAGGAAGCGTACTAATGTGGAGTTAAATTAGACGAAAAAGAGCATATTTTTTTATTTATCGTACTAGGAGACCCTTAAGTTGAGGCATAATTTAGATGTTATGCACATCGAGAATAACATCTGTGATAATGTGTTGGGAACTTTAATGAACATTAAAGGGAAGACGAAGGATATTTTTAAAGCCCGGTTCAACTTGTAGGAGCTGGGAATACGAAAAGAGTTACACCTAATACATAGCAGTGATAAATATATCAGTGCCTCCTACATGTTATATGTTATCATCCGATGAGCGAATGAGGATTTGTGAGTGGTTTAAATCATTGAAGTTCGCAGATGGATACGTATCGAATATATCTCGGTGTGTAAATGTTAAAGATGGGAAAATATTCGGATTGAATAGCCATGACTACCATGTCCTTTTACACCGACTTCTTCCAGGTTGCAATACGTTGATATCTCACCAATGACATATCAACGACATTGATTGAGTTGGGTCACTTCTTTAGAGAATTAAGTGCGAAGACGTTGAAGTTGGAAGTACTGGAAAAGCTCAAAAGGGACGTTGTCGTGATCCTCTACAAGTTGGAAAAGATTTTTCCTCCAGCTTTCTTTGATGTAATGATCCACTTAGCTGTGCATTTGCCTCATGAGGGAAAAATTGGTGAACCTGTCTAATACCGTTGGATGTATCCATTAGAAAGGTACATTAAATTTTAAGAATTGTCTTATCTATCCATCCTAACTATTTTAATTTATAAATGATTAATTAGTAAAACAAGATCTTTGCACACATTGAAGCAATATGTGTGTAACAAAGCACGACTGAAAGGGTCAATTGTTGAGGCTTACGTTGATGCTAAATGTCTCACATTCTGCTCTATGCATCTTAAAGATGTTAAGATGGTCCAGCTGCGTGCTCAGCCGACCCCTGAAGGTTAGCATCCATCGACTGATTACTAGATACAGTAGACTGTTCTGGGCAAGAGGGGCAGATATGTACATGGCTTAGGGACTGGGATGCAGCTAGTGACATCGTCCTCTACTGTCAAGAGCGATGCTAGGTTTCATGAAGCCACCCAGAAAGCTGAGGTAACTGAAAGACGGAATGCACAGCTGGAGCAGATGATGACAGAGCTCCAGGCTCGCACGACCCAATTAGAGACTCTTATACAAATAGTCCTCAACCAGTAGCGAGGCTCTGTTCAACCTAGGTAAGTTTTTAAAATTAATAACTTTGGTGGATTTATTATTTATAGAAAATGTTATGTAAAAAAATTTCAAATTTTGGCCTAACGGCCTAAAAACCGCATGACACACTTCAAATATGAAAATAGACTTGCATGAACTTACTTAATTTCATCGGTTCTAATGACTATTTAAAACTTATGTAACTTTCCACTCCAACAAGGCCCATTTTGGAGTTTTGAAGGATCAAAATGCCGGATATCAGCCTACCGACCCTGAAACCCCATCACACACCTCACAAATGATAAAATAGACTTGCACGAACTTACAGCAATCGGTTCGGATGCCCAGTTTGAAACTTATGCAAGTTTATGCTCCAAAAAAACCCAATTTAGGGTTTTGACGGACCAAGATTCTGTATATCAACCTACCGAACCTGAAACCCCATCACACACCTCACAAATGATAAAATAGAATTGCACAAACTTATGGCACTCGATTCGGATGCCTGGTTTGAAACTTTTGCAAGTTTTTGCTCCAAAAAGGCCAATTTTTTAATGGACCAAAATTTTGGATATCGGCCTACCAACCCTAAAACCCCATCACACAAGCTCACAAATGATAAAATATACTTGCATGAACTTACGTCACTCGGTTCGGATCACCGATTTCAAACTTATGCAACTTTCCGCTCCAAAAAACCCCATTTTGTGGGTTTAACAGACCAAAACATTGAATATCAGCCTAACTACCCCAAAACCCCATCACACACCTCAAAAATGATAAAATAGACTTGCACGAACCTATGACACTCGGTTCGGATGCCCGGTTTGAAACTTATGCAAGTTTTTGCTCCAAAAAGGCCCAATTTGAGGTTTTGACAGACCAAAATGCTGGATATCAGCCTACAGACCCTGAAACCCCATCACACACCTTAAAAAGGATAAAATAGACTTACACAAACTTATGACATTCGGTTCGGATCACCGATTTCAAACTTATGCAATTTTCTACTAAAAAAAGGCCCATTTTGGGGTTTAAACGGACCAAAATGCCGAATATCAGACTAACTACCCCAAAACCCCATCACACACCTCACAAATGATAAAATATACTTGCACGAACTTACGGCACTTGATTCGGATCACTGGTTTCAAATTTATGCAACTTTCTGCTCCAAAAAGCCCCATTTTGGGGTTTTAATGGACCAAAACACCATATATTGGCATAACTACCCCAAACCCCATCACACACCTCAAAAATGATAAAATAGACATGAAATAACTTACGACACTAAGTTTGGATCACCGGTTTGAAACTTATGCAAGTTTCTACTCCGAAAAAGTCCATTTTGGGGTTTTGACGAACCAAAATTTTGGATGTCGGCCTACCGACCCTGAAACCCCATCACACACCTCACAAATGATAAAATGGATTTTCACAAACTTACGGCACTTAGTTTGGATCACCAGTTGCAAACTTATGCAACTTTTCGCTCCAAAAAGTCCTATTTTAGGGCTTTGACAGACCAAAATGCCGAATATCAGCCTATCACACACCTCAAAAATGATAAAATAGACTTGCACGAACTTACGTCACTCGGTTTGGATCACTGGTTTGAAACTTATGCAAGTTTCGGCTCTAAAAAAGCCAATTTTGGGGTTTTGAAGGACCAAAGTACCGGATATCAACCTAACGAGCCCAAAACCCCATCACACACATCACAAATGATAAAATAGACTTGCACAAATTTTTGGCACTCAGTTCGGGTCACCGGTTTGAAACTTATGTAAGTTTCTACTCCAAAAAAGCCTAATTTGGGGTTTTGACAAACCAAAATGCCGAATATTGGCCTAAATATCCTGAAATCCCATCACACACCTCAAAAATGATAAAATAGACTTGCCTGAACTTACGACACTCAGTTCGGATCACTGGTTTGAAACTTATGCAAGTTTCTGCTCCGGAAAGGCCCATTTTGGGATTTTGACGGACCAAAATGCCGAATATCGCCTAAATACCCCGAAATCCCATCACACACCTCAAAAATGACAAAATAGACTATCAAAAACTTACGGCACTCAGTTCGAATCACTAGTTTGCAACTTATGGTACTTTATGCCGTTCTTACTATTTATGCATGCAAAAATATATATATATATATATTCACATTCTATGTTCACATATATTTAATAAGTGTTCTAATATATATCATTTGATCTTTATTTCAAATTGATCAGGATTATTACGCCATCGTCTTTCTTTTCTGCATCAGGACTTACTATTCTCATTTGTTTTTTTTTCTTTTCATGGACATGTGTAGTTACATTTTCTGAAACAATTTTTTATTTTTGTATTTATTGATAAATTCTACTTTTACAATTGTAAGTAATCAATATAATATATATATATATAAATGCATTTTTCTTTTAATATATTCATTTCAGAATGTTTGAATTTTGTTGTATATCAGGATGATTGATACAGGTTTTAAACAGGAATAAAACAAAGAAAAAAAAAATTTAGGTCAAAATATTTCCAAAAAAAAAATTAAATTTTAGTAACGCACAGAAAGGCGTAGCTAAAAGACCCAAAAATTAGTTTTTAGCGACGCTTCAAATTCATCACTATAAATATACTATTAGTGATGAACAGAAGGCGTCGCTAAATAATTCTAAAAACATTCTATTAGCGACGCACCATAGTCGTCGCTAAAGAATGCCAATAAACTATTTGCGATGCCCTAGGAGCGTCACTAAAGGTCCAAATTAGCGATACCCATGGCATCCTATGTATAGTATTAGTGACGCCCCCACCTGATTATTCGCAACATCTTTTGAACGTCGCTAATAGTTGCCTTTAGCGACGCGTACAAATGTGTGTGTCACTAATAGTATTAGCAACACGAATATTCGTGACACCTCTAGGGTGGGCATCGCTAAATAGTTTTAGCGACACATATTGCTATTATTAGCGACGCTCGTGAGCGTCGCTAAAAGTGGCTTTTCCTGTAGTACTTTTTACTATTACTTTATTTATTATTGTTATAGTTAATTGTTGCTTGTTACTGAATTTGTTTGCATTCACTAGCAAGTAAATTCTCACATAGTTAAAGAAATAATTTTTATTTGTTATTGAGACCTATTCACCCCTCTCTAAATTTAATTCTTGATATCGAGACATACATTAGACCCCTCAACTTTGATTTCAGTTTTCTTCCTCATTCCTTGACCATTTTTGTTGGTTCAACTTGCTATAGCCCCCATTTTTACTCTAGTTTCGGTTATGGTGTTCTAGGGTTTCCTAAAGCCCAACTGTTATCATTTTCATCCATTTTCAGTTAATATGACATGCATAAAACTTAAACTGCATAAAATCGATTTTAAAATATAGAAATTGATGAGAGAGAAATTTTGCCCTTACCTTCAATGGATGGTTGTTCTCTCTCTCTCTCTCTCTCTCTCTCTCTCTCTCTCTCTCTCGTCTTCTCTATTTGTTTGGTTCCTTTTGCACTTCAACACTACTTGTAAGAGCCTTTCCAGCTTCCCTTCATGGTCTTGAACTATGTACACACACACACATGTATACACATCTCACTTTCTCTCTCTACTTCCTCTCTCTTCCTCTCCCATCTCTTTATGGCTGTATATAGCCATTTTGAGAGTTGTTACATGCAGCTTTTAGGACTACACTAGTGAGTCACTTTCCCTTTTTTTTCTCTCATTTTTTCTCACTTATATATATATATATGTGTGTGTGTGTGTGTGTGTGCGCGCATCTATATCCACATACACACACCAACAGACATATATTGTGTATCATCTTTTCCCATCATGTGCAAGTCATATGATGGGCAAAATTCATTTTTATTCATTTCTTATTTATTTTTCCATATATATTAATATATATATATATACACACACTTGAGTGTGTGTGTGTGTGTGTATTTGGTCTCTAGTATTATGTATATATCATATAATATTTCAAATATCAAATAATTTAATATATTTTTATTTTATTTTTATCAGGCTTTTATGTATTTATATTGTATTTTTTTCCATTTTTTTCCTAATTTTAAATAATTATTTTATTTATTAATTTACAATATTTGGTGAAATATTTCCCTCACTTTAGGTTAGTAATGTATTGATCACTTAACCAATCAATTTTATCAACTCAGGTTAGGTCAACACCCTTGGTCAGGTTAATTAGCTTTTAATCCTAATTAAAGTCATGTCTTGATATAGTGTCAAAAAAATTTTGAAAATGCCTTGTATTAAGATAATTTTTATCGCATTGTCTTAATTATCCTATTTTATTAGGGATGGGTGTTACACCTAGTAATATCCATCTTTCACTTACAAACGGATCATCATGCTCTCATGTCCAAGCACATTTAGAACCTATGCAAAAAAAAAAAAAAAAAAACTCCTTATGAGTTAAGTGGTGTCATGGCTACGACTTGAAGAAAAATAATTTCAAAATTCTCAATTTAAAAAACCATTATTTGTGCAAAAAGGATCTTTTGAATCCTCTTGCAAATAGATGTTATTTTTAAATCCTCAAAATAAAACACTGTTGAACCATTAAGTTTTGGAGAATTACATGCATTTCTCTCTCTATCGCTCTGTGTGCTAGTTTGTACGTGGCTTTTTTGCTGAATTTTTTTTTTAATTCTTCTTCTTTTTATTTTTTTTTTCTTTAACGAATCAGTTAGTAATACCTTAGATAATTTATGCCCTCCAAACTTAATACCAAAAAGCGTTAAACATTCTATTTGAGATATTTCTTTGATATTATGACTGAGGAATGTTTTGTTTGAAATTAATCTGTTAACATTCTATCAATCAAAATGTAAGTATTAAAATCTGTCTACACTATTATGCAAATATGTGATTAAACATGTATTATAAAATTATGGCTTATTTTCATAGAAGAGTTTGTATAAGAAAACTTCATTAGAATGGATGGAAAAGTAAAAATCATTATACATTCTTCTTGAGCTAAATTAAAAAATACCATGATTTAAGAATTTTATCCAAACGAAGAGGGAAATTTAATCAAATAGATTTCAAATCCCTTCACTTCAAAAATGCTATCCGTTTTTATTTTCTTTTTTGTACAAATTCACTTTAACTAAATCTATAAAAATTTGAATCCTAACAAAATGATCAACCCACAAAAGCTCGAGGCACATGCAAGGGTTTTGTTTTACTGACTCTTTCGTAGATCAAAGTAGATCATCTTGCAATTCTAAGTTCTGAAATCCTTTCAATTCCTCGTTAATATTCCCTGCAGAAGCTAGCAATACCCCACATCACTAGCTTAATTTGTTCATTTCATTGAGAAAGAGCAACAACTCATTTCCCTCTTTTTCTCATTTTTTCTTTTTCTTTTTTTCTTTTTCTTTCTTTTTGGCCTTACTAAGTACAATGTCCTTTGCAGAAAATGATAGGATTGCCCCGAAACCTGTAATAAAATAGGAGAGGCAATATAATCAAAGAGAAGAAAAATCCTTCTTGAGAATTAGGTCAAACAACGCGTTCTTCGGCCGGTGACATCGTGTACTCCACGGCAAGTGCATGCTGCAAATAAAATTTTCCATTGTCGACAACTTGGAAAGCGAAAATGCTCCTCAATTTCCATAGCTGATGCATGATTCTCACCACCAGAGATTATTATATTACTAAACCACTTTTCTTACATAGGCATGTATGTGTATACGTGTATAATTAGGCTTATCATGTGGTCCACATTTCCTTAATGCAGGTCTTATGGATTCCTTTTCAATGCGATTTAATTAATTGGCTTGTTAGACTTTTTAAGAGAGCTAGGGTTTTGAAAATGTTGGTGAAATTACACTTTGGAAAGACAGCTGGTGCAAAATAAAAAAGTAGAAGCCATTTGTTGTAAGCTAGTCTTAGCCTGAGGATTATTTTAATCAAAAAGATTAATTCATTAAACCCAAGATGGCCCATGGGTAATGCCACTTTACTATTGGAATGTTATGTGGAAGTAATTATAAATTAGGGTTTATTAACTATGACATGTGAAGAGGGTCCTCCCTGTTGCTAAACTTCTAGGATCCTTTGAGTGTCAATTAAAACATCCCTTTCAGGGGTACTAATGAGCACAGTGTGTTAGAAAATCAAAGTTGTGACTAAACGCCTGTTTTAATATAATAGGAACTGCTGATTATTATAGCCTAATCAATTGCCAGTTTTTTTTTTTTTCTTGAGTTTGATTAATTAGTCTAAGCTCATCATTTCTGACCAAGTTGGTATGAATAGTTTCAAGATTAATTGAAGAAACCAACTACAACTCCAATTTGATAGCTTCTAGATATATATTATCCATTCAAACGCTCGGATGCTTCTGTGAAATGTTGGAATGTGTTCCTTCACGGGATGAAGGAAGCCAAAAATGACCAGTTTTTTTTCAGCAATTGAAAACACACACACACATACACACACAATCTTTACAATTACTGTCATATAACATTAGCTCTCACGATTTCTTACAACTCAAAATTAATATTTTTAAGATCAGAACCGCTTCAAGAAACAAAATTATTTTCCTTATATTTTTTCTTTTCTTTCTTTCCTTCTTTTTTTCTTTTCTTTCTCTTTCCATTTCCTTTCTTTTCTTTCCTTTCCTTTCCTTCTAATTCATTTTCTTCTCTCTCTAGTTCTTTACAGTTTACCTACCATCAATTCAAACCCTCCTGCCCCATAATCCCCGCTGCTACCATCATATGCACACACACACATATATATTTACATACACATAAGAAATTAGAGGAAGATGTGGTTTAATTGGAAGTGTGGCTTAGGTCTTCTCCATTGTCATCTCCCAAGCCTTCATGTAAAATGCAATCCAGATTGGTCTTCACCATTATCCCTTTGGTCTTCATCATTGTCATATCCCACGTGTTCTTCCAGTTCAAGCTAAAGCCACCACAAGTCTTTTTCTATTGATCCAGTTCCCCTGCCATGATTTAGGTCATGTTTTTGCTTTTGGCCGTTCAAAGCAATTGGAGGTAAAGATAGGAAAAAAATTGGGTTTTGTTGTTTTACACAATGGTGGTGGCGAAAATGTAAATCTATCTTTTAAATAAGGGATATAAGGGTCAAATCATTATGAAAAGGCTAAAATTTTCATTTTAAAAATGTCAAGTTGATGATGTCATTAAAAAACAGACGCGGGATGAAAGTGTTGCAAAATGTCACATCATAGGAGAAGTTAGTGTAATTAGTCAAATTAGAGGGGGTCTATCTGCAATTGTCAATAATATCAGGGGGTGTAGGTGTAATTTACCCTAAATTTATTTAATCCAAATGCTAATTTATGTATAAGGGCTTATTTGCAGATATTTAGCATAAAAGAGTTTATTTATAAATTTTTCTATTTTAAAGTGTAATTATTTTTTATGCAGTAGAATTGAAAATAATTAATGAGTTAAGTAGTTGGGTCAAGACTTAACTAGTTTAGTATTGGATCCGTTGGAACCAAGATAGGGTAAGGCCTATTAGAGTATAAGAAAGAATTAAATACCTAGTGATGTTGCTCTTTTTTGGTCGGAGGGCCTTCCGTCCTGCACTACCTTGTCAAGAATTTGAAGTCAGAGGGTCACCGGGAAGATTCCGGTGGTAGCCACTCAAATGATAAAGTCAGAAAAGAAATAAAGGCTGTAATTCCAAAGAATAATTGAACATAAATTGAGAGCATACCTTATGGCCTTATTTATAGGATATAGATCTCCTAAGTTGAGTATGATTAGGAGTCGTGAAAATAGGGATTCGAACATATCTTAAAGATAGTAGTTGCCACAGTGAACTCTATTTCCTTATATTGAGGTTGGTAGCTTATGGAAGGCGGTGACCAATTCGAAAATCCTTACCTCTGAAATGTCGATATCTATTTTGTCGAACAAACCAATTAACCTAAGATCTGTATGTCGAAGAATTCTTGGGAGCCACGTGTCATGCCCTAATAACTTTGAATTGTTGTAGTCAAATTATGGTATATCAGTTACTCCCCCCAAGCCTCAAATCTATGGGACCCGTGCAGAGTTAAGGTTAGGGTTTCTGAAGAGTCACGCGTTCTTTCATAAATGCGCCATTGCATATTCTGTAAAAATAGCCATTGAGGGGACAGTTAATGCCTCATCATTCCGTCAACCGCTGATTGGATGACCGAGGCCATTATCGGCTTACCGTCGATTGGGGTTTGGAGCCATAAATGTCACTCCTTCTTGGATGGTCTTATAAATAGAAAAACTCCCCAATAAGAGTTTTTTACGAACTCTCAAAACCGCTAAGTGCATTTTTGAGCAAAAAGAAGATCTCAAGAAAATTTTTGGTGTACCTAAAGATCAATCCGGCCATTAACCTTCAAGTTTCCCAATCAGTTGGTGAAAGTGCACTTCTTTATTTATTTTTTCTTATTTCATCTTTGTCTCTCTTTCCTTCTTTTTTCCTATTTAACTTATACTTTTAAAAAGATGGCTGCTTTCTGATGCTTAGTCGAGCATGGAGAGGAAGCGATGGAGGTCGTAGAAATAAAAGATCGATTAGGAGACATTAGGCCTTATTTAAGGTGATGAAGCTGGGAATGTTTCAGGTGACAATTTGGGAGTGCTTCTAATCGAAACACACCTTGATTCTAGGGATATAGAGACGGGTTCATCAGGTAGACCTCACAGGAGAGAGGAAGACGAGAATGTCATGACTAAGGGTATACTAGATGCCCTCAAAATCAATTTTGACTTTCCTCCAAATGTGTCTTGGAGGATACTGGGGGCTATAGATCGCCCATTAGATATCAAGAGAGGAAAAACTTGTGCCTATCTTGAATCGTTTAAGGTCGGTGTACGTTTCCCTCTCTATCTTTTAGAGAATGAGTTCTTTAGCTGGTTCAAAATTTGCCCTGCCAAACTAAACATTAATAGTTTGAGGCAATTGATGGCCTTCTTAGTCCTAGGCCACCAAAACGAAGTCAAAGTAGATATGAACCTCATTAGAAGTAATATGGATATGAAGCACCTGAAGTTAGAGGGGATGTTTTATATGTCCTTTGACAAGAGATTCAAGCCACTGAACTCGGTACCTATTTCCAACAAAACATGGAAGAAGTGGTACTTCTTTGCCAAGATTGGTTGGGAATATGAAGACTTCAGCAACAGGAACAGCTTCTTTCCTTAGCACACCAAGTTTAACGGTGAGCCTACATAACTTCAGATGTTTTTTTAAATACTATACTTCCCTTCTAACCTAACTGACGCTATTTTTAAATTTCTTTTTCTGTAGATAAAAAGGTTTAGAGAAGGTTGGTTTTTACTCCCGACTTGTAAGAAAAGTATAGGAGGCTTCTTCGCCCCCAAGACCACCCCCACGATTAGATCATTACCCTTCAGAACCTTATGGATGTAGGGCTTGTAAAAGGTAAGTCGGAGATCCTGAAGAAGATAATCCTGACGAGCTGATCCCCAAGATTGAAGAAGGTTGGGGGGTCGTCCAACCCTGCTGAACAAGCTCCTCCCCAAAAGAAAAGGAGGATAGAGGTCAGGGCGCCCAGCTCCCTTGAACATACAATTTTTGAGGAGCAAACACTGCCTGTTGCTCGACGTAAGCTCCTTCATCCACCAGCCCTAACAGTGCGCTTTGAATCGAAAGGAAAAGGAAAGATGGCCATGGTTATTCCAGGGGTGGCCATAGCTGAGACTGGGGAGGCTGCCATAAAGAAGGCCTACGAAAAGGCCTGAGCTCAGCTGTCGGTCGTTTCGAGGGCTTGAAGCCTGAGAAAATTTTCAAGGACCTCCTTGTCTCCCATATAAGGGTAAGACTGTCCTGATCTAATTTCAGTGATTCGTTAATATATTTTCTTAACCTTTTATCCTTATTGACTTGTTCAACTTTTACTCGTTCGTAGGCAGCTCATTCTATGGCCACCATCATCGACTACCCCAAAGAGTCAGAACAGGAGGACAGACTCTAAGCCGAGTTGGATGAGACAAGGCTTCAACTTGGGACAGCCCGATCTGCATCTCTTTCCTTTGAGGAAGAACTAAAAGAGTCCCTTACCGCTTTGACTATTCTAGAGTCCCAGAAGAATGATTTGGTTTCAGGATTGGAAGCTCTAAAGAAAGAGAAAAAAGAAGCTAACACTACTGCTGCTTAGAGGCTTGCCACCAGTGTGCAGGTGGCACGGGAAGAGACAGAGAGGGCCCTCAGAGAAGAGGTGCAGAGGCTAGGGGGAGAGTTTTCAAACCATGGGTATGAAACATTCAAGTAAAAGATCCAGAAGCTCTTTCCTGACCTCGACATCTCTGGATTGGATGAGATTTGGGTGGATGAGCCCATGATGAGCCCTTATAAAGTTGCCCCGATGGAATCTATAGATCCCGACCAAGAAGCCCCTCTTGCTTGGATCGTTAGTTAGGATTTCTTGTAATTGTTTCCTATTTTGGTCTTCCAATCTTGCCTCTTTTTGGGATTTCTAATATATAAAAATTATGTTGCTTTAGACCTTGTATCTAGTTGGATATCTTTGTGTTATATCTAAGTTTAAGATAATCTCTTAAATATCTAAACCAGCAGAAAAACTAAATTTTTTTTAAAGATTCTAAAGCACTTACGAGGTCAAGTTAACAGAACATATAGAACTACAACACCTGCAACAATTATAATGAATACAATATTTTTGGGGATCTGTATATTGATAAGGTAGATCAGACCTGTAACACTTGTAATGGATACAAGATTCTTAGGGGTTATATATTGGTGAAATGAACCAGACCTGCAGCACTTGCAATGGTTACAAGGCTTTTAGGGGCCTGTACATTGATAAAGTGGACCAGACCTGTAGCACTTATAATGGTTACAAGGCTTTTAAGGGTCTGTGTATTGGATGAAATGGACTAGACTTGTAGTGCTTGTAATGATTACAAGGCTTTTAAGAGTCTGTACATTGAGTGAAATAGACCAGACCTATAACACTTGTAATGAATACAAGATTTTTAGGGGTCTGTATATTGTTGAAATGAACCAGACCTGCAGCACTTGTAATGGTTACAAGGCTTTTAGGGGTCTGTACATTGATAAAGTGGACCAGACTTGTAGCACTTGTAATGGTTACAAGGCTTTTAGGGGTCTGTGTATTGGGTGAAATGGACCGAACTTGTAGTGCTTGTAATGATTACAAGGATTTTAAGGGTTTGTACATTGAGTAAAATGGACTAGACCTGTAACACTTGTAATGGTTACAAGGCTTTTAAGAATCTTTGCATTATGTGAAATAAACTAAGCATATAGCAATTGTAATGGTTATAAGGCTTTTAGGGGTTTGTGCACTAGGTGAAATGGACCAAACTTGTAGCACTTACAATGGTTACAAGGCTTTTAGGGGTCTGTGTATTGGGTGAAATGGACTAGACCTGTAATGCTTGTAATGATTACAAGGCTTTTAAGGGTCTATACATTGACTGAAATGGACCAAACCTGTAGCACTTGTAATGGTTACAAGGATTTTAGGGGTCAGTGCATTGGGTGAAATAGACTAGACCTGTAGCACTTGTAATAGTTACAAGGCTTTTAAGAGTCTGTATATTGATAACAAGCTCTGAAATAAATCAAAAGTACTTTTATTATTGACAATACTTGCGTAAGTGTTAGATGTTCCAAGGTTTAGGTACAAGCTTCCTAGTTAAATCTTCCAACCACTAAGTCGTAGGTCTGACGATCCTAATTACTTTGTAAGGTCCTTCCTAGTTAGGTAAGAGCTTCTTTATGGTAGGATCTTTAGTGTTTGGAAACACCTTTCTTAGGACGAGAACTCTGAGCTAGAAATTGATGGGTTTTAACCCTTGGTTGAAACATTTAGCCATTCTCTATTAGGAGGCTTCAGTCCTAATCTAAGCTTGCTCACGTCTTTCTTCCAGTAGGTCCATATTTTTTACAAGCTATTAACTATTGGCCTTTTGGTCAAAGCAATCTGTTTTAAGGGTTGGCATGCCAATTTTAACAAAGAATGATTGTCTCAGTGCCATAGGCGAGTGAAAATGGTGTTTCTGCAATTGGGGTTCTTTGAGTAGTTCGGTAAGCCCAGAGTACTCCGGAGAGCTCTTCGACCCATCTTTCCTTAGTTTCCTCTAACCTTCTCTTTATTGCTTCAAGAATAGTACGGTTAGTACCCTTGGCTTGCCCATTAGCTTGAGGATGTCCTGAAGAGGAGAAGTGGTGGCTGATGTATAGGTCTTTACAGAACTTTCTGAATCCCTTTCCAGTAAACTATGCCCCATTGTCTGAAATAATAATGTGGGGTATACTGAACCTGCACACAACATTTTTTCAAGTGAAGTTCTTTACTTCTACCTCTATGATGTGGGTCAATGGTTCAGCTTCTGCCCATTTAGAGAAATAGTCAATGGCGATTAACAAGAATCTTATATTCTGAGGGACTTTTGGCAATGGCCCTATATTGTCCATTCCCCACTTGGTGAAAGGCCAGGGATAAGCTCATAATAAGGTTGATGTTGGTAAAAAGCGAAACGTTGACATTTGTCACACTTTCGAACATATTCCTTAGAATGTTTTAGCATACTAGGCCTAGTAGTAGCCTTGTGTCAGTGCTCGGTAAGCTATGGTCCTACCTCCATTATGGTTGCCACAGATCCCCTCATGTATCTCAGTTAGGATATAGTGGACCTCTTCTAGAAATAAGCACCGCAGAAGAGGTTGTGTGTCAGACCTTTGGTAAATTTTTTTTTTAAGAATTAAATATTAGGCTGCCCTAATCCAAATTCTTCTAACATGATTCTTGTTTTTTGGAAGCGACCCTTCCTTTAGGTACTGGATGATGGGAGTCATCTAATTCTGAGATTGTTCTAAAATTTGAAAGGATAGTGCTACTTTAATACTAGGTTTTGACTAGTAGAAGATTTTTACTATTGAGTCCTTTTCTGGCTTGAGATGGGATGCCATATTTGCTAAAGCATCCGCCTTGGAGTTTTGGTTTCTTTTAATATTCTAAATAGTAAATTTATGGAAAGACCGCTTTAGTGATTCCACCAGTTCTGAATATCTGATCATTCTGTTATCTTTGGTAGAATATTCTCTCTAAACTTGACTCACTACAAGCTGAGACTCAGAAAATGCGTCAAGGTCTAGGGCTTCGCATTCTAGAGCTAATTTCATCCCAAGGATAAGTGCTTCATACTCGGTTTCATTGTTAGAGGCTTTAAATCCCAAGCTAACGGCTTTCTTGGTTACGATGCCATTAGGGGACTAAAGTATTATACCCATTCTAGACCCATTGTCTGTAGATGAACCATCGATGTAAAGTAGCCATACCGAAGTGCCTATAATGGTTTAAGCTTTCGAATGATGCGATCCAGTGAATTATGCTATAAAATCTATTAATACTTGAGCTTTGATAGTAGTCCGTAGAACATAGGATATGTTAAATTCTTCCAGTTTTATTGACCATTTGACCAGACGTCCCGAAACTTCAGGTTTACATAGGACTAATTTTAAAGGATAGGATGAAGGGATTGTGATAGGATCGGATGGGCTTGAAAGTATGGTCTGAGCTTTCGAGTAGATATTACCAAGGCTAAGACCAGTTTTTCAATTTCAGAGTACCTTATCTCGGTGTCCAGAAGTACTTTACTAACATAGAAAATAGGCCTCTGAATTCCTTTGTCTTCCCTAACCAACGTAAAGCTAATGGTACTTTCTGACACAATTAAGTACAGGAATAGTTTTTCCCTTAGCACTGATTTTGAAAGGAGTTCGGGGGAAACTAAGAATTGCTTGAGTTGTTGAAAGGCCTCTTCATATTCAAAGGTCCATTCTAGGGCCTTACTCCCCCTCAAGGTTTTGAAGAATGGGAGGCACCAATCCGTAGATTTAGATAAATCTATTTAGTGCTGATATCCTTCCATTCAACCCTGAATATCTTTCTTAGTTTTTGGGTGATTCTAGTTCAATTAAAGCCTTAATTTGTGAAGGGTCTGCCTCAATTCCTCTTTAGAAAACTAGGAAACCCGAGAATTTTCCTTCTATGATCCCAAAGGTACATTTTAATGGGTTAAGTTTCATTCTGTGTTTCTTCGAATGTCTGGCTCAAGTACAAGATGTGGTCACTCTTCCGAACACTTTTGACGAGCATATCGTCGATGTAGACTTCCATTGTATCCTTAGTTTGAAGGCCAAACATTTTGTTTACAAGCCTCTGGTACGTAACTCCAACGTTCTTCAAACTAAACGACATCACTCTATAACAATAGAGACCTCGTTCTAATATGAAAGTTATTTTTTCTTGGTCTGGAGGGTACATTTGAATTTTATTGTACCCAAAGTAAGCATCCATGAAACTCATGAGCTCGTGACTTGCCGTGGCATCAATAAGTTGATTAATTCTAGGAAGAGTGAAGCTGTCTTTAGGAAAAGCTTTGTTAAGGTCGATATAATCAACGCAAACTCTCCACTTGTTGTTCTTCTTTTTTGCAAGAACCGTATTGGCAAGCCACTCTGGGTAGAACACTTCTCTTATCATTCCAGCATTAAGCAACTTCTAGACATCTTCATTGATGATATTATGACATTCTAGGCCAAATTTTCTCCTTTTTTGCCTTACAAGGGGATGGTCTGGATCCGTCATCAGTTTGTGAGAGATGAAATTAGGATTTATTCCCTCTATATCTCTAGTTTCCCAAGCAAATACCGAAAGGTTGGGCCTTAGGAATTTAATATATCCTCTTGCTTAGAAGGAGACAGAATTGAGCTAATGTGTAAATACTTTCCCTCTTTTTCAGTGCTGACAAGTACTTTGATAGGCTCCTCTGTTGGTTTGACTGCATTGTCTATTTCTCTGGGACTTAGTGACTCGTCAATCTCGGAAGGACATTCTTTTACCTTATGAAAATTGGAAGATGAGGAACTTCCCCTTTCATGAGAGTACTGTAATTTCTATTTAGGAGGCTTTTCTTTTAGTGAGAGGGCATGACATTCCCGGGCAGTGGGCTAACAGCCCTTGATGGAAAGAATTTTGTTGTTGTGAACATATTTTAAGCATTGATGGAGGGTTGAAGTAACTACTCCCATCTGGTGGATCTAGGGCCTCCCAATAATGACATTATAGGGATATTTAGCGTCTAGGTCCATGTATTCAAAGATTAGTGTCTTCTGGCCATTTCCATCTTCTATCGTGGTTGGTAGGTCAATTCTGCCCATTGGGACGTTAAGATTCCCGTCAAATCCTGCCATGACAATAACGGTAGCTCTGATGTCATTAGAGTCGAGTTTCATGTGTTTGAAGAGTTCGTAAAATAGTACGTTGGTAGAATTTTCAGCATCTACGAGAACTCTTTTGATCTCAAAATTAGCAATTTTGAGTGAGATGACAAGAGCATCGTTGTGGGGACAATGTATCCCAATAAGGTCCAATTCGGAGAACTGGATCTGAGGTTCAGACTTCAATGGTCAAGATCTGGATGATATAGGGCTTTGCCCTTGCCTCCCAAGTATATTTTTTCCTAACTCGGTTATACGTCCTTGTCATCGTATTGTCATCATGAAGCACGAAGATGACTTGATTATTTTGTCATTGCTGATTATTCTGAATTTTTCTCTATTCAAGCCTTTGGTCTTGCCTCCTTTGAGGTGGTCTTTCGTCACAGGGGGTTTTGCCTCCCGTTTTGGTAGACAAACTTTCTTAGTCGTCCTCTCCTGATGAGATGCTCTATTTCCTACTTCAGAGCCCTACACTCCTTAGTCGTATGCCTCTGCTCCTTATAGAAATCACAATACTTGTTCTGATTATTTGAGTTGGGGTTACTTTTTAGTGGCTCCAACCACCTTAAGTTTTCACGAGTTTGGATCTGTTGGAGTATGTAGGTAAGAGAGGTATTTAGAGGGGTGTAAGTCCCATACCTCCTAGAGTTAGAGTTGTTCTAGGCTTTAGGTGCCGCTATCTTGTCTAGACTCATGATCTTATTCTTGTTAGTGTTGTTATCCCTATTCTGAATTTGTTCATCCTTCTAACCTTGTTCTTTAGCTTTCTAGAAGGAGGTTTTTATATTTTCGAGATTAATTTACTTCCGTGCTTTATCCATGAGTGATGTCATATCGACAGGAAAGTTCTTGGTCCAGGAATCCTAGAAACGTCTAGGCCCAAAGCTTGAAGTGAGGGTGGCCACTAGGAAACTTGAACTGCAATCGGTTATCTCCGTGAGCTCAATATTAAAACGAGCTATGTACTCCTGAAGTGATTCTCTCTTTGCATGCTTCACATGTAGTAAGAATTTTAGTCATTTTCTTAACTTCCTACTTGTTAATAATCGATCAAGAAATAGCCTACTAAGCTCATAAAAATTGCTCATCGATTTTTGGGGGAGGTTGTGGAACCACTTAAGGGCGGTACCCTTGAGGCTCTTCACGAAAGTTCGACACATGAAGGCATTGGTAGCTCCATGCAGAGCCATTGTGTGTTGATAGTGAGATAGGTGGTCCCCAAGGTCCTTAGTCCCATCATAGAAGGTGAATTTTGGAACAACAAGCTTCTTGGGTTGCTTCTCTGTCATAATGATAGACGTGAATGGCGTGGAAAACCTACTGAACAATTTACTTAGCCCGTCTTGCTCTTAAGGGACGTAGAATCCCTTGGTTGAGACCGTTTGATCTTGAGAGTCTACTATCTCTTCTACCTTTTAAGGAGCTTTAGGCAGGACTTGTTACTTGATCGGTACCTGTTGTTGGTTTTGTCTTACGTCTTCAAGTCCTAGATTTACAGGAAAATTTTTTTCAGTGTTAGTAGGAGGACGCTGCTCTTCCCAAATTGGGGGGATTGGAGTCTCGAGAGGTTGGAATTCCTACAACATTGGATTGGCTCCAGAGGTCATTGGAATTAGTATCCTCGTTCTGATCTGGTAGTGGACAACAAGATGAAATGTGGGCATTCCTCTCCCCACAGCTATAGACAATTAGGGATTAATCCCTATATGAATGGTACCATAGGGGTGTATCGGTTGTATGATAGGTAACTCCTCGTTAGGGAATCCTCCGCCCATGGTGATGGTAGGAGGCTGAGGTCCTCCGTGAATAATGTTAGTAGGAGGAGTAGGATTACTCCGTTAGTTCTGAGCCAATGAGGCCAGAGCTTATGACATGGTAGTGAGTTGTTCCTGCATCTGATCAAATTGTCGTTGAATCCGATCAAGCTGCTGTTGTAAACAAATGGGTGTTTGTCCCCTTCCTCTTCTAGCAAGAGGTTGATTCAGAGGGTTTTGGGAGTTCTTTTTAGGACGAAGGTTGGGAGCCATTGCCTTTTGGAAAAAAGACAATAGATTTGTTGTTTGAAGAAAAATAGTAAGAAAGATTGTCGTTTCTACCGATGGCGTCAAACTGATGTTGCTCTTTTGTAATCGGAGGGCCTTCCGTCCTACACTACGTGTCAAGAACTTGAAGTCAGAGGGTCACTAGGAAGGCTCCGGTGGTAGCCACTCTGATGATAAAGTCAGTAAAGAAATAAAGGTCGTAATTCAAAAGAAGAATTGAACATAAATTGAGAGCGTACCTTCTTGCCTTATTGATAGGTTGTAGATCTCTTAAGTTGAGTAGGATTAGGAGTCTTGAAAATAAGGATTTGAAGATATCCTGAAGATAATAGTTGTCATAGTGAACTCTGTTTCCTTATATTGAGGTCAGTAGCCTATGGAGGGTGGTAACCAATCCAGAAACCCTTACCTCTGAAATGTCGATATTTGTTCTGCCGAACGAACCAATTACCCTAAGATTTGTACGTTGAAGAATTCTTGGAAGCCATGTGTCATGCCTTAGTAACTCTGAATTGTTGTAGTCAAATTATGGTATATCAATATAAATATAAATATAAATATATATATATATATATATATATTTAATTAAAATAAGGGGAAAATTTGGACGATTATGAAAGATAATTCTATATGTGAAAAGGAACGGTCTCGTCCTAAAAGATAGGGATCAATTAAGTGAATCTATATATTTTAAATTGTTGTCTATAGATGCAGTATGCGATACACTTAGATTTTCGGCTTCTCATATTATTTATGATTTGGTGACCCACTTCTTAAGTGTTTGCACAAATTTCAAAAGAAGAACATAAGAGTGAAGATCGATTTAGAGGCTTTCTACAAGTTGTGATTCATTTTATTCCTAATAAGTTGTGATTTGTAAACTTTTTTTTAAATGCTTCCACTTCTCTCTATCAGTATCATCTTTCCAACATCAACAAATTTTAATGTTTTAGTTGTTAGCATTTTCATCTTTTCAGATTTTAGTTTATGATGACCATTGGAACTAAAATGAGTATAAGCAAAAGTGGAAGAGTAATTTTATTTTATTTTTTGTCAAAGGAATTGTAACTTGAGAGGCAGATATATTTTTTGAGTTGAATTTAATCGGCAGGTAACAGTACCTGCTTACATAAGAAACCATGTGTACAAACAAATTAATTTTATAGAACATTGGACTCGTAATAATGAACAACTAAATAACACTTGTAACTCAGTGGCTGTTTGAAGCCATTCTTTGTTTATAAATCTGGCCGAACAAAGACTTCTTCAAACTTTTCTATAATTACAACAACTTCTGCTAACTGAAATAATAATAACAATAATAAAATCATTTCTTGGAATCTTTTATATGATCTTATTATAACAAAGGGGCTGATAAGTTAGTAGACTATGCATATCAAATACATTAAAAAGAAGAAAGGGAGAAAACCATCTTGAATTGCATATCAAATACAAAATCATTTCTTGGAATCTTTGTTTGCTCTATTTTGATTCTTAATTAGAAACCATGTAGGAATATCATTTTCTCTTGTTGTAATAGGATCAAATTAAGTGATTTTATTTTCCTTTCCAATATATAATTTCTTTTCCTAAGAACCAAAAAGTACTGTTAGAAAATTGCAATGGAGTCAATTTCAGTACTATTAAAAAAAATAGGTGGGGCCATATCACTTCGTGCCATTTATGAGCTGTGGTAGCTGATAGGGTAACATTGTTCATGCTGATCCTTACCAGCTATACCTTTCTGATCTCACTTGATAAAGAAATCTTTGTCTTTAATAATTGTTAGCTTCACCCACTAATAACCTAGGAATAAACTGCCATTAGTTTGTTGTCGTACACTAGTCATTAAACATTTAACATTTAACATTAATATATATTTTTTTTTTCTGAGACATTGAATAGATTTTTAATTGCTTCTCCATGATGCTTACCCCTATGAACTATGGTCTTCACAAACAAAAAGGTGCATTTCACTCAAACTTAACCATTAGTTTGGTCTATGGTTGATGAATGAGGATTTGAAAAATAAAAATGAAAGTGAAATATATGTGGCACCCAAATTAATTAAATATTTGATCTTTGGCTTGTTTCTTTCTTGGAAAGGAGTTATAGATGGAGTAAATCTTTTCACATAAGAGTCCAGCCAAGACAAGTTGTTAAGAGTATTAAATATCTAAGTTACACTTTAAATTTTTTAATAATTTAAATTTTTAAATGAGTTAATAATTTAACATGATATATATGAGAGTTAATTATAATTTATATAAGTATTGATCGACCCACTTATAAATCTGGTATTGGCGTTAATTATATTTGATATAGATATTGAAGATGTATTAAAGTATTAAATATTTGTTTTTGTAAAAAGGTATATATTAAAAAATATATATTTCTTAAAGCTTAAATGTTTAGTGTTTAGATGAATTATTGGTTTAACACAATTGAACTTAACGAACCATAGTTGTGTTAAAGTATTTATAATATTAAAGTTACACCTCTTTTAATAACTTAAGTTCGTAAATGAGTTAATGATTTAATATAATATCAAAATTGATAAAAGATCGTGTGTTTAAATATATCTCTCTGGAAATATAAATATTGCACATGTTGACTTCATTTGATTACACATGAGGGATTGTGTTAGAATATATAATATTAAAATTATACCCTATTTAATAACTTCAATTTTAGAAGATTTTATGATTTTTCAAGCATTGCCTAAATAATGATTTTACCTGTTTTATGCACACACTATTCGATATATATATATATATATATATATATATATATATATATATGTGACTGCTCACACACAAGTTAAATAAAAATCAATGTTATACATTTAGCTTGAATTATGTGGAAGCATCTCTTTCTCTCTCTCTCTCTCTCTCACACACACATACACATGTAACTTTACTAATGTAATAACCATAGATGGTCATCTTATTGAGGAACAAGCTGTTGATAAGTTCTAAGTTTCAATCAGAAACAAACAATCATAAGACTTGTTGAAGAGTAGTTGCATCATTATAGTGAGGTTATTCATATCTTAGATGTCTTGCTTCCCAACTATGAACATTTCACTATTGTCATTATGTTGCAAAAAACTGCATGCCAGCCTAGATAAAGCTTGGTCATTTATTTTGGTCTGTCGGATATATAGAACACTATCAACAACAACAAAAAAAAGAGAAATGTTATGTTATGTTCATCCTTCTATAGACCTCACAAGACAAGAAAATAGAATATGATTTTGTTTTGATGGGTAAATCAATATGATTTTCTAATTTTACGAACGTATGATATATATATATATATATATATATATATATATTGTCAAAAACAATTGAAAATAATCTTGGCAATAATAAATAAAATATGAAGTGAATCATGCATGAACATGAAACTTTACTTTTAGCTAGCAATTAAATAACAACATTTTTTCAATTCTTTGAATAAGATTTATAGGGTACAAGACCAATATAAAATTTTCAATTGTTTGAAGTAATTATTTAGATATGCTAGCTTCTCCCTTTTTCTGCTAAGTGATATGGTCTTCTATTTCTGCATCATCACAATGCCAAAATCAGCTATGAAGTCTTAAATTACTAATCAAGCTGTAGATTGTCAATTCTTAAGAAATTATGAGTCTTCTCAAATTAATATTTGAGCCTAAGACCTCTATACTAACCTATGTATTTTTTTATCAAAATGAAGTAAACAGAAGTGAGGAAATAAACTATAGATCGAACTGAAAGCTAATAAGCACCTTAAAGAAGAAGAAGAAGGGAGCTAAACATCTTAAATTGCAGAGAGAGATAAATCGAGAGAAAATTACATCCAAGCTTGATCATTCAAAATGGTACATAGAAAGGGAAAAATAACACTAAAGGAAGAAGAAATGAAAATGAAAATAAACATTAACTACCCCTGATAATTAAATAGGAAAAATTAAAAATAATAAATATTTTTTTTTTCTCATTTTCTGGGCAGATATAACATAAAAATCTCTTATTTTCCATTTTCTTTTTCTTCTTCTCCCTCTTCTTTTTTTTTTTTGGGTTCCTAATGAACCACAAAAGCCTAAATCATCCCCAGTTATATTTACAAAATTTAAAGCCATAAAAAGATCATGCCACTCAACCTATTGAGAATTTCTAAATTTGTGGAGTCTAACCTCACTTCCCCGTTGTCAATTAATCAGAAGTATACAAGAAGAAGAAGAAGAAAAAAAAAAGAAACTAGACATGTTTGTCTTAGATGAAGAGGAACCAAAATCAAAGGAAAGTATACAGAATATATATATATATATATATATATATATATATTTATAAACCTTAAATTCTCATCTCCATCTCCATCTTCATCTCCAACTCACTGATCACTTTTCTCTTTCAATATTACAACATATTGGATCACAGTTCGAATCTCTCCTTTCTCTGGCTCTCAATCCTTCTTGAATATATTTTGTACCTCTAATAAGGAGGGCGAGCATGAGCCCAAGCAAATGCATCGTGGTTCAGCTGTCCACCATTTGGAAGCAAGTTTGGTGGCAAATTATAGACCGATAGGGACGATGGGTGGTCAGCCAGGCCACCTTGTTGCTGTCCTCCACTGCTACCAATCGCCGGTGGTGAGCCGCCACCTGCTCCGCTACCGGCGAGCTGCCCCTGCGCCCCGCTGCCTGCTTCTTCTTCATCTTCTAGTGGCAGCCTCTCATAGGTAGCATTAGAAAACGTAGCTGCAATCACCATGACAGGTCCCGCAGCAACTAATGAACCCACCACACTGCCACCCACCACCTGTCCCTGGCCACCGCCAAGGTAGATAGTCAGACCAGTGGAACCGGGTGGGGCCGGTCCAGGGAGAAACGCCCCGGTCAGTGAGAGAATCTCGAAGCGGCCGTGTAGTGCCATAACTGCACCAGGGGCAGAAGGTTGTCGAAGCGTTACGTTTGTAACTGTGCCGCTTGCACTGAGCACACAAACGCCTCTTTGCCGCCTTCTGGCAAACTGTGCTATGCTTTCTGCAACATCAGAACCGTTAGCCACCTCCATGACATGGCTACGCAGCGCGTTTGGACTGTCCCGTGTCACAAATATTGGTGGCTTAGGCTTGTTCTTAGAACCGGGTGGCCGGCCTCTAGGCCTACGCGTCGCCACCTCAATTGCGCCCTCTCTTGGCTCGTCGCTGTTCTCTCTTTCTTCTTCATCGTCTCCTCCACCGCCACCGCTGCCACTTCCACCATTTTCATTCATGGATATACCCAGATCTGACTTCTTCAGGGCCGATGATGCTTCAACTCCCGGAAGACCCACCTGCCCAGTCCACCACCGGTTCGCCATGTTTGCAATTCAAAGCAAAATTGGTGGAGAATCAAGATCACCCAGATGATGAGTTTACCCTTTTAGATCTTGATTGACTTGTCAATTCTATATCACAAGCTGCTAGCTAGCTCAACACACAAAAGAAGAAACAAAGGGCTTTAATAAACTATGAGAGAGAGAAAGAGAGAGATGGATTAGTAGATCAAGGAACCCAATAGTGATCTAAGCTGCAGCAAAAAAAAAAAAGAAAAACAGGCTGAAGAAACCTCTTTACAGAACCAAGCACAGAAAGAAGCGTAAAGTATGCTGAGAAAAGAGAGAGCTGACGGAGTTCATAGAAAGAAAACCCCAGATACGATACTGATGATCAACAAGAAAAACAGCTAAGCTCAGAGATCAGTTTATAAATGTATTATTTTGCGTATGAGTTTTTTTTTTTTCGTGAGAGTTGTTAGGTTTTGGTGGTGTATGAGTATCAAGGTCTTGGGGAGCACTCTCTGTTTCCCTTGTTTTTCTCTCACTAAAATGTCTCTTTCTCTCCTTTGAGAAAGACCAACGAGGAGGAGGAGAGGAGATGTGATGGGAATTAGGGTTAGTGTGTGGGGTCGCGTGCGCATGAGAAAGTGGGGTGCACGTCTTCTCTCGCTCCCCGACAAATATTGGCATATGCACAAAGAGGTTCGGACTTAGGAAAGGCAAAATCTTTGAATGCAGCCCCCATTTTTAGGCAATTATTATGTTATATACCACTAAACTCCCTCTAATTTTATCACAATAAACTCCCATTTATGTCATGAATTGAATTTTGAGTCATCCTAATTATTTTATTTGTAATGTTTTAACATTTCTGTTGTACATTATTTGGTTCAAAACAATTAGGAGAAACTTCTTATATCTTTCACAAAATTTATATTTTTTTTATTTTAAATGAAATTAAGAATATTTATTTGTGAGAAAAAATGAGTGTCACATATGATGAGTCCTATTTTTCTCCTCACAAATAAAACCTCTTTATTTTTTAAATGAAATTTAGAGAAATCAAATTAATATTGATTCTTTAAAATTGTAACATAGGTTATCTTTAATTTTATATATTTTTATGAAGGATGAATAGAAGTTATAGTATAGGAGAAATTACATTATCTTTTTATAAAATACCAATAATCCTTCTTAGCTTTTTTATATTAATTTCACGTCTACTTTGCTTCAATTATTTTCTTCTTTTATTAATTAATCTAGCTACGGTTTTTTTGTATTCCTTCTCTTCAGTTTTAGTGTTCTTGTATATAAAGTCTAACACCATAATAATTAATTTGAGGGATACAAAAATTATTATTTATCAAATATAAAAATATTTTTCACTTTTTAATATAAAAATAAAATATGTATACATGTTCGCTTTATTTTAGTAATGGTACATATCACAGTTTTTTTTTTTTCTTTTACTGTTTTATCTAATTTTTATTCATCTAGATTTTTAGAACAAGGCATCAATCACAACAAAAAATCAATAATGTATACCCTTTTTATTTTATTTTTCTAATCTATAAAAGTGAAATAAAAATGACATAAAATGAAATAATAATTATTCATCTAAGTTAAAGAAATGCTTGAAATCATTGTTAATAAAATTGTTATTTTATGAAATAGGTATTTAGAATGGTATCAAACAAGAATAAAAATTAAAAAAAAAATTAGAATAAATATTTATTATTTTATGATATATACGTGTGTGTGTGTGTGTGTGTTTGTTTTATATATATCCATAATAGCTATACATGCATCCAATAAATTATTTGTATCTCTGTTCCGGCTAATTTGTATTTTTAAGAATCGACTTTGACCAATATAGCCATGTCATTTTCTAGACTATTCTACTTAGTGACCTAGATCTGCAATAATGGCTGAATAACATATTACATTTATCAAGTGGGACAGGGTAGTAAAAGTGAAAGAGTAGTCTACAAAGAGAGAAACAAGAAAAATATAAAATTAAGGTATGGTGGTCAGTGGAGAGTACATTAAAAAATAAATAAAAGATTTAAAAAAACAAAATGCATAATTAACATTTTAATGGCAGTGTAACGGGGTTGAAAATTTTGTAGTATTTTTTCTATTAATTTAATTTGATAACGCATAATTAATTATTATTTAGAAAGTAATTTTTATGTAAAATAATTAAATTTCAATCATAGAAATTTAACTTCTGTTTTACTACTAAATATGCTTTAAATATAAGTAAATTTTATCCGAATCCTTTAGTAGCAAGAGAGTCGTGTACTGTATTGTCTAGACTATCCAACGTTCCTTTTTTTATAGTATTTCTGATTCAACATTGAAGTTAAATTTTATATTTTATCAAACAATTCCTTAGAATATATATATATATATATATATATATATATAAAAGAAATTGAATATCAAATGATAAGGGCATGGATTCATAGAACTTACATGATTTAGGGGCATTATATAGTGGGAAAAGAAGGAAAAAGTAAGACACATCAAGAACAATTTTCAGAAATTCCTTCATTTATATATACAAGGGCATATGTTCTGTTATCACTCTAATCACTTCCTTGCTAGTGTAACTTTGAAGAATTATATACAATCACTCTCTAACAACTACTTGTAATTTTAAAAGGCCTAAAATATATTAATTAATTATTAAGTTTTATTATACTTTTTATTAACAAATTTTAGTATTAAAATAAAATATACATATATATATATATATATTTGTAAGGATAATAATATATATATATAATATCTAATTTATATTATAAAAATGCTCGTAAAATTATTGGACACGGATGTGTTCGGGTAAAAAAAAAGAACAACATATATACATGCTACCACTGCTAATAATCATAACAAGATATTTAATTATTTTATATTTTGCAAGACAATGAATTGCAATAGTACTAAATTAATCAGTTATTAATTCTTCTGAATTAGTCAACCTGATAGGTTGGATATCGAATTATTAAGAAACAAAAAAAAAAAAAAACTTAGACTTCATATATACGTGGTTAAGAAACAATATATTAGGAAGAATTTATAGAAAATGCAATAATTAAAAAAATTCAGGCATGTTAAGAAATAAAGCTATTATCATTCTCTCTATATATATATTTGAAAGAATTCCTAAGCTTGATGAGAAAAAGTTATTCCACCTAACCCTCACTTGTAATGATGTGAAAACTTTATTTTATTTTTTGAGTAAGTAAGATAAGAATATTATAAACAAAAGCGACGAAGCCCAGCTACGCAGTCAAATATACATCAAGAGATGAAACAAAAGCACAGCCAACCAAAAGGAGCAGAAGGAGTAAAGAGGTCATAAGAATGGTACTAGGAATTCCCTATTGCATGCAGGCCAACCTCCCAATTAGAGATTCCTTTCCATGTAAGAGCTCTGGCGACAATGGCAGCGTTGACATGATTTAGGAGCATCTCGCGGCGCGGGGGAATTACTAATACCCTTCCAGACCCTAGCTATTATATATTCCTCTCTTGCCTGTCATACAATAGATAGAACCTGCAACGAATAACTTTCCAAGCCTCTAGCTGGTGAGAAAGCCCTTCTTTTGCCACTGGAGGATGTCACTCCATTGACTAGCCACATTATTAATTCTTACGTACAAATTAAAATCGCGTATGTATGTATGACAGTCACATAAAATAAATTTCATTTGATGAATTCTATTTGATATGACCTACATGTATACAAAATCATGAATTGATCATCAGACCCTTTTTTGATACTTATATTAAATCAAATATATAAGGGCTTTAAACACACACACACACACACATATATATATATAGCAAAACAAAAGCAACAAACGAGGAGAAATACTCAAATCCAAAGGAGGGAAACAAAACAGCAACATCTACAGAAACGTACAGTTTCTTCTTGAAAATGCAGTTGGAATGGCTTAACTACTTATCAGCTCCCATTTTTGGTAGGTGTTTTTAAGATGCTCCTGCTGGTTCCTCTTTAACTCTTGTAGTATTTCTTTCCCTTCAAAGGCAGTAGACAACGGCTACATGATTTGAGAATTAATTATATTGTTATTAATTACTTTTTCATTAACAATACCTTAATTAATTAAGAAAAGTAATCTAAATAATTAATTAATGTTCAACTTGCATGACATTGTCATATATAGTTATGAATCCGAAAAGTACATACAAGTTGGCACAATTTTATAATAAAAGCAAAGTATATATATATATATATATATATATATATATATATATATAAGTTTTACTTCAAAATTCACTTCATGAGTAGAAAACATCTACTGATGTCGTAGCTAGCTAGTACAATGGCTGTTTTGATGTATTTTAAATTTTAGTTTGATTGGATTTATCCACCATCTTTACATTCTTATCTACCTTTTTAAGTATTTCTTTATATGTTTCAACAGCTCATTTAGATTTTAAACCCTACAAATTCTCCCTTTGTATATACACCATCTTTTCACGCTCCATTTGCTTCGCTTCATTCGCTTAACATCTTTTCATGATCGAGTGTTAGTGATCAAAGTATGGTGTTTTTCTTATACAAGAAGCCCAAATTTTTAGTTTAAATATAGCGTGTGCATGCCAAAATCCAACGAAATTTTGATTTGAATTCGACCCAAAAGTTCAAAGAGGGAAAATTTTCCGATGAAATCATTTAAGCTATAAATTTATTTAGCCAAACACAAAAAAACTTGAATTTGGAAATTGGGAGAATAACGGATTTTTTAAGTATTTTTATTGAAATTTAGTTAGCCAATAGTTGAATAACTTTTAAATACAAATTTGACCAAGCATTGAGCAATTGAAGTAATTGTCTAGTGGAATGGTACCTGTGCGTCATCAATTAATGTGGCGTGCTGCGTTTCAAAATTTTAAGAACTTTTTTAATTTTATGGGAAAGTATTTTTTGGTTGGTAAGATAAGATGAAGTTATATTTAGGGTGCTTCAGCGAAAAGTTTAAACAAAATTATTCATAAGTCTAAATCTAAATAAAATTACTCAGAGATTCTTCATTTTTTGTGTGATTAAAATACTCTTCACTATATAAACTCTCCATCTCTCACAATCACTACTTATATGAAATCTGGATTGTGTTAAAAAAAATATTGTTCAAAGTTTAAAAATTCAATAACTTGCAAATTACAAATTCGTTTTTAATCAAATTTATATACTTAGATTCTAAAAATCGAGATTTATTAAATAAGATTCATATTAAATACGAAAAATTGAAAAAAAAAATTATTTTTCAAACTGTAAAGTTTCACTATCTCTGAATGACGCATGTTGTAAAACTTTACAATCCAAAGAAGATAGTGAAAATTCAATTTTCTTATGAATTTATTGATAATTAGTTTTATTCAGTTTTTTAAGTTGCATTTTGGATATCAAAAGTCTTTCAAGTAGTGAAATTTGCAACAAAAAACACATTATTGGAAAAAAAGTGGAAGGTAAAATTTTATCTTGTGTGAAATTGTGAAATTGTAAAATTTGAAAGGTTTGAAAAGTTTCATTAAAGATGGAATTGCTTCAATTGTTGTTAACAACATTACCCACTAAACACTAATTATATATAGACACACATTTATCACATAGTAAATTTTACCTTCAATAGTTTTTGTCATGCCATAGAGAACAACTGAATATAAATGTCCCTGGATGTATTTCATTAACATGTCTTCCCACCAAAAATGAATTTGACAACATTGAATGTAATTTTTCAAATATTTGGAGTTATTTAATTGGTGTAATAAATGAATCACAACATGTAAGATTTAAAAAAAAAAAAGGAAAATTGAGCCTAAGATACTTCAAGCATGCCATATAATAGTTCTAGCATTCCAACAGCATAGCATCCTGGCCAATACAAATCCTTACTTCTATTACAACACCACTATGAAAATCTCCTACCTCAGATAAATTCTACAAGATAGCAACAACCAAGACCAAATTGAAAATAAGAAATTTCGCAAGGCTTCGATCTTTGGTGAGCAAGTGAAAGCCAACGAAGATCACGATCAACACCTCGCTGTGTTGATTGAATTTTGGGCACTACGTAAAAGGGGAGCCATGGTGGTTCACAGTGGCCGAAAGTGATGCCCATTTCATGTCCTTGTAGTTGTGGGGAGAGATATGAAGGAATGAGAGACTAAGAGAATAAGGATAAGTGGTTGAGAACGAGTTTTATTGATCACCCTTACTGGATCGACAATGGAAGAGGACAGCTTTAGGGGGAGAGATAAATAGTGAGCGGTCATGAAAGAGGTTATTCAAGTGACATGTCATTAGGTATGGACCTGAGCTCAAAAATAAAGACAACCAAGTCTTTCACCTTAAATTGGAAACACTTACGGATCTTATAATAATATAGTACTAAGAGAAGAAGGATAAGTGGTTGAGAGAGACTTATATTGATCACCTTTATTGGATTGACAATGAAGGAGGACAATTTTGGGTGAGAGATAAACAGACAACGGTCATGAGAGAGGTTATTCAAGTGACATGTCATTAAGTATGGACCTGAGCCCAAAAATAATGGCAACCAAATCCTTCACCTTAAATTGGAAACACCCATGGATTTTATAATAATATAGTAACTTGTTTAATGAATCAATGTTGATTAACCCTGTATTATAAACAATAGATATACAAGTATAAAGGTGGCATTCCCCCTTGCTTTACAAAAAGGAATACTAGCGGAATGTAAACAGATAAAAGTACTTAATACAAGCCAAAATGAGCAAGAATCACGATTGGAAAAATTTTTAAGATAGGTTCCAATGTAAGCTCAATAACCAATTATCATGAGAGTTGTCCACATCTTCCATGAACCAACCTTTAATCTAATAGCTACACTTATCTCCTAGAATATTTGATCATGGTCTTTCAGATTAGTAGACCAAATTCTAGCATTCCTCTCTTGCCATAGATGGTAGACAATGTGGCTAAAGCAAGTCTTCTAAGTCGTTCACCAAAGCTCTTACCTTTCCTTTTTCTCATTGCTTCCCTTTTTTCCACCTGCTAGTTGGAAAGACTTCCATTTGTTAAGAATATATTACCTACCCAGGATCGGTGAGACACGAAAGCAAACAAGAAAATGAATCTAAAATCACATACACACACAAAAATATAAAGATTTACATAATTTACCCCATAATATAGCTACGTTTACGGTTGCTACGGTTTCACTATGATCTGAAAGAATTACTAGTTACAATGAGATGCGGCTCTTTAACTATAAATACATAGTATTAGGGAAACAGGAAAATAATGTGAAATACCAAAAATACCTTTAGAAAAATTTTCCTTACCAACTTACCGCGAATTTGGATCCACGGTCGAGAGCTAGTGTCCAATACTTATTAGTATCCATACTACCCAATAATCTCCCACGTGGAACCTGATATACACAAGTTCAATGTCTCCTAATCACATAGAAGAACACCGCAACAACTAGTCTTCCTTCCTCAAGCTTGAAGACCAACTAAAGTTGCACACAACTTTAGTTTCTCAATGATGACTGCCTTGGTTTACATATCTACTGGATTCTTACTACTATGAATCTTCTCAAGAGATAATATTCCATCATCCATAAGAGAATGAATGATATCGCAACTGAATATGCTTCGTCCTACAATGAAATATAGGATTCTTTACAAGGTAAATGGCACTTTGACTATCACTATACAAAACACTCTATCCTCCCGCTTCTTACCCAACTCTTCTAGAAAGCTCTTTAGCCAAGTCATCTCTTTACCAGCTTCAGTGATAGCAACATACTCAACTTTTATTGTAGAGAGAGTTACAATCTTCTACAACTGAGAAACCTAACTAAATGTTGTACCACCCAATGTGTAAACATAATCGGTAGTACTTTTTCTATTATCCACATCACCAGCTAAATCTGCATTAACATAACCATGTAATGCCATATTTTCTTGTATGAAACAAAGTGTCACACCACTCAAGTATCTAAGGATCCACTTTACTGCCGCCCAATGTTGTTTGCCTAGATTACTCATGTACCTGCTCACGACTCTCACTACAAGTGCTATGTCTGGTCTAGTACAAACCATGACATACATAAGACTACCGATAGCTGAAGCATATGAAACATACTTCATATATGTCTACTCATGTTCAGTCTTTGATGACTGTTCCTTGGTAAATTTGAAATGACTGGCTAGTGAGGTGCTCACCGGTCTTACTCCATCTAGATTAAACCCATGTAGAACCTTTTTAACATATTCAGCTTGTGACAACTTCAAAATACCATTCCCCCTATCCTTGTGAATCCTCATACCAAGAATTTAATTAGCAGCTCCAAGATCTTTCATTACAAATTGATTGAACAACAACATCTTTAACTTATTTATCTCTTGAATGCTAGAACTTGCAATTAGTTTATCATCACCATACAAAAGAAAAATAATATAACTATTGTCAAACCTTTTGAAATAACAACAGTGATCTGCCTGGCATCTTGTGAAACTATTACTACACATAAAACCATCAAACTTCTTGTACCATTGCCTTGGGGCCTATTTCAAACCATACAAGCTCTTCTTAAGCCTGCACACCAAATCTTCTTTGCCTCGTGCTATGAAACCCTGTGGTTGCTTCATGTAAATATCTTCCTCCAAATCACCATCGAGGAAAGTTGTCTTCATATCTATTTGCTCAAGATGAAAATCCTTAACAGCCACAATTCCCAACACAAGTCCGATTGTTGTCAACTTCACAACTGGAGAGAAAATTTTAATGTAGTTGACACCTTCCTTTTTTTGAAACCCTTTCACAACTAGTCTAGCCATGAACTTTTTACTCCCATCATATTCTTCTTTGACTCTATAAACCCATTTGTTATGCAAATTTCTTGTCCTTTGGTAATTCAGTTAGCTCCCACATTTTATTTTCTATGACAAAATCTATCTCATCCTCTATAACTGACTCCCTACTTAGTTGAATCATCAACCTGCAAAGCCTCATCATAACTTTCTAGCTCACCACCATCAGATAACAACAAATAATATAATGAAGGAGAATAACATTGTGTAGGCCTAAACTCTCTAGTGGACCTTTTTGTTAGAGCAAGAGTACATGGTTCCACTTCTAGAATAATATTTTCAAGATTATCCTAAACTTTATTGTTCACATCACTTTCACTGATGTCTTCTAACTCAGCATGTTGTTCGTAACTATTAGATTCCACAACAAACTTATCCTTATATTCATCAACGCCATACCCAATAAAAGTATATCTAGCATATTTAGGATCAAGCTTGCTTCTATCAACAAAATCTATATGCATATACGAAATGCAGCCAAAAAATTTCAAGTATGAAAAATTGACCTTTTCTGCTCCACGCCTCCTTTAGTAATCCTCCATTTAAGGGAATGATGGACTACGATTTATCATATATACTGCAATGTTGATTACATCTGCCCAAAATATCTTTGTTAATCCAAAGTGTATCCTCATGGCTCTAGCACATTAATTTAAGATTCTGTTCATGCGCTCTGCAATGCCATTCTACTGGGGTATTTTCTGAACTATCTTTTGCATTTTTATCCCATTATCAACACAAAACCTTTTGAGCTCACTATCTCCATACTCCCCTCCATTGTTTGATCTCAAACACTTGATTTTCAAATAAGTTTCATTCTCCAACAAGGCTTTCCACCTTTTAAAGGTAGAAAAAACATCAGATTTATTCTTTAGAAAATAAACCCATGCCTTTTTAGTCGAATCATCAATAAAAGTGGCATAATAATATAATCCCCTAAGAGATACAATTGGAGAAGGCCCATATCCATCAGGATGAATCAACTCTAAATTTCCTGTCTTTGATTTCCTACCATCCTTTGAAAAATTGATCCTCTTTTGCTTTCCAAAAATAAAATCTTCACACAAATCAAGATTAATTGATTTCAAGCCTAAAAGTTACCCGTTTGATAGAAGTACTTCCATCCTTTTCTCATCCATATGCATAGGCCTATGATTCAACAAGTGTGAGTATTCAGTTTTCATCAGCAACTACTACTGCATTCTTGTTATTTGTTGTCACATAAAAAGTACCAGTCTTTATACCATGAGCAGCAACCATAACTCCTTTGGAGATTTTTCACAGCCCACTCAGTGAAGGTTACTACATGACCTTCATCATCAAGTTGTCCCACATAATTCAAATTCCTTTTCAATCTAACCACATGTCTAACATTTTGTATTTTTCATACAGACCTGTTTGGAAACCTTATTTTCACATCCTCTTTACCTACAATATTCAAAGGTTCATCATTAGCCAAATAAACCTTCTTGAAATCACCGTTTACATAGTTTTCGATGATTTCTCTATGTGTGAATGAATGGAAAGATGCTCCAGAATCTAAAATTCAAGACTCGAGATGATTGTCAATGCTCAAGATCAAGGCATTACAAATCTCTTATGTTGCAGAATTCACATACTTCTGATTCTTAACACCTAGTTTCTTTTTTGGTGCCGAATAATCTGCCTTCAAGTGCCTTTTTTGCCCACAGTTCTAGCAACTTCGTCCATCTCCTGATCTTGATTTGCTTCTGTGTTTAGATTCTGATCTATTATGATTTGAATTTTTGTTGACTGATCTTCCCTTGGCTTTTGTATTTAGATTAGACCTTGGCATTTTTCCTAATTCCCTTTTACAAATTTCTTCACTCAAAATTAGATCACAAACATCATTATAATTTAGTTTTGATTTACCTAAAGAGTTACTGAATGCTGTTACAAAGACCTAACCTCCTCATCAAACTTAATATCTACAAAATTCAATTGAGTTGTGACTATGTTGAACTTGTTCAGATGATCCGCTACAGACCCACCTTCTGCCATCTTAAGATTAAATAGCCTACGCATAAGATATACCTTATTTGAGGTTTTTAAACATGTTCGCAAGGGCTTTCATAGAACCTGTTGTTGTTTTTGTCTTTTTTGTGATGTTGAACGCAACGTTATAAGCCAATGTTAAACATACAACTCCCAATGCTTATTTGTCAAGGAGTTTTCACTCTCCGTCTTTCATCTCTTTTAGTTTCTGTTCTACAAGAGGCTGATACAGCTACTTCTGATATAGATCATCTTCAATCTGTATCTTCCAGAACCCAAAATATGTGCCATTGAATTTGTCGATTCTTACTTTTCCTTCGTCTGCGGCTATCACTCCCACTCAAACCTAATGCTCCGATACTAATTGTTAAGAATATATCACCTAACCAGGATTGGTGAGACACGAAAGAAAATAAGAAAATGAATCTAAAATCACAAGCACACACAAGAATACAATGATTTACGTAGCTCACCCCATAATAAGGTTACGTTCATGACTACTGCAGTTTCACTATAATTTGAAAGAATTACTAGTTATAATGAGATGCAGCTCTTCAACTATAAATACATAATATTATAAAAATAGGGAAATAATGTAAAATACCAAAAATACCCTCAAAAAATTTTGCCTCGGGGGCATGCCCCCCGAACCCCCCTCTTCAGGCAATGGGGCTACAACCCCTCGGCTAACTTACTGCGAAGTTAGATCCATGGTCATAGGGCTAATGTCCAGTATTTATTAGGATCCACACTACCTAACACTATTGATGAGATAATAGGTTAAGGTCTTTTTCTATACAGAGGCTAAGAATTGGCATTCAAAAAATAAATGGTTGATACTTTCTATGTTAAAGTTACACTAGACACATTTCTCATTGTCAGTTATTCCCCATCTCAAAAGTTTGACTTTGGTTGACATCCTATCCCTAATGAGTAGCCACAATATAAAAGAATATCATGAGACTAAGTACTTTGAGCTCCATACAACAATATACCCACAAATGCCTAATTATAGAAGCTTTATTCCAATTCGCCAATCACTTAAACTTCAAACCCTTTGATTTTTGGGATGCATACACTATCTAGTGGATTTTAGTGGCAGTTGATTTAAGATTGGTTCTAGATCACCAAAAAAAAAAAAAATTCAAAATCTTCTCTATCTCAATCATGACTCTGTCTGCGCGAGCATATCAACATCCCAGGCTTTGGCCGCCCCCATAATTCGCATCAATCCACACCCCGAGCCCATTGGCTGACCAGCTTGTCACCGTTCCACATCCGACCGGGGCGAATTGCTGGCCCTCATCTACTTCCCTCCTGACAATTTCAAGCATTATTTGACTCTTTTTTCAAAATCCTTTTCATCTTTCCCTCGCGATACTTGTTTGCTATCGGTCTCTTACCCGTATTTAGGCTTGGACAAAATTTACCGCTTAATTAGGGCTGCATTCTCAAACAACCCGACTTGCAGACAGCGCCTCGCAGTGCAATAGGGTCTGGGCACAATGGGGCTCTCACCCTCTCTAGCGCCCCCTTCTAAGGGACTTGGGCCCAATTTGTCGCGGAGGACGCTTCTCTAGAATACAATTCAAATGGTGTGATTGCACAATTTTCAAGCTGGGCTATTCCCAGTTTGCTCGCCGTTACTATGGGAATCTTGGTAAGTTTCTTTTCCTCCACTTATTGATATGCTTAAACTCAGCGGGTAGTCCCACCTGACCTGGGGTTGCATTGGCGAACTGTCAGAACAGCACGTCAGGGTCATTGGAGGTTCCATACCGCGACGGGTGCAAACATGACATCCGTTGCTGAGAGTCATTTTATTTCTGCTAAAGACATCACTACCACCAGCGAACGGGGTGTCAGCAGCCCGAGCTTTGTTGTGAGTTCCTTAGCGCAGATCACGTCGGGGTTCATTTTTTTGGCTGAAGTGTGCGCAGACGCAGCATTCTGGACGAGGGGAACTTGTGCCCCCCAAATTTATGCCAATCACGTTCACGGGTCGTTTTGCTGGCCAGGTTTTGATAATGATCCTTCCGTAGGTTCACCTACAAAAACCTTGTTACGACTTCTCCTTCCTCTAAATGATAAGGTTTAGTGGACTTCTCGCAACATCGCCGGTGGTGAACGCCCCACATCGCCGCGATTCGAACACTTCACTGGACCACTCAATCGATAGGAGCGACGGGCAGTATGGACAAAGGGCAGGGACGTAGTCAACGCAAGCTGATAACTCGTGCTTACTAGGAATTCCTCGTTAAAGACTAACAATTGCAACGATCTATCCCCATTATGATGAAATTCCAAAGATTACCCAGGCTTGTCGGCCAAGGCTATAGACTTGTTGAATACATCAGTGTAGCGCGCGTACGGCCCAGAACATCTAAGGACATTACAGAGCTGTTATTGCCTCAAACTTTCATGGCCTGTAAGGCTATAGTCCCTCTAAGAAGCTGGCCGTGGAGGGTCACCTCCACATAGCTTGTTAGCAGGTTGAGGTCTCGTTCGTTAACGAAATTAACCAGACAAATCGCTCTACCAACTAAGAACAGCCATGCACCACCACCTATAGAATCAAGAAAGATCTCTTAGTCTGTCAATCCTTACTATGTCTAGACCCGGTAAGTTTACCCGTATTAGGTCAAATTAAGCTGCAGGCTCCATTCCTGGTGGTGCCCTTCCGTCAATTCCTTTAAGTTTCAGCCTTGCGACCATACTACCCCAGGAACCCAAAAACTTTAATTTCTCATAAGGTGTCAGCGGAGTCCTAAAAGCAAAATCCATTGATCCCTGGTCGGCATCGTTTATGGTTGAGACTAGGACGGTATCTGATCGTCTTTGAGCCCCCAAATTTTGTTCTTGATTAATGAAAACATCATTAGAAAATTCTTTTGCAGTTGTTCGTCTTTCATAAATCTAAGAATTTTACCTCTGGCTATGAAATACGAATGCCCCCAACTATCCTATTAATCATTACTCCGATCTTGAAGGCTAACGTAATAGGACCGAAATCCTATGATGTTATCCCATACTAATGTATCTAGAGCGTAGGCTTGCTTTGAGCACTCTAATTTCTTCAAAGTAACAACGCCAGAGGCACGACCAGGCCAATTAAGGCCTGGAGCGTATCGCCAGCAAAACGTATGAGACGCCGGTGCATACCAGAGGTGCACTGGTCGACACAACCCAAGGTCTAACTACGAGCTTTTTAACTATAACAACTTAAATATACGCTATTACAGCTAGAATTACCGCGGCTGCTAGCACTAGACTTGCCTTCCAATGGATCCTCGTTAAGGGATTTAGATTGTACTCATTTCAATTACCAGACTTTATAAGCCCGGTATTGTTATTTATTGTCACTACCTCTCCGTGTCAGGATTGGGTAATTTGCAAGCATGCTGCCTTCCTTGGATGTGGAAGCCATTTCTCAAGCTCCCTCTCCATAATCGAACCCTAATTCTCTATCACTCGTCACCACCATAATAGGCCACTATCCTACCATCGAAAGTTTATAGGGCAGAAACTTGAATGATGCATCGTCGGCACGACGGCCGTATGATCCGTCGAGTTATCATGAATCAACAGAGTAATAGGCAAAGTCCGCATCGACCTTTTATCTAATAAATGCATCCCTTCCAAAAGTCTGGGTTTGTTGCACGTATTAGCTTTAGAATTACTAGGGTTATCCGAGTAGCAGATACCATCAAACAAACTATAACTGATTTAATGAGCCATTCGCAGTTTCACAGTTTGAATTAGTTCATACTTACACATACATGGCTTAATCTTTGAGATGAACATATGACTACTGGCAAGACAAACATATGATGGCATTGCATGAGCCTAACTGATTATACAGTAGGTCAAAATAAGCACAACAATTGTGCATAAAAGCTACAAAAGCTTACTGGGAAAATAGAGGCCAAGACCCCATGCCCACTAACAATTCCATATCCGAAAGGAAGAGTAACAACCAATGAACCACACACCCTTAACATATAAGCAACACATGGATCACATGGGTACTTCAAAGTTCACCACAAACCACTTGGTGGATTACGGTGAAACAAAAAAGTTGGGACAAGTGAGTTCCATTAACTTAGGTATGGAACACAGGAACCCAAGTAGCGCCCAAGGCTTACGCAAGCTCTTAAAGCAAATATGAAAAGGAATGAACGAGAGGACTTCACCGCACGAGCAAGAAACAAACCAACCTGCACATTCCAATTCACCGCTCACACCCTATCATGTAAAATCGTAAAAAGCTTCGCCTAAAAAATTTGCAAGTTCAAATGGAATTGAATCAATGAACATGCAAAATCACTAGGTAGAATCAAAACAGCACTGCTAATCGTGAAAAGGGATCGAGGAAAAAAGAAAAGATTGAGCAGGCAACTAAGTTTTGGGACTATCATTCCCCACGCCACCCGTCTAAGAACACGGGGAAAGATCATTGAAACCAAGCCCAAGGTACCTATTGACCGGTGCATAGTCCATGTTCCAATGTCAAGGCAAAACCCCAATGCCTTCTTGAGTCCCATTGCAGAAAACTAACGACCCCAAGATATCAACTTTCCATCCTCCCACAATTAAAAAGGCTTTATAGAGACAATATCGAACAGGCAATCAAGTTTCGAGACTATCATTCCCCACGCCACCTGTCTAAGAGCACGAAGACAGATCATTGAAACCAAGCTTGAGGTACCCGTTGACCGGTGCACAGTCCTCGTTCTAACGCCGAGGCAAAACCCCAACGTCTTTTCAAGTCCCATTGCGGAAAACTAACGACCCCAGGATATCAACTTTCCATCCCCCCATAATTAGAAAGGATTTATGGAGACAATATCAAGTAGGCAACTGAGTTTCAGGACTATCATTCCTCACGCCACCCGTCTAAGAACACGGGGAAAGATCATTGAAACCAAGCACGAGGTACCCGTTGACCGATGCACAGTCCTCGTTCCAACGTCGAGGCAAAACCCCAACACCTTTTCGAGTCCCATTGCGGGAAACTAACGACCCCAGAATATCAACTTTCCATCCCCCTGCCATTTGAAAGGCTTTGTGGAGACAATATCGAGCAAGCAACCAAGTTTCAAGACTATCATTCCCCACGCCACCTGTCTAAGAGCATGGGGACAGATCATTGAAACCAAGCCTGAGGTACCTATTGACCGGTACACTAGTCCTTGTTCCAACGTTGAGGCAAAATCCCAACGCCTTGCCGAGTCCCATTGTAGAAAACTAATGACCCCAAGATATCAACTTTCCATCCCCCTGCCAATAGAAAGGATTTGTGGAGACAATATTGAGCAGGCAACTGAGTTTCAGGACTATCATTTCGCACGCCACCCATCTAAGAGAACGAGGACAGATCATTGAAACCAAGCCTAAGGTACCCGTTGACCGGTGCACAGTCTCCATTCCAACATCGAGGCAAAACCCCAATGCCTTTCCGAGTCCCATTACAAAAAACTAACGACCCTAGGATATCAACTTTCCATCCCCCGTAATTAGAAAGGCTTTGTGGAGACAATATTGAGTAGGTAATCGAGTTTTGGGACTATCATTCTCCACGCTGCTCGTCTAAAAGCATGGGGACAGATCATTGAAACCAAGCTCGAGGTACCCATTGACCGGTGCACAGTCCCGTTCCAACATCGAGGCAAAACCCCAACGCCTTTTCGAGTCCCATTGCGAAAAACTAACGACCCCAGAATATCAATTTTCCATCCCCCCACCATTAGAAAGGCTTTGTAGAGACAATATCGAGTAGGTAATCGAGTTTTGGGACTATCATTCCCCACGCTGCTCATCTAAGAGCACGGAGACAGATCATTGAAACCAAGCCCGAGGTACCCATTGACCAGTGCACAGTCCCCGTTCCAACGTCGAGGCAATACCCCAACACCTTTCCGAGTCCCATTATAGAAAACTAACGACCCCAGGATATCAACTTTCCATCCTCCCACCATTAGAAAGGCTTTGTAGAGACAATATCGAGCAAGCAACTGAGTTTCGGGACTATCATTCCCCATGCCACTCGTTTAAAAGCACGGGGACATATCATTGAAACCAAGCCCGAGGTACCCGTTGACCAGTGCACAGTCCCCGTTCCAACGTCGAGGCAAAACCCTAACACCTTCCCAAGTCCCATTGTAGAAAACTAACGACCCCAGGATATCAACTTTCCAACCCTCCGCCTTTAGAAAGGCTTTGTAGAGACAATATCGAGCAGGCAACTAAATTTTGGGACTATTATTCCCCACGTCACTCATCTAAGAGCACGACAATAGATCATTAAAACCAAGCACGAGGTACCTGTTGACCGGTGCACAGTCCTCATTCTAACGTCGAGGCAAAACCCCAATGCCTTCCCGAGTCCCACTGTAAAAAACTAACGACCCTAGGATATCAACTTTCCATCCCTCCGCCATTAGAAAGGATTTATGGTTGACACTATCGAGAACCCCACACCACCCGTCTAAGAGCACGGGGACAGATCATTGAAACCAAGCCCGAGGTACCCATTGACCGGTTTATAGTCCCTGTTCTAACGTCGAGGTAAAACCCCAACGCCTTCTCGAGTTCCATTACGAAAAACTAATGACCTCGGGATATCAACTTTCCATCCCCCCGCCATTAGAATGGCTTTCTAGAGACAATATCGAGCAGGAAACCGAGTTTCAAGACTATCATTCCCCACGCCACCCGTTTAAAAGCACGGGGAAAGATCATTGAAACTAAGCCCGAGGTACCCATTAACCCGTGCACAGTCTCCGTTCTAACGTCGAGGCAAAATCCCAATGCCTTTTTGAGTCTTATTGTGAAAAACTAACCCAGGATATCAACTTTCCATCCCCCCGCCATTAGAAAGTCTTTGTAAAAACATTATCGAGTAGGCATCATCATTCATCCCCTTCCTCAAACAACCATTTCCACCCACTCCCTCTTTCACCCTCACACACTTTTTTCTCCCACTTACTCACCTTTCCACCAACAACTTCCATGCTCCTACCCACTACTCTTTTGACACCTTTCCTTACTCTCACCCACCTTTGTCTTTTGCTCCTACAAACGCTCCACCTCTCACCCACTCCCTCTCACATCGTGACACCATTTTTTTCTCTCTTTCTCACCCTTCCACCAACAACTGTTTCCTTGATCCAATGCACTCCCCCTTCAACCCTTCCTTACTCTAACCTGATCGCCCTTCCACCGATAATCATTTCCTCCTACTACCCACACTCACTATTTGACCCTCACACACTGCCTTGCTCACACAACCACATAGACAACTACGACACCAACCCAACTAGACACTGACAACACCTAGACACCTACTAGGGGGGAGCCGGTTCTTCAACTACCTACCCCCTATATATGTCAAAGTATAATTTCCCGGTCTGATAGGAACAACCATAACCATTTGCAAGAAAAACATAACTATGACTTGGCCAGCTCTGCCCAACCAAGCCACTAACATACTGGGATTGCACCCATGTCATGCCTAGGCCAAATAAGCCAAACCATGACTTGCCTTCTCATGTCTTAGTTTTCATATCTATGGCATGCTAGGCTGAGCCAATGCTACGCCCTTGAGTTCATTTCCAAGTCAGACTGTTGCCCTCGGTGGTAGGGGCAGGTAGCCATATAAGGTATGGAGCCCATCCCCATCCTAGTGATTCATATCTAGTGACCTTGGTTTTAAAACTAATAGTTTACTATCGAAATACCATGGGTCAAGTTCTAAGACTGTTTGTTTGGCTTCTTCACTATCAAAGTTAAAGATTAGTTTTTTATTTTGTTCCATCTTCTTATTGCATAATTCTCCATAACTTTGAAAGGTGTCTTACCTCCTAGGACATAGCCTACACGGGCACCTTCCCAATATTTATGGAAAAGTTATTTATCGAATATTTTAAAAAGTACAAGAATTTGTGATTGATAGTCATACCACATCAGATGATGAAGTAAAATAACCAGTCCATTAAATAATCTCTTGAAAAAATAAATAAAAAATTGAACTTGAATTGAAGTTTCTTATTAATATATTCACAACTTCAAATTTTGGCATGCCTTATACTCTAATCAAATAAGTTTAAAAGGGTCAAATGCATGACTAATGGTTTTATATATTGTAAATGATGGGATTCCAAAAATAAATTTCATCTTCGAAAGTTGTGTCAATTCAAACATTGGCTTCAATAATTTTCCATTAGTGTTTTTAGTGGAACTCTTTTGAAGTCGTGGTTTAAAGTTATTTGGTAATGCATGTAATAGTTTGTTGGTTTCCAACCATAAATTGAATTTGAGAAAATAAATTAAACTTGTCTTTCCAAAAATTCATATTGACAAGGTTCCTAACCATGTTATCCTACTATATCAACAAAGTTCTTAAAGGTGAGTATAATTAAATTAAAAACATACATGACTATATCAATCATTTATTTTCTCTTATATTTTACATGTTTTCTTTTTTAATTTGTAATATTTATGCTAAATTTTATATAAATATTCAAATTTCCAAAAAAGTTTTCTATAAAATATTTGTATTAAAATTAGGCTAAATTACGTAGACACTTTATTTATTTCATTTCTTTTTATTTGCCCCTCTCTATAATTTAAAATTCAATAAAAAATATCCTCTTATATGTCAAAGATTAAATTAGTTGACGAATACAAAATACATTTCTACTACATAAAATGATGTATGTATTGACTTTTAAAATATGGGTAAGATCAAGTAAAAATGAGTGGACTACAAGAACATTTTACAGATTGTATCAATAATAGTGATTGTAAACTATCATATAACATGATTAAATTAATAAATAAACATGTACATGTATTCATAGCCATTGGAGTAACTTAATAAGTGCTCTCTCCAATCTTACTAGACATAAATGATAAGAGTTTTGAAGCATATTGTGAGGAAAATTGTATTTGAACTATTTTGAAATTTTTCTCTATGTCATGTGGGAAACTTATTTCAAAATTCTTAAGTATTGAGTTTATAATTGTTAGCTAAGTTTAATCTTGCTGCTAGTCAATCTTGTCCTTAAAGATTTGAACAAATCATATTTAATTACAACATCGTATTTCTAAAGACAACAACATGAAGATTTCATATTTACTCTATCAAAAAAGGTATAAAGACACACACATGGCATGCATTCACTTAAATTTGTGTACATAAAATGAGAGTGTATGTGTGTGTGTAATCTTTCACTATGGCTCTCGAATAGGCCTTGCATTTAATGAATACCTATAGCCTATATATAGGTACTTTTCAGTAACAACTATAAATTAGAAATAAATTCAATTGTGTTTTGAAATTGACCCTTAAGTTCTTCGTTCATTTTTAATTCAATTAGAAGCAAATTGTAAAAAAATAAAACTTCAACCGTCTAAATGCGTCCCTAGAACAGTTCGAACAAGTCGCATTGTCTGAATGCATGTTTAGATTATGAGAATCTAATTAGTTGGTTTAATCTGAATTTTTATAGGATTACAGTATGTCTATATAAATAGGGACATTTTTTCTTATTAATATATATACAGATAATATAATTTGCATATTTATAGAGCACGTGCAATTTATTAATGTTCTTGTGAGTGGATTCATCTATAATCCTTTTCACAAAAGGTTTTGTGAGCCTTACTGAAAGAGAATTTTAGGACACACCTTTAGATCACTACACAATGAGTTGCACACCAGGTAGAGTGAATTTGTTGAGGTGGATTGCGATTGGTAGGAGGTGTTTCTATGGTAAAGTAACAAGCTAATAAAGACAATCGACACAAGAGTGAAACAAGGAAGACAATAGTGTTGATTGACTAGCATTAATCCACACAAGTCAGTGAGGCAAGTTAGTAATCAAAGTTGTCATTTTGTGTCTTGTAACAAGATTGATTTATTAGTGTAATATTTTCTAGTAGTTGATGGGGTTTTCACCTAAATATGTTGTCTCTCGTATGCTCTATTTGTGCATTATTTTATTCTTGCTTTATTTTTACAATTTATTGTTATGTACTGGGCCATAAATAATTAATTATAAATGTGGTGTTAGAAAAATGCATAAGTCCTTCTCCAACTTTTAATGATTCTTGTAATGTTTTGAATTTTTCTAATATTAAATAATTAATTAAAAATAGTAATCATGTGTAATAATGATAATAAATAACAATTAATAAGGTAGAACAAGTTTGTAACTATTGAAAGCCATTGAGTTGCATAACAAGACCGGAAGGAAATTTGGTCATCTTATAAACACACAGGATTTTGTGATAGAAGTACCCAAAAAACATGCATGTTAAGGATTAGAAATATTTAGAAGTATATTTGGGTGACAAATTAGATAGAAAAATAAATCAAAATGCCCGTTTAGCCAAGGGAAAAAGAATGAAGAAAATTGAATAAATGAGGGTTAAAATGTAATTAGTTAGGGAGGGACTTTAAAATCATATTTTGTTTGGCTTACTAACACTCTAGAAGGATCCCCTCCCTCCCCCCCCCCCCTTCATGATTTCTCTCTTCTCTCACGAACAAAATCCCTTTCCTTAATTCATTAGTCAACTCATCTTCCTCTTTCTTCAAATAATAGTGAAATCAAGACAAGGGAAGGCTAGGGTTGACATCGGAAGGCTCCTAAAAGCTTTCTAAAAGGTAAAGCTTCAAGCATTTCAAGATTTGAGAGAGATGTGAAGATAAAAACAAACTAGGGTGTGAAGATTTGTCATTCTAAGGTGGGGGTTTCTAACTAAAAGGCCAAATAGGGTTGTTCCTATATGCATTAATGACTTTTACAACATTTGATACGAGGCACATGCATTATTGGATATTAATGCCACAAATTGTTAAAATCTATCTTGGCACGTGCCTTAAATTCTGTTTGGTTGCGTCATTCATTATTATAGTCATAAATATGTGCTAGCCCTAAGGGTTTTTAACTAAGGACATCTTAGTAATTTTGATGATAACAAGAAATTTGTCATGCCCCTAACCCGTAGGGTCAGACTAAGGGGTCAATGGAACCCCGGAAGAAAGGTAATAGGACTAACCATCATAGTCAAGTGTGTAAAATACAGGCCATATTTTTTTTAAAAAATGATTTCCTTAATTAATTCTGGTTCGGTCTCATGATTAGACTTGTTCAAGTCCCGTAACGGGATTAAATGAAATTAAATACTATCAAATGTAGATATACCAAACGTCCATCAACAATATCAAACAAGGTATATCCAAAGTTAACTCTACAGTCCTTATATAATAATAGTATATCAATAGTTTGAAAGGTACAATCACCCTTAATAAATAGATGAATAATTAAATATAACGATGTAAACTAAAGTCTGCAATTGTTATGACATGGAATTTTTTTTTTTTATTATTCTTTGTTTTTATTATTATTATTATTATTAAAAATGGATGAATGTATGTATGTGATGTGCATAATATATACATGGATATATATATATATATATTTTAAATTATTCAATTGTGTGTATATGTAACATGTAAATGTGTATGTGGATATGCATAGGTATATATATATATATATATATGTATATCAGATCTGGTTGGGATGTAACTGGATGAGTGTGTGTGGGTGCAACCGAACTGAGTGTGTGAAATTAGTGTGTGTGATGATGATATATATGTGTAGGTATATAGGAGCAGCTTTGCATTTAATGCAAAGCTGCATTTGGGGGGAAGCAAAGTGGCTGAACAGAGGGGGAGGAAGTCAAGGAAAGGGGCTAGAGAGAGAGAGACATGTGAGACTTGATGTGTGAAGTGTATAAGGGTTGGTCTCGGTTGGGAAGAAAAGAGAAGGAAAGAAAGACTGAGAGCAAGGGAGGGAGAGAGTTCTGAAGGGCAGAAGTGGATCAAGGGGAACAAAAGGGAGAGAAGAAACCTACACGAAGAGAAAAATAGAAATTATAGGGACACTGATAGGACAGGAGAGGGCAATCTGATCTCCTACCTTTTCATTGACCAGTTCAATCACGTGTCGTACACGATCTTCCAAGGGTTGAGACTACCCGACAGGTATGGTGTTTTGCTAATGTTAGAAATGAAGTTAAGTTAGGAATGTTCTGTGAATGACTGGAATGACTTATGTGCTTATATGGAATGTGCTTACTTGATGATTTGGAATTGGTTGTTCACATGCTCACATGTTACTTATACTTTATGAATGTTTAGTGAATGATGAACGTGAACCATGACATGTGTATAAGTTGATTATATAAGATATGCTTGCATGTGGAATCAGCTGGTGATTTATGTATTATTGTCTCAAGCATGCTATATTGTGGAAACCATGTTTCATTGAGATTGCATTGGCATATTGGCATATTGGCATATGATGAATTCTTTGAGAACATGGCGTGGGTAAGCACGTGGTGCTTTGCATTATGAGGGTGTAGATCCTGTGGTGAAAAACCCAAAATTGGCCATTGCATTGGTACTTCGTGCCATCGGGGAGTACCCGTAAACGAGACATGGGTTGTGGCATAGAGTTGTGCATGGGTGCGTCACGCATACCATTCATATATATTACTGCGATGCTTTGAATGTCATTTAGATATAAATGTACACTTTGCACATGCCACGCCTTAGCTTTATTTCTTGCATTAGCATCTCATCATACCAACAATTGAGCTGACCCATTCGTGGGCAACATTTTTCAGATAAGGACCCTCCAGTTACTTGAGACCCAGTGATACTTTGATAGGGGGGGAGCACTTGTTATATTTTTGGTCCGTGGGACCTATGTTTTGTAATGTAAGGGCTTAAGCCCGAATGACCTATGAACGATGTATTTTATGTTATCTTATGTATTGATGGGAATGGATGCATGTTTAGTGGATTTATTTACGTTTGTCCTTTTATTTATTTTATTTTCTGTCTCGTTACTCGCGTCCCGGGTTCTTCGGGAATTCGGGGCATGACAACGTGGTATCAGAGCATAGGTTCGAATACCTAGAGACTATGGGGTGTTGTTTAACACCATGAGACCCTAGAGAAAAGAATGAGACTTAGTGTGAACTGTTAGCAGCATGTGATAGGATCTTATGTGCTACGTGATTATGTGTCCTAATGCATGCCTTATTGTAATTACGTGAAAAAAAAATGATATTGAATTTTTCTCTCGGACTTGTAAATATGCCTCCTAGACGAGCTCCTACGAGAGGCAAACCACCCGGACGGGGTAGGGGTAGGGGTACGCCTCGGGGTGCTGCCCAGCCTCGTCGTGGCAGATCTAGAGCTGCTGCCCCTATTCCTGACGTGGTTGAGGAGGTAGTTACCCCAGCTGACATACCTGAGCATAGTGCAGCTGAGGAGGATATTGCTCCAGCCCCTGTGGAGGAGGTGGGGCAGACTATTGGCGCCAGAGATTTGGCGACCATTATACAGGAGTGCTTCCGTGCCATGCAGGAGGCCAGGACCACTGATGCCGAGGCCAGGGCTGCTGATGCCGAGGCCAGGGCTGCTGATGCCGAGGCCAGAGCGGCAGGTGGAGAGACTAGAGACACCTTCGTTATGAAGGCGTTTCAGCGGATGAGGCCGCCATCATTTGCAGGATAGCCTGATCCTTTGGCAGCTGAGGAGTGGCTGGACCAGATTATTAGGATCCTAGACTCGCTGGGGATTGTCGAGCCACATTTGAGGATTCGATGTGCCACTTTCCAGTTCACGGGACTAGCGAGCCAGTAGTGGAAGGTATCTGCGGGAAGGATTAGCAGATTCGGAGAGGGATGGGATGCATTTGTGGCCATGTTCAATGACCACTACTTTCCAGCGACTGCTAGGGTTGGATTCAGGAGAGAGTTTGAGACCTTGCTTCAGAGGGACATGACCGTGACACAGTATGAGTCCCAGTTTACCGCATTAGGCAGGTTTGCCCCACACATTACTGGACTGGAGGAGTTGAGAGTTTACCATTTTCTAGAGGGGCTGAAGACCTCTATCAGGGAGAGACTGGTAGGTCACATCATTGATACTTATGAGGAGGCTGTGATCAGGGCCACGAGGGTAGAGCGAGAGTTGGCTGCTCTCAGAGGGATCAGGGAGTCCCGGGCTCAGGCCAGGCCAGCCACAGCACTGGCACTTACACCCGCTCAGCCTGCTATGACCACTCCAGCTCACTCTAGTAGGAGGCCACCGAAGAGGTTCCGGGGCAGTACCTCTTTTCCATCGACATCCTAGAGGCCTATTCAGTTTTTAGCTCCCCAGCCTACTATGTCGATCACTCCTCGAGGAGGGGCACCACAGATGACCATTACATGTTACCAGTGTGGACAGCCTGGCCACAGGATGGCCGATTGCCCACAGAGAGATCCTAGTCAGGGATCAGGGACTGGACCGAGCCAGATGCCACTTTCACCTCCGACTCAGAGTCAAGCCTGGAGGGCCCCACCGGTGTGCTATACTTGTCATCAGCCGGGCCATATCAAGGCCCACTGTCCTCAAGGGCAGACTTCCCAGAGCACACCGAGGCCCCACTATTTCCAGCACACCCAAGTGCCTTTACCCCAGACACAGTCAGGCTATAGACCCCCAGCACCTTACTATCAGCCAGCATCCTCAGCATTGAGTGTTAGAGCCCCAGCCCCGAGAGGGGGAGGATAGTAGGGGCAGAGAGGGGGAGGCAGACAGGGTCAGACCGTACAGGGCCGAGTGTATGCGGTTGCCACCCCAGAGGCTTCTACTGCTGGCCCATCTGTAGTCCGAGGTACTTTTCTTATGTTCAGTTCATAGGCTAGGGTGTTGATAGACTCTGATGCATCGCATTCTTTCATATCCACTGTATTTGCCATGACATTGGGGTTGACTATAGATCGGTTGGATCCACCGCTACGTGTTGATACCCCTGTTGGGGGTAGTGTGACATTGACCAGGATCTATAGGGGTTGTTCACTTGAGATAGCCGATCGTACTCTCTGTTTTGATTTTATTGTGCTTGATATGACTAGTTTCGATGTTATTTTGGGTATGGACTAGCTGTTTACTTTCCGGGCTAGTATCGATTGTTACAGGGGGAGAGTTACGGTATGCACCCCTGAGGGGGATTGTTTTTATTTCACGGGAGACCGTGGGGATTTCCTGGTACCACCCTTGTACGACACTAGGAGTTGGGGAGCCCATAGCTATATGTTAGCTAGTTTGATTGCAGGGGATAGTGAGGCTACAAGGGTTGTGTTACCACAGGTGGTAGACGAGTTTCCCAATGTTTTTCCTGAAAGCTTGACTAGTTTGCCACCGAGGCGGGAGGTAGAGTTTACCATTGAGCTTATCCCCGGTACTGTACCCATTTCTATCCCACCATACCGCATGGCTCCAGCAGAGTTGAGAGAGCTGAAGGAGCAGCTGACTGACCTACAGGGTAAGGGATTTATCCGTCCTAACACTTCTCCTTGGGGTGCCTCAGCACTCTTTGCGAAGAAGAAGGATGGAACATTGCGGTTATGTGTGGACTATCGGAGGCTGAACCAGGTGACTATTAAGAACAAGTACCCGTTACCCAGGATCGATGACTTATTTGACCAGTTGAGAGGTTCGAGATGCTTCTCGAAGATCGATCTTCGATCGGGGTATCACCAGTTGAGGGTGCGAGAGGAGGACATAGCGAAAACGGCCTTCCGCACTCGCTATGGTCACTTTGAGTTCGTGGTGATGCCATTTGGTGTGACGAATGCCCCAGCGGCATTCATGGACTTGATGCACCGTGTTTTTGGCCAGTACATAGATCAGTCGTGGTGGTGTTTGTGGATGATATTTTGATTTACTCACCTTCTGAGGATGAGCATGCCTTCCACCTACAGACTGTGTTACAGATCTTGAGAGAGCATAGGCTGTTTGCCAAGCTCTCGAAGTGCGAGTTCTGGCTTCAGGAGGTACAGTTCCTGGGCCATGTTGTATCTGGGAGTGGAGTATCTGTTGACCCTTCTAAGATTGACTCTGTTATGAGCTGGGAGAGGCCGAAGAATGTGTTTGAGATACGGAGTTTCTTGGGGTTAGCAGGGTACTACCGCTGCTTTGTGGAGGGATTTTCTCGCCTTGCAGCGCCGATGACTCATCTGACGCCCAAGGGAATCAGGTTTCAATGCACCGACGACTGTGAGCAGTCATTTCAGGAGTTGAAGAGGAGATTGACATCAGCTCCAGTCCTGATTATCCCTGAGGGAGGCTTGGGTTATACTGTGTACTGTGATGCTTCCCGAGAGGGATTGGGTTGTGTATTGATGCAGGAAGGCCGGGTAGTAGCTTATGGTTCTCGCCAGTTGAAGAGCCATGAGAAGAACTACCCCACCCATGATTTAGAGTTAGCTGCCGTCATCTTTGCACTGAAGAGTTGGCGACACTATTTATATGGGGTGAGATTTGAGGTGTTCTCGGATCACAAGAGCCTCAGGTATATTTTTACGCAGAAGGATCTGAACCTTCGACAGAGGAGATGGATGGAGTATCTAGAGGATTACGACTTTGACCTTCAGTATCATCCTGGGAAGGCCAACGTCGTAGCTGATGCACTCAATCGGAGGTCGAGGAGCACCTTAGCTAGCTTAGCCATTAGAGAGTGGGAGATGATGGGAGCTATTAGGGAGTTTGACTTAGAGCTTACCAAGTTTGAGGGACACGCCACTCTATTTAGCTTGTGTGTACAGCCTACCCTTCTGACCAGAGTCATAGAGGCACAGTTGCAAGATACTGAGGCCGAGCAGACTAGAGCACGGATTGCTAGCCCTGAGGGATTTGAGGGATGGGCAGTCCATTCTGACCTTAGTTTGAGATACAGAGGTAGAGTCTTCGTTCCCGAGTCTCTTAGGACTGATGTCCTTAGGGATTTCCATCATTCACGCCTAGCGGTGCACCCAAGGGGCACCAAGATGTATCATGATCTGCGCCGTCAGTATTGGTGGACTGGGATGAAGGCAGATGTGGCACAGTTTGTGGCTAGGTGTCTCACATGCCAGCAGGTGAAGGCTGAGCACCAGAGGCCTGGGGGTTTGCTACAGCCATTACCGGTAGCCGAGTGGAAGTGGGAGCATGTTACCATGGATTTCGTGATGGGTCTTCCGAAGTCACCTAGGGGCCATGATGCGATTTGGGTTATTGTGGACAGGCTGACGAAGTTCGCCCATTTCTTACGATCAGAGTGACTGACTCATCAGACGCCCTCAGTAGGTTGTACATTCGAGAGATAGTGCGACTACATGGGGTTCCGGTATCCATAGTTTCTGACAGAGACCCACGTTTCACTGCACGGTTCTGGCAGAGCTTCCAGACAGCCTTAGGGACCCAGCTGCAGTTTAGTACTGCCTTCCACCCACAGACGGATGGCCAGTCAGAGCGCACTATTGAGATCTTGGAGGATATGCTCAGGGCCTGTGTCATGGACTTTAGAGGTAGCTGGGAGGATCACCTTGCCTTGGTTGAGTTTGCATACAACAACAGCTACCAGTCCAGTATTGAGATGGCACCATTTGAGGCACTGTATGGTAGGCCGTGCCATTCCCCGGTATGTTGGACTGAGGTGGGAGAGACAGTTGCCTTGGGACCCGATATAGTCCGTGAGACCACGGACAAGATACAGGTGATCAGGCAGCGATTATTGACAGCCCAGAGTCGCCAGAGGAGTTACGCAGATAGAAGGCGGCGACCCTTGGCATTTGAGGTGGGGGACTATATGTTCCTCAAGGTATCTCCCAGACGAGGTTTGAGGAGATTTGGGCACGGGGGGAAGCTGTCGCCACGATTTATAGGCCCCTTTGAGATTCTTGGCAGAGTTGGTGAGGTGGCTTATAAGCTGGCCTTGCCACCGCAGCTATCAGGAGTTCATGATGTCTTTCATGTGTTGATGCTGAGGAAGTACCATCCTGACCCCTCTCATGTGTTAGATTGGGTAGATCTCCAGTTAGAGGGGGACGCTTCTTATGACCAGAGGCCCGTGGAGATATTGGACTCGAGGGACCAGGTTTTGCGAGGCAGGACCACCCCTTTGGTCAAGGTTCGTTGGAACCATCATGGGGTCGAGGAGGCTACTTGGGAGCGTGAGGCCGAGGTTCGAGTTAGGTACCCTGAGTTGTTTGATCAGTGATGTATTTTCTTTTGTTTTATGTTATTTTAAATTTCGAGACGAAATTTTTGTAAGGAGGGAAGGATGTTATGACATGGAATTTTTTTTTTTATTATTCTTTGTTTTTATTATTATTATTATTATTATTATTATTATTATTATTATTATTATTAAAAATGGATGAATGTATGTATGTGATGTGCATAATATATACATGGATATATATATATATATATATATTTGTTAAATTATTCAATTATGTGTATATGTAACATGTAAATGTGTATGTGGATATGCATAGGTATATATATATATATATATATATATGTATATCAGATCTGGTTGGGATGTAACTGGATGAGTGTGTGTGGGTGCAACCGAACTGAGTGTGTGAAATTAGTGTGTGTGATGATGATATATATATGTGTAGGTATATAGGAGCAGCTTTGCATTTAATGCAAAACTGCATTTGGGGGGAAGCAAAGTGGCTGAACAGAGGGGGAGGAAGTCAAGGAAAGGGGCTAGAGAGAGAGAGATGTGTGAGATTTGATGTGTGAAGTGTATAAGGGTTGGTCTCGGTTGGGAAAAAAAGAGAAGGAAAGAAAGACTGAGAGCAAGGGAGAGAGAGAGTTCTGAAGGGCAGAAGTGGATCAAGGGGAACAGAAGGGAGAGAAGAAACCTACACGAAGAGAAAAACAGAAATTATAGGGACACTGACAGGACAGGAGAGGGCGATCTGATCTCCTACCTTTTCATTGACCAGTTCAATCACGTGTCGTACACGATCTTCCAGGGTTGAGACTACCCAACAAGTATGGTGTTTTGCTAATGTTAGAAATGAAGTTAAGTTAGGAATGTTCTGTGAATGACTGGAATGACTTATGTGCTTATGTGGAATGTGCTTACTTGATGATTTGGAATTGGTTGTTCACATGCTCACATGTTACTTGTACTTTATGAATGTTTAGTGAATGATGAACGTGAACCATGACATGTGTATAAGTTGATTATATAAGATATGCTTGCATGTGGAATCAGCTGGTGATTTATGTATTATTGTCTCGAGCATGCTATATTGTGGAAACCATGTTTCATTGAGATTGCATTGGCATATTGGCATATGATGAATTCTTTGAGAACATGGCGTGGGTAAGCACGTGGTGCTTTGCATTATGAGGGTGTAGATCCTGTGGTGAAAAACCCAAAATTGGCCATTGCATTGGTACTTCGTGTCATCGGGGAGTACCCGTAAATGAGACATGGGTTGTGGTATAGAGTTGTGCATGGGTGCGTCACGCATACCATTCATATATATTACTGCGATGCTTTGAATGTCATTTAGATATAAATGTACACTTTGCACATGCCACGCCTTAGCTTTATTTCTTGCATTAGCATCTCATCATACCAGCAGTTGAGCTGACCCATTCGTGGGCAACATTTTTCAGATGAGGACCCTCCAGCTACTTGAGACCCAGCGATACTTTGATAGGGGGGGAGCACTTGTTATATTTTTGGTCCGTGGGACCTATGTTTTGTAATGTAAGGGCTTAAGCCCGAATGACCTATGAATGATGTATTTTATGTTATCTTATGTATTGATGGGAATGGATGCATGTTTAGTGGATTTATTTACGTTTGTCCTTTTATTTATTTTATTTTCTGTCTTGTTACTCGCATCCCGGGTTCGTCGGGAATTCGGGGCGTGACAGCAATGGCCTCAGTCCACCTTGCAATGCTTCAGCAACTGTCATTCCCATAAAAGCAGGGATGAGCCATAACGCTAAACAGGATTTTTCAAAACTCACAAGCAAACAACATGCAAAAACTAATGCAAGTCCAAAGAGAACAATCCCTAATGTCCAATATGCATCAGAAGCACACAATACCAACCTCCACTAATCATAAGCATAGGTATACATAACCAAGACTGTGCGGCACCACTACATGTGGTATAACAGAATAACCAAATAGTCAAGATATACATGGTCGAACATATGACAAGAGTATATTCATACCAATCTCACGACACACCTCCATTTCCTATAGAAAACAATAAGAACAATATATCCAAGAACAGTACATATGCAATGCAGATTAGTAATACACCTACATAGTCAATAGTAAGATAAATCAGTAAGGTGTGATCACCACATAGTCCTAATATATACTGAATATAAGCTACAACACAATGAATAAATCAATATCTACTACATTCATCCAAATAGGCGGTCCATAATGCGCAAAACTTTCATGAATGTAGTATGACATGCTTATGATTTCATGATGCCTTTAGCATTTGTACAGGGCCTCCGAACTGCCTATATCCTACCCTTTCATGAGTTGCTAACTCATACGCTTGGGAAACCTCCCACACAGGGTTACGATCTATAAACAAAGAGAGTCACTATCACAACCCGTAACTTATTCTGTGTGGATTAGGGATCCGTGAATGGAGGCAACGGGCATATGCCGTTCCGCCGTCTAAATTTTAACATTATTATATAACATTAATAAAAATGTAAAGCATGTCATAACTAAACTATTACCATCATCAGAGTGATCCTGTACAACCAAACATTAAGTTAAGTATTTAAGTTTTACAAAACTTTAAAACATCCCCAAGACGTGGAGACATGGGTGAACTAGAACAACTTTATACACAGTCTTTTACACTACTAAGTAAAGAGAGAGTCCATTGTACTAGCGAAAGATCAACCTGTAACTACACTTGGCGTTTAGTCAGTCTGTATGCCCGCAGGTCCTTCTATAGCCTGATGACCTTAAAAAAAATAATATATCTAGAGTGAGCCAAATTAGCTAAGTAAGTAAACTCCTCACTCTGTCATGGGTCAAGGTTAGTTCAAAAGATGGATAAAAACAATGGTGAGCAAGAATAGTATCACAATGAGATATGAAGAGTAAAAATGTCACAGTAGCCAGTCACTAAACAAATGAATAAATCTTAAGGGCACATCCCATGGTAGACCAAAAAATTAAATACAGGGAATGGCCTAGACAACATATAGTTGCCACAATAATAAAATATTAACCTGAATTCAAGGATTGGCAGGCACATCATCGACAAATAACACATCAACAGATAATCATGAACAATCTCACAAAGAGTATCTAAATCAGAAGTATATCATTAATAAAGGCATGTAAGTATATCAATGAGCCATGAGTGCATCATCAGAATATCAATAAATGATATAACATACTAACAGAACAGATGCTGAGATACATTTAGGGTACAACATACCCTCATGAGTGCCTATCTAAGGTCTGCTGGTCTGACAACGCCCTCACACGCCGGGTCCAGCCTCGCCTAATTCAATGGATAACATCAGAGCTCTATACATATAACATGTCCTCTATGGACTAGGTGTTAAGATCACTCCCAAACATCGACCTTTAAGTCCTCAAGCATCTGTGAATCAGATGAATGTTGTGACAGATCACAACTCTAGGTATTCAATAATATCATGATCATCATGTTTCCACAAACGATGTACATAGTTGTGAAAAAGCATACAAGATAGTATGGAAATGGCATACAATCAAATAAGGATGTAAATAATCAAGATCTCAACGAGTCAACAATAAGAGCAAGTATCAAATCATAGAGATCAACATCATCAGGCATGTATAGATTACAACTGGCAACATCAAGAAATGACTCTGACATGGCTAGGAGTACCACATGATAGAGTTCAAGTTTACTTACCTTATATTAGCTTTCCTTCCTACTACTCGATATTAGATTTCCTTCTCCTTTCCTTTAGAAGGTCCTATAACCATGAATCCACATTAGATTAGTACTCATTTTATTTTTTTATACTTTTAATAACTTTATTAATTTCTAAGGATTTATTTAACATTTTCTAAGTAATGACTCACTTTATTTTCCTTTAATAATATTACTATTAAGTTCAAAATATTTATTATAATTAATTTTGGCTTCCCCAGATTTTAATTAGCTTATTTACGTCTTAAATTAAATCTAGGGGCATTTTTGTAATTTTACACTTTACATGTCATATTTTTCGGTATCTCGTTTGCTAAAACGGACTCCACCATTGAGTTTGGAAAGCCCAAAAATATTGAGTTACACTATCTTTTTATTTTTTTGAACATCGAAGTTTATTTTATTAAATTAATTTTATTTTATTATTTTATAATATATTATATATATTTTTAGATAATATTTTTCACAAGGTAGTTTAGTGGCATAGTGGTTATTCACTCAGCCATAAGACTCTAACATGCGCAGGTCAATGGGTCGAACCCCACTAGCCACAGTTCCATTCCCCCCCCCCCTTTTTCTTTCTTATTCAAACAAAACGACAACGTGTTGGTAATATTGTTTATTGGGTCGAACCAGGTTGACCCGAACCAAAGCCCAAAATGACCCTGACCCAAATCCGATATTGTTCATCGTCTTCCCCAAACAATGAACAGTCACCTTAAAACTAAAAATTTTTCAACTTAATTTTGTGAACTTTCAACCATAGTTTTTACTGTTTTCATCTCTAATCCATTCCTAATAGGTTTTAAATTGTTTTGGCATCCATTTCATGGCTTGAAACAAGCTCAATAGCTTGATTCAACTATTGATGGCCAACTGAATAATCAAGTCATATAGCCCTATTTTTCAAACAAACTTGATAATTCTTGGTTTGTTGAAGTCGTACCATCCTAAGGATTACTACCCCATTCACAAAACTAAAGTTTAAGCCTTAATTGGAATATTTCCATTTTGAACCCGTGACTGCAACTCCAAATTTCTTTCTTCCCTTTGATGTTTTTTGTCTAATTTTTGTGGATTCGAGTTTCCTATAGCACCTAGTTTAAGTCCTTAACCACTAGAATATTTGTAATACCCTGACCCGAGATAGACCAGGTCAACCAACGTGAAATCGATTTATAAACTGAGCCAATGAAGGTAATACCAAAATAGAATCGAGTTATCAAAGTAACCTATGTACAGTAATGGGCACACAGTTCGAGACAAATAGTATACTTCACTAATTAAATATATATACGGTAATTGGACACACGATGTAAATTACAGACAATCCCGAATCCCGGGTAGCACCCAAGCGAGCCACGAATATTTATCGAAACACGTGTACATATAGGTATACGTATATATATATATATATGTGTGTGTGCATCTATGGGTATGTATATATATATGTATAGATTAATATGTAAATGATATGAGTATATGTATGTATGTATGTACATATAGCCATACGTGTATATATATAGGTGTGTATATATATGTGTTTTGTATAAATGATATAAATCATGTGTATATAGATATATATATATATATATAAAGATACTATAATACATATACATGTATATGCCCCATGTGCTGCCATATGTAGTTTGTGAAATTGGTGTGTGTTTGTGGTGTTGGGGTAAGGGAAGTGAAGGCTGCCGACACTATTGTAAGTGGTGTATATAAATAGTTAATATAATATATAAGTATCTTATATGTATAATATATTATATAAGGAAATATCAAGAAATGAAAGTCAACAAAAGAAGAAAGCAGAAAAAGAGAAAAGAGGGAGAAACCGAGGGGCGGTAGGAATTTTGCTATAACGCAAACACATGCGTTGCATGTTTAAGAAGAAAGAAATAGAAGGAGAAATAGAAGGAAAAAAAAAAAGAAAGAAAAGAGAGGAAGAAACTAAGAGGGAGTGCAGAAATACTGCAACTAGAAAAGATTCAAGAAAAGGTAAGTTTTATGATTTTCAATTATGTTTTAAGCGTTAAATGATCTAGAAAGTCTATGCATGTGCTATAGATGTTATATAGAAGAATATTAGGGTCGGACAGACCCTAGAAACAGAGACCAGAACCGAACCACCATAACTGAGTTTCAGAAACTCAGGTCTGTAACACCTCTCATAAAGCTTACTTCCATTACTTCAAATCAAAAGTTGAGGCCCCAAGGGTTCTAAGAACCCTAGGTCGAGACCCAAAACCCCAAGGGAAGGCTCCTAAAATCCCAGTTGCAGGTCACAACATAGGAAGCCAACTCCATGGTTCGAGCACCATGTACTGAACCCTATGACTGAAGAGGTATCAAGTCTTTAAGGGAGTCTTCAAGCCACTTCGACCTCCCTAATCAATGTGAAAATACTTCTAAGGGATTTATGAATCCATAGGAAGAAGGAGCAGGGAAGATAGTCTACCCAAACTCCACGAAATAGAGATTCAAATCTCTAAAAATTAGGGCAACAAACAAGCGGTCAATGAAGGAAATGATGAATAGTAGGAGGGATGGACCTCGGGTCAAATCGGGTTCAGGTTGGGACCCGTCCAGTCACACAATTGGGTTAGTAGGACGACGTTGTATGGAGTATTATGTTTTCAAATTTAAAATAGATTTGGCTTGTTTGGTTACGACGTATAAGGGGTTTAATTTGATACTCATTGTTAGAATAGGATACTCTATCCGCATTTTACCCCACTGTCCACTGTTTGGCAACCGAATCATAAGAAAAATAAAAAGGGGGTTTGTCACGACCCGAAACCCACCCTATGCGGATCTCGTGTCGCGGGGCCTACCCTATGGCCGTCCCTACTTTTTCCATTCTTGTATCATAGTACTAATATGCAATGTACTAAAACTTTAAAACAATAATCAGTGGAAGTCTTTTCAATACAGTAATCAGCGGAAGTCTTTTCAATACAGTAATCAGCGGAAGTCTTTTCAATATAATAATCAGTGGAAGTCTTTCAATACATAATATGGTTCTACAATAATCAAAAGTAAAAACTAAACATAACTAGCACCCGTGGATGGTGAAGACATGGGAGAACTAAAACATAAACTGGTACAGTTCCTCAAAATGTCCTCCTACGCTCTCAGACTCCTACTGGGGTCATGCAGCATTGCTACCTAAAAGGTGGTAAGTAAGGTGGAATGAGCTACAAAAGCTCAGCAAGTAAATACAGATCTCTGACACTGGTATTGGTGATCATAAAAGAATATGAATCCATGAATAAGAATATGATAGCCAATCATAAGAAGTAAAATGCTATGATAGCCAATGAGAACAGTTGCCATAATGGCCAATGAACAATGGGGTCACAATATACAATCAGGAGTAATGGATACAACATCAACATGAAACTCTCAACAAAAATGTATCAACATAAGTGTACTGCCACAATAAATCGATCACAATCAAGTCAATAAGGATGTTCTCTCAGTATAAGACAATCGTAGGGAATAATACCATTCAATAACATAACCATAATAATCCATAAGAGATGTTTATAATTTGTAGTAAGATATGACAGTCCCTCTGTATTTTGAGGCCTAACATACCTCCCATAAACTCACATCTTATGCCACACGTCCGTTCACGAACTTGACCGTAGGTCATCATTGTCACAGAAGCATCGAAATGGAAATTATGACTGAGCACAAATCCTGTATTCATAAACATATCATGATCATAAGTGATTCCATAAGAGTATAAAAATAGAATATCATACATATAGTAAAACATAATAGTAGGCCTTTCAAGGCATGGTTCAACATGATAACAATGATATAGCAGTCAATAAATGTCCACAAGATAGAACAATATCACATTGTGAAAAATAATAACATCAGGTACATTCAAGAGTACAAGTTCGGCAGTAATGAATAAACTTGGCTTGGAAATACCACATGGAAGAGAAAATGATTTACTTACCTCTAAATGCGTTCTTATATCAGTATCCCGTGATTCTGCCCTTTCCTTTCGAGTTCCCTATATATCAGTAGATACGTCTCAAAATTAATGTTATTCATCAAATTTTATGCCTTGCTATTATAAGTATCTCTATCACTAATTTAGACTCTACCATTGAGTCCAGAATGTCGAATAATGTCAGTTTAGGCTTTTGCGGAATTCCATTTGGGTTCAGATAACAATAGGAGTATTTTGATCATTTTAGTATTTCTATGGGTCTTTAGTTTTTGGAGCTCCGTCTCGCAAAACCGAACTCACCATTGAATTCAGAATGCCCAAGATAGTAAAAATACACTATTCATCTATATAAATTGGACTTCGCATTATTTTGCTATATTTAATTTAATTAAATTAATTTAATATAGCTTTACATATTTTATATATATATATATATATATATATTTGTGCGCAAGAGACACCACGGGTTTGCCTGTCCAACTGGTTACACACATCTCACCCTTTCCCTTGGTTCACGGTTCAATTCCCTAGGGTTACGCCCCTTTTATTTTTTCTAATTTAGTTAATTATGTATTATATATATATATATATAATCAGTGGTCATATGACCACACGTGAGCCCATGGTTCAATGGTCCGTGTACTCCATCCCTTCTTTAGGTCCCATGTTCGACTCGTAGAGGCTGCGCGCCTCTGCGCATTTTTTTCTTCTGATTATTCCTAAGCCAAACAGCGGTTAAGCCCCTAATCCAGAGATAGGATATCCCAGTCCCCCTTGGTTTATTCAATTTCTATTTCATATTCCCTCAACCAAACAACCATAATTCAGATTTAATTTAAAATAAACCCTACATAAAATGGCGCAGTATTACCCTATCTAAACTCCAAACGACGCCGCATAAGAGATCCTGTTCACTGTCTCCCTCGATAATCCGGTGGAGGTCCGGTAGGGTTCCGTCGCAATCTCTGGTGACGACAACCTTTTTCTAGTGGTTTTTCTATGTTTTGTGAATGCTATTTTCCTCAGTTTTGCCTAGGGATCTCATATCTAAAAAAAATTTTCATTTAATCCATTAGATCTTCACGAAATGGCCAAAAACCGTGGCTCCGGCCAACTGTGATTCTTCATTTTTTAAGCTTTTCTTTCACTATTTTAATCTAATTTAAACCCTAACTAGTTTCTGCACCATTGAGGATCAATTCCTCATCGTTGGATTCAAATTCTAAACACAAAATGAAATGGTTCAATTCTTTCTCTCTTGACCTACAACTGCCAATTTCTACTTCATTTCTGAATCATTTTAATTGATTTTTCTTGCTACTTAATCCATATTTCATGCTTAACCAGGTCCTATATTTCAAAATAACTATCATGCATTTTAAATTCAAAAATAGAAACCAAGCTACTTACCTATTTTTTTGATTTTCTCTTTCTTCTCTTTGATTTCCTTCTCTGTTTCTCCACTTCTGCTCTCTCTAAATTCCTCAGTTGCTCTCGGTTTCTCTCTTTCCTTTTTCTATTTTCTCTATCAACTCACACTTATATATATATATATATATATATATAAATTTCCACCGCCACCTTTCTCTCTTTTGGTTTCTCTCTCTCCTTCCCACTTGACGCAGTCTTCTTTGACTGCCTTACCATCGCTTTTTAACCTCCATCATCCACGTACCCATCACACAATATATATACATATATAACTGCACCCACTTGCACCTTGGTGTCGACAGCCTTGCTGCCTTCACCACAGTCACCCACACATCACACACACAACACCCTCTTGACACACACATACACACTAGTCACTCACAAGTAATCCCCTTCCCTTCCCTATTTCCTTTTTCCTTTCTTTTATATTTCTAATTAAAGATATAAATTTATATATATACAGTTTCCTTTTTCCTTTCTTTTATATTTCTAATTAAAGATATAAATTTATATATATACTTTATACAATACTATTCCGTATGTGTATATATATATATACACACCTTAATTATACTTGTATACATATCTATATATATTCATATACATACGTATATACACATGTATACACACGCTTATATACACTCATTTTAATTAAGCTACGCATGCATGCAACGCTCACATGCATGGAGATACGTGCGTGTACGCATTACGAGACTCGGTCCTAGGTTACTCGGGTATCGCCCGACACTGGCTATACAAAATAAACCGTTCACATTCAATTACCATTCAGTCCATAAAATACCTTGATATAGAGCTTAAACAGCTCAGGTTACAACTGGTGTTACACTACTCTATCGGGTTTACCTCACTATACGTGCCATATCCCGGGTCGAGATATTACATTCTTACCCCCTTAAAAATAAATTTGTCCCCAAACTTAGCAGTTCTAACTCCAGTGGTTACCGTGGTTTTTCTAACATCATGGTATAATTTGAACAAGTGTTTATATTAACTAGATAAAAAAAAATTGTTGAGAATTAAGTTTTACAGTCACATCAGATCAAGTTTTACAGTGACATCAGATCATTGTACTACTTTTTCTATAACTTCAAGTGTATTTCAAAACCCTCACGTGAATCTCCATTCCTTTCTATGGTTCTCCTCGGTTTTCATAAATTTAAGACATCATTTGGTGAACAAAATTATGAAATTTTCTAAATGTAGCTTTAAAACTGTATCCATTAAGTTTACTAACATATCTGGGGTATATATCACTCCAATAGTATCATATGGAACTCATAGAGTTCATATCAATTTCTAATTATCATTCCTCTATAATAGGTCTATCGTTCAACTAATTGTTCCTTGACCTCAAGTCGACTGTGTAAGAATATCTGTCCCTAGTCTGTATTTCACGTGTTCTGCATCTAACATGGTTCAATAATAGTTCCCTTGTCGGACATGTAACCAATGAGTCTAGGTGCCCAATTCCTACATTCAGTGATAATGACTTTTCTAAGAGTTGCTGTTCATTCTATCTCGTCTATCATGTAATCATTCGTATCTATAATAGTATGTAGTTCCTTCTAAAGATCATAAATTTAACATTTAAATCTATCATTGTTCCTTGAAGTTTACCAATCATGAAATCACTTACTCATCAATGTCTTTAAAATTCTACGAGATGATAATATGTCAATATAATACTCGTATATCCATGTTACGTACTCTACTTGTTTCATGTATAACATCTATCATCAATCATTCTCTTAGTGGGATTTGAACAGTTAACATATAACTTAGGAGTTCTGTTTCTATGTTCAACTAGCAGTAAATATTGGAGTTATAAATCAATACGTAGGGCTAACATTTAACAATATTGGCATTTGTAAACAACTAAAAAAATATACCTGTGACTACTGGTACAGTAGCCTGATCATCTCCCAAAACTATTCACTGTAAAAGATCAATGGTCAGAATTCATATAAGAGTCTATCTGTCATGTCAAGATTTATCCAGTATACATATATTCATTACTCATCCCATTCCCAGATGGAAGGTTTTACCTCCTATCCCAGCATATGCATCATACTATTTATTTCATTCTGTCTTCTTTTATTATTCAAATCATTCAGCTTCCGCACACATTTTTGAGCGTAGGCATGTTCGACGGTCTTAACATGTAATGAACTGGAGAAAGCTTTGTTCTTAATCCAGGAGGATGAATTGTATATCTGGTTTACTGGGACCTTAGGGATATTCCAATTAACTTAGGAGTTCTGTTTCTACGTTCAACTAGTAGTAAATATTGGAGTTATAAATCAATACGTAGGGCTAACATTTAACAATATTGGCATTTGTAAACAACTAAAAAAATATACCTGCGACTACTGGTACAGTAGCCTGATCATCTCCCAAAACTATTCACTGTAAAAGATCAATGGTCAGAATTCATATAAGAGTCTATCTATCATGTCAAGATTTACTCTACATGGCATTGGTAATACTAGTACATCAGTCTCATCTCCCATGAACCACTTATTACTAATCTGTTCTAACACCAAATCTTTGATATCAGCTGAGGGTAATAATTCAAACCTAATACTTCTGATCATCTCCTGGTATCACTGGGTGTGGTAGGATAGGTGTAGTGGTGTTGTAGAATTCAATTCATCAAATCCACTAAGCATATGTCGTCCTAACAGTATCATAAGGAATTCGTAGTATCTGTGTTAATTTCTAAATGTCATTTCGTCTATGTTATTAAACCTAACTTCCAAACATAGGCCAATCATTGAGAATACTTGTGTTCCTGATTTGTATCTTGTGTGTTCTATGTTTAATATTTCTAAACAATGATCCTCATGGTAATATAAAAAATGGTTCAGTAAATAGCGTAAAGTTCACATGTTTTCCTGTCTAACATTCTCCAATAATAACTTTCCCGATGTAATGGAATCAATAAATCAATCGTTTAAGTGTTCAGTTGCTAAATTCAGTTCAGTAGAAATGTAAGGACATGGATAAGTGCGTAGAGTCAACATAAAATCTGAATAATCTATAAGCGTTATGAATAACTAGAAAAGTACCTGTGACTACCAATATAGTAGCCTAATCATTTCCTGGTGTTTACTATTTGCTGTAAAAGATAACAGTTTAGCATTTACGTAAGATAGGCAGTCGGCATTCATATATGAGTCTAGCGTAATAAGTAAGCATGATTTACGGCTGACTCCCAAGTAAAGCCTTAATAACCCTTTCTATGAATTTCTTTAAGCGATTTATATGATCCATAACTATCGATATATTTCTTGTAATAACTATGTCTGTAAGATAACCAGTGAAGATAACCAATGAGACGACCAGTCAATGTGTAAGATACCAGTCAATGATCGTATAAAATAAAACGTCAGTCTTATCTATCAGTTCTAATTCCAGTCCCATCTCCCATGACTCACAATCAAAACCTAGCTCTGATACCAAGCTGTCACGACCCGAAACCCACCCTATGCGGATCTCGTGTCACGGGGCCTGTAACACCCCGATTCCGTGAAATTAATAATTAATTAATAACTATTAATTAATACCGACTTACAGAATGATTTAGGGAATTAATCATAATCCCGACGGTCGCCATAGACCGATTAAATAAAGAAAATGTCTGGAGGGAAGGGTACTTTACCTGAACTCAAATTACTGATTAATTCGGTGAAATAACGCCGTTTTAATACTAACGAAACCCGAATTAGCTAACCCGGGAAATTCTGAATGATTAATAAATGACACGGAACCTCTGACACTGAAGAATACTGAAATACGGAACCCTCGGAAGAAACCGCATCGAAAAAGGAGTTACGGAATGAAAGTTATGGAAGAAACATTGAAATCGAATTAATGCGCAGCCAAACAGGGCCTAAGCCCGAAATAGGGAAAAAGACCAAAAATGTGGCCAAGGGGATTAGATCCCTTGACCAAACTAGGCAAAATTTAGTTTACCAAAAAAATTACCACCTAGGCTAGGAACACTTTTGTGTATATATGTACAAAGATATGTATATAAGTGTAAATCTGATTTGGCCTCTCCCCAAAGTGGCCAATGGACAAGCATGCAACACCTCATCCATGCATCACCCTATGCCCCTAGGCCATCATGCCTATGCACCCTAGATCATCATGCCTATACACCACATGATGACCTCTCCTCCAACCAAAATACATGCAAATTAATCATGAGGTTGGGAGATGTATTGAACAAGAAAAATCAGATTTGCATTTACACAATCTCCATATATGCATGGAGGGAAAAAAATCAGAACTGTAGAGAGACTGTAATGCTGATTTTATAGAGAGAGATTGGGTTATAGAGAGAGAGATTCCAAGCCATTTGTGAGAAGCCGTGTGTGTGAAACATGGTGTATATGCATGTCCATGGGAGATGCATCAAGAGGAGGGGAACTGAGGCAAGACTGACTGAGGCACACCTGAGGTGCCAAAAATCTGGACTGAGCCGTGTAGGAGCAGTGGCCCGAACCAAGAGGTAACACCTCAAATTTGCTAAATTTTCTGTTTAAAACTTGTTGCTATTTTTGATGGTTTTGAATCCTTTAAAATGCATGCACGAAACCCTCTTGACACTAGAAACATCAGGGTCAATTTAGTAGGCCAACAGGGCTTGAAAACCCACTGACCGTACCTAAGTCCACCATGGATGGACCAAGAATTTGCAGGTCTGATTCGACCTCCATAAAACCAAGTTTTGATGGTTTATAAGTGATCTAGACACTGAGGGGGTTCAAAAACCACTGACCCGCGACCCCATTGCCTGAATTTAGACCCTCAAAACCGAACCTATAGGTCTCGGCCATGGAATCCAAAATCTGGAATAGGCCCTAAAACTGAAATTTATAAATGGGATATTGATCCCCATGAACACACGGTCACAAAGAACCAAACCGTGTGCGATTTGGTTGAGGAACAAGGCCACACGACCGAACTGAAATCCCTCATGATAATCGGCTATACAGAGCTTAATCCGTGGATTCGAAGCATGAAAATGATGCTATGTGGTTGTAATCACTCCCAGAAATGTTTTGGAATCAAAACATGTTGAAAACCGTGCTTGAAATGGCACGAAATAGAGGAAAACCGAACTGTAGATTAGGGCTACAGTACGTGGATTAGTTGGGGAAGATGGAGTCAACTCGCGATTCCAACCGAGTTAGCGAGTTGACTCGGACACGTGTTGGTCTACGAGCGTGCCACTGATTTAAATGGAACGGCACCGTTTGGCTTACTTGATTTGTTTTAAATCAAATTCGGTCTGTTTGGGTACGGTGATAACAAATTAAAATTGGGATTGGGCTAATCCTGAACACGGATAGGGGGGCAAATTGAGGTTAACTAGAATATTTAATTCCGGTTTTCCTGAAGGGACTGAACCGGTTGGTTCTTGATGATTTCGGACCGGTTCACTTGGTGAACCATTGAACCCTTGGGTTTGAACCCTTAAATTATGAAATTATATTTTTGACCCCTAAAGTTCCTAAAATTACGGATTTACCCCTGATAGTTTTGAATATTGCACAGTGGCCCTGATTTCTGAAATTTTGTGCATTTAAGCCCCTGCTAAATTAATTAAATAATAAAATAATTATTTAATTATTTTATTAAATAGGTAAAATTACGATTTTACCCCTGGACATTAACTATGTCAAACGGAGTCCAAATTAAGTAAATAAATAGTGTATTTTCACTATTTCAAGTATTCTGGACTCAATGGTACAGTCCAAATTGGGAAATTATGTACCGAAAAATACAGACACGTAGGTGTAAATTACTGTACTGCCCCTGATAGTACCCGAACCCAAATAAAAATAAAAGACAGTCTATTTTGACTATGTCGGGCGTTCTGAACTCAACAGTGAGGTCCGTTTAACGAACCGAAGTCCCGAAAAATACAGACACATAAAGTGTAAATAACCGTACTGCCCCTAATAATTCCTAGGGTCAATTAAACATAACAGATAGTCCAACTTAATTATGTCGGACACTCTGGACCCAATGGTGAGGTCCATTTTATGAACTGACGTGCCGAAAAATATGACACGTGAAATTACCAAATTACCCCTGATACTGTACGAAGCCCAAATGAAGTCCGATTGGGACGAAATTGATAGCGATAGAAGCCCAGATACTGGTGAGACTGTAAACATGATTAAATAATGATTCGGAGTCAAAATCTTACGAAACGTAAAATGACCAAAATACCCCTGAGCACATGAAGTGCAAAGTAGAGGTGGAATAAAGGTCAAACTGATCTGATAAATTGTCATAGGGATAATTATGAACACCGAAGGGCTAAATAAGACTCCGAGACAATCAACGCGTAAAACGAGAAATGACCGATGTGTCCCGACGATCTAAAGCAGATACCAAATGAAGTCCAAAGGGCTTAGAAAATCATATCTAAGATATGTGGACTATTCTGAGGACCACGATAGGGTCCGGGACAAGAATGGACAAATTACCATTTTGCCCCTAAGGCTAAATAAGCACTTAACTGATAGCGATTCAAGTCTAAAAGAGTTAGAACTTCATGTATACGATATATGGGATATTCTGAGGACCACGATAGGGTCCGGGACAAGAATGGACAAATTACCATTTTGCCCCTAAGGCTAAATAAGTACCCAACTGATACCGATTAGAGTCTAAAAGACTTAGAACTTCATGTATACGATATATGGGATATTCTAAGAACCACGACTGGGTCCAGGGCAAGAATGACAAAATTACCATTTTGCCCTATGGTTAAAATAAGAACCTAACTGATACCGATTGGAGTCCAAAGGACGTAGAACTTTGTACTTAAGATATAGAGACTATTCCGAAGACCACGACAGGGTCCGGGACAAGAATGATAAAATGACCATTTTGCCCCTAAGGCTGAAGAAGTAACTGACTGATAACGATTGAAGTCTAAATGACTTAGGTTATAATCCTGATGTCTGCTAAGCCTAATTTAAGAATAAAATGGCCCCGGATAAAACCCGATGAGAGGGCGATAGGCTACTAGGCTATCTTAGGTTAACCGATAGATACCTAAGATGACAAATGAGACCTGAATGGATGAGTTCTGATCTGTATATGATTGATGATTATTGTTCAGGATATACATGGAGATGCCTGACGTATCTGGAGGTTATCGGATTGTTTGCGCAAGGAGATAACCGTAACAGTTTGTGAGTAACCTGGAACTTCTGACTTGGTGTATAAGTACACCGTCTAGTTACTGTATTTTGATTTACTGTACTGTTTTGTATACTGTACTGTCTGAATGCATACTTTTCATACTGCATTACACGTAACCTGATTTTGTACTGTCCTGTTCTCCTGTTCAGTTCGGGTCTGTCTTGTTCTGTTGTATGGTCTGTCATGGTTTTATTCTGTACTGTTGCGTCTTGTGAGTAAACCTGACTCCTGAATTGGTGTATAAGTTCTGTCTAGATACTGTATTTTGAAGCACTGTACTGTTTTGAACGTTATACTGTTTAAAAAAAAAGCTTATATTTAAAGTAGCATATGCCTTGTCCTGATTGATATTGTACCAGTTTGTTCCGTCCTGTTCAATTCCGATATGTCTTGTTCTGATAGATGTATTGTTCCGTTTGTTCCGACATGTTCAGTTCCGATATGTCTTCATCCGATTGATATATTGTCTCATTTTGTTCCGTCATATTCAGTTCCGATATGACTTGTCCTGATTGATATTGTTTTGTTTGTTCCGTCATGTCCAGTTCCGATATGACTTGTCCTGATTGATATTGTTTCGTCTTGTTCCGTCATGTTCAGTTCCGATATGACTTGTCCTGATTGATATTGTTTCGTTTGTTTTCGTCATGTTCAGTTTCGATATGACTTAATCTGATTGATGTATTGTTTCATTTTGTTCCGTCATGTTCAGTTCCGATATGACTTGTCCTGATTGATATTGTTTCGTTTGTTTCCGTCATATTCAGTTTCGATATGACTTGTCCTGATTGATATTGTTTCGTTTGTTTCCGTCATGTTCAGTTCCGATATGACTTGTCCTGATTGATATTGTTTCGTCTCGTTCCGTCATGTTCAGTTCCGATATGTCTTGTTCTGATTGATGTATTGCTCTGTTTTGTCCCGTTATGATCCGTTTTGTTATGCCTCTGTCCTTGATTATGCCTGTGACTCGAACCGGTGTTTTGTTCCGTCTGATCCCGTTATGTACCGTCCGTTAATAATCTGTCCGTCTTGATTGATATATGGTCCAGTTCCGTTATGATTTGTCCGAATTCTTGACTTGGTATATAAGTTACTGCATAGATACTGTATTTTGATGCACTGTACGGTTTTAAAAGATAAACTGTCTGAATGCATGTTTTAAATGCAAACTTTTATAATGTATTGTATGCGGCATGATTTTGTCCCGTCCTACTATTATTTTGTTCGGTCTGTCTTGTTCCATTTTATGGTCTATCTGATTTTGTTCTGCTATGATGTGTCTGACTCTGGGTACCATTCTGATTATGAGCGGTCTGGCATAAGTAGGCTTGATTACGTGCCTAACTGATATACTATTGTTATGCCCTGTTATGTTCCGCCCAGTACTGATCTGTTCTGATATTTGAATTAATTGCCTATACTCTCATTGATATTGGCATCATGCACTGTTCCGTCTATTCTGCTTTGTTGTACCGTTTAGTTCAGTTCTGCTTTATTCTACTAAAACTGCATTTAAAGTAGATTTATAAAACTGCTATTTCAGAAACAACTGTACTACCCTTGTGCTTTGTAAACAAGAAATGGTTTTGAAACCCTTGACAGGGAACCTGTGTTACTCATTGGGCTTTTCGAAGCTCACCCCATTCCCTAACATTTTTCAGGAATGATATATGTTGGATCTGATGGCACTGATCAGTGGAGACTGGATTATTGAGGATTGAATCTGTTTAATCAGGTGAGTGATGTAATACGACTGACTTGACTGGTATGTACTAGATATAGACATGGCTCATGGATTTAGATGGTACTCTAGAGATTATAGTTCTGCTCTGTTGTTATATGTCGGATTATAGATATGCTCTGAGGTTAGAATTGTTAGCTGTTGGATTTTAGACTTGCTCTGTGTGATACATATCCTACGGTGGATACATGAGTTGCATTCCCTGGACAAAAAAAGTTTTAAATTCCGCTGCATCTGACCCTACAGTCGGAGTGCAATTCACTAGAAAGTTCAGAAATTGCCTTCGGTTGGTCGCGTGGCGACTGACTGGCATCACGTCCTCGACATCCGTGTAGGGTGGGGTTCGGGATGTGACAAGGTGGTATCAGAGCAAAGGTTGGAGATAATTAAGATTCTCATAACTGAAGTTGGTGAAATTTTGGAGATCAACTAGTATCACAGAGCAATATCAGAACATTAGGTTATGAATTAAGGACCACAGAGTACCTGAGCCATAAATACTGAGTTCCACTTTTGGAGATCTGACGTGGAATTGTAAAGGTCTTCATAATAGACAATAGGCCTGTAATTTTGAGGTATCTGAGGACTGGAATTTCCGAATCTGATCTGGATTGGAATGATTTAAGGTTGTAGACTCATGATACTTGGAGATATGTCCATACGAATAATTATAGACCCAACAACCGAAAGGAAAATGACTGTAAGTATGCTGACTCTGGCAATGATGCTTGTGACTAGGGATATCAGATGAATCACTTGTGGGATCATATGTGATTAAGTGATCTTAGTAGATGATTTCTGCCTATTTGAGGATGATCACCTGGTTGATCTGATGTAATATGGGTCCGATGATCAAATCTTGAAGAGATTATACCATCATGGTTGTACAATCTGACCAAATGGGAAATACCTGTATCTGACAAAGAATCTGTGTGAAACTGATATAAAAATATCTTCTCGATAGAGAGTAATATCTGGAATGATAGGATGATCCGATAGACGAATTAGAAAGGGAGACTATGACGATAGGACCTCCTAGATAAGACCAAACAAGTTTTGAGGACAAAACTTTTCTGAAGAGGGGTAGGATGTAACACCCCGATTCCGTGAAATTAATAATTAATTAATAACTATTAATTAATACCGACTTACAGAATGATTTAGGGAATTAATCATAATCCCGACGGTCGCCATAGACCGATTAAATAAAGAAAATGTCTGGAGGGAAGGGTACTTTACCTGAACTCAAATTACTGATTAATTCGGTGAAATAACGTCGTTTTAATACTAACGAAACCTGAATTAGCTAACCCGGGAAATTCCGAATGATTAATAAATGACACGGAACCTCTGACACTGAAGAATACTGAAATACGGAACCCTCGGAAGAAACCGCATCGAAAAAGGAGTTACGGAATGAAAGTTATGGAAGAAACATTGAAATCGAATTAATGCGCAGCCAAACAGGGCCTAAGCCCGAAATAGGGAAAAAGACCAAAAATGTGGCCAAGGGGATTAGATCCCTTGACCAAACTAGGCAAAATTTAGTTTACCAAAAAAATTACCACCTAGGCTAGGAACACTTTTGTGTATATATGTACAAAGATATGTATATAAGTGTAAATCTGATTTGGCCTCTCCCCAAAGTGGCCAATGGACAAGCATGCAACACCTCATCCATGCATCACCCTATGCCCCTAGGCCATCATGCCTATGCACCCTAGATCATCATGCCTATACACCACATGATGACCTCTCCTCCAACCAAAATACATGCAAATTAATCATGAGGTTGGGAGATGTATTGAACAAGAAAAATCAGATTTGCATTTACACAATCTCCATATATGCATGGAGGGAAAAAAATCAGAACTGTAGAGAGACTGTAATGCTGATTTTATAGAGAGAGATTGGGTTATAGAGAGAGAGATTCCAAGCCATTTGTGAGAAGCCGTGTGTGTGAAACATGGTGTATATGCATGTCCATGGGAGATGCATCAAGAGGAGGGGAACTGAGGCAAGACTGACTGAGGCACACCTGAGGTGCCAAAAATCTGGACTGAGCCGTGTAGGAGTAGTGGCCCGAACCAAGAGGTAACACCTCAAATTTGCTAAATTTTCTGTTTAAAACTTGTTGCTATTTTTGATGGTTTTGAATCCTTTAAAATGCATGCACGAAACCCTCTTGACACTAGAAACATCAGGGTCAATTTAGTAGGCCAACAGGGCTTGAAAACCCACTGACCGTACCTAAGTCCACCATGGATGGACCAAGAATTTGCAGGTCTGATTCGACCTCCATAAAACCAAGTTTTGATGGTTTATAAGTGATCTAGACACTGAGGGGGTTCAAAAACCACTGACCCGCGACCCCATTGCCTGAATTTAGACCCTCAAAACCGAACCTATAGGTCTCGGCCATGGAATCCAAAATCTGGAATAGGCCCTAAAACTGAAATTTATAAATGGGATATTGATCCCCATGAACACACGGTCACAAAGAACCAAACCGTGTGCGATTTGGTTGAGGAACAAGGCCACACGACCGAACTGAAATCCCTCATGATAATCGGCTATACAGAGCTTAATCCGTGGATTCGAAGCATGAAAATGATGCTATGTGGTTGTAATCACTCCCAGAAATGTTTTGGAATCAAAACATGTTGAAAACCGTGCTTGAAATGGCACGAAATAGAGGAAAACCGAACTGTAGATTAGGGCTACAGTACGTGGATTAGTTGGGGAAGATGGAGTCAACTCGCGATTCCAACCGAGTTAGCGAGTTGACTCGGACACGTGTTGGTCTACGAGCGTGCCACTGATTTAAATGGAACGGCACCGTTTGGCTTACTTGATTTGTTTTAAATCAAATTCGGTCTGTTTGGGTACGGTGATAACAAATTAAAATTGGGATTGGGCTAATCTGAACACGGATAGGGGGGCAAATTGAGGTTAACTAGAATATTTAATTCCGGTTTTCCTGAAGGGACTGAACCGGTTGGTTCTTGATGATTTCGGACCGGTTCACTTGGTGAACCATTGAACCCTTGGGTTTGAACCCTTAAATTATGAAATTATATTTTTGACCCCTAAAGTTCCTAAAATTACGGATTTACCCCTGATAGTTTTGAATATTGCACAGTGGCCCTGATTTCTGAAATTTTGTGCATTTAAGCCCCTGCTAAATTAATTAAATAATAAAATAATTATTTAATTATTTTATTAAATAGGTAAAATTACGATTTTACCCCTGGACATTAACTATGTCAAACGGAGTCCAAATTAAGTAAATAAATAGTGTATTTTCACTATTTCAAGTATTCTGGACTCAATGGTACAGTCCAAATTGGGAAATTATGTACCGAAAAATACAGACACGTAGGTGTAAATTACTGTACTGCCCCTGATAGTACCCGAACCCAAATAAAAATAAAAGACAGTCTATTTTGACTATGTCGGGCGTTCTGAACTCAACAGTGAGGTCCGTTTAACGAACCGAAGTCCCGAAAAATACAGACACATAAAGTGTAAATAACCGTACTGCCCCTAATAATTCCTAGGGTCAATTAAACATAACAGATAGTCCAACTTAATTATGTCGGACACTCTGGACCCAATGGTGAGGTCCATTTTATGAACTGACGTGCCGAAAAATATGACACGTGAAATTACCAAATTACCCCTGATACTGTACGAAGCCCAAATGAAGTCCGATTGGGACGAAATTGATAGCGATAGAAGCCCAGATACTGGTGAGACTGTAAACATGATTAAATAATGATTCGGAGTCAAAATCTTACGAAACGTAAAATGACCAAAATACCCCTGAGCACATGAAGTGCAAAGTAGAGGTGGAATAAAGGTCAAACTGATCTGATAAATTGTCATAGGGATAATTATGAACACCGAAGGGCTAAATAAGACTCCGAGACAATCAACGCGTAAAACGAGAAATGACCGATGTGTCCCGACGATCTAAAGCAGATACCAAATGAAGTCCAAAGGGCTTAGAAAATCATATCTAAGATATGTGGACTATTCTGAGGACCACGATAGGGTCCGGGACAAGAATGGACAAATTACCATTTTGCCCCTAAGGCTAAATAAGCACTTAACTGATAGCGATTCAAGTCTAAAAGAGTTAGAACTTCATGTATACGATATATGGGATATTCTGAGGACCACGATAGGGTCCGGGACAAGAATGGACAAATTACCATTTTGCCCCTAAGGCTAAATAAGTACCCAACTGATACCGATTAGAGTCTAAAAGACTTAGAACTTCATGTATACGATATATGGGATATTCTAAGAACCACGACTGGGTCCAGGGCAAGAATGACAAAATTACCATTTTGCCCTATGGTTAAAATAAGAACCTAACTGATACCGATTGGAGTCCAAAGGACGTAGAACTTTGTACTTAAGATATAGAGACTATTCCGAAGACCACGACAGGGTCCGGGACAAGAATGATAAAATGACCATTTTGCCCCTAAGGCTGAAGAAGTAACTGACTGATAACGATTGAAGTCTAAATGACTTAGGTTATAATCCTGATGTCTGCTAAGCCTAATTTAAGAATAAAATGGCCCCGGATAAAACCCGATGAGAGGGCGATAGGCTACTAGGCTATCTTAGGTTAACCGATAGATACCTAAGATGACAAATGAGACCTGAATGGATGAGTTCTGATCTGTATATGATTGATGATTATTGTTCAGGATATACATGGAGATGCCTGACGTATCTGGAGGTTATCGGATTGTTTGCGCAAGGAGATAACCGTAACAGTTTGTGAGTAACCTGGAACTTCTGACTTGGTGTATAAGTACACCGTCTAGTTACTGTATTTTGATTTACTGTACTGTTTTGTATACTGTACTGTCTGAATGCATACTTTTCATACTGCATTACACGTAACCTGATTTTGTACTGTCCTGTTCTCCTGTTCAGTTCGGGTCTGTCTTGTTCTGTTGTATGGTCTGTCATGGTTTTATTCTGTACTGTTGCGTCTTGTGAGTAAACCTGACTCCTGAATTGGTGTATAAGTTCTGTCTAGATACTGTATTTTGAAGCACTGTACTGTTTTGAACGTTATACTGTTTAAAAAAAAAGCTTATATTTAAAGTAGCATATGCCTTGTCCTGATTGATATTGTACCAGTTTGTTCCGTCCTGTTCAATTCCGATATGTCTTGTTCTGATAGATGTATTGTTCCGTTTGTTCCGACATGTTCAGTTCCGATATGTCTTCATCCGATTGATATATTGTCTCATTTTGTTCCGTCATATTCAGTTCCGATATGACTTGTCCTGATTGATATTGTTTTGTTTGTTCCGTCATGTCCAGTTCCGATATGACTTGTCCTGATTGATATTGTTTCGTCTTGTTCCGTCATGTTCAGTTCCGATATGACTTGTCCTGATTGATATTGTTTCGTTTGTTTTCGTCATGTTCAGTTTCGATATGACTTAATCTGATTGATGTATTGTTTCATTTTGTTCCGTCATGTTCAGTTCCGATATGACTTGTCCTGATTGATATTGTTTCGTTTGTTTCCGTCATATTCAGTTTCGATATGACTTGTCCTGATTGATATTGTTTCGTTTGTTTCCGTCATGTTCAGTTCCGATATGACTTGTCCTGATTGATATTGTTTCGTCTCGTTCCGTCATGTTCAGTTCCGATATGTCTTGTTCTGATTGATGTATTGCTCTGTTTTGTCCCGTTATGATCCGTTTTGTTATGCCTCTGTCCTTGATTATGCCTGTGACTCGAACCGGTGTTTTGTTCCGTCTGATCCCGTTATGTACCGTCCGTTAATAATCTGTCCGTCTTGATTGATATATGGTCCAGTTCCGTTATGATTTGTCCGAATTCTTGACTTGGTATATAAGTTACTGCATAGATACTGTATTTTGATGCACTGTACGGTTTTAAAAGATAAACTGTCTGAATGCATGTTTTAAATGCAAACTTTTATAATGTATTGTATGCGGCATGATTTTGTCCCGTCCTACTATTATTTTGTTCGGTCTGTCTTGTTCCATTTTATGGTCTATCTGATTTTGTTCTGCTATGATGTGTCTGACTCTGGGTACCATTCTGATTATGAGCGGTCTGGCATAAGTAGGCTTGATTACGTGCCTAACTGATATACTATTGTTATGCCCTGTTATGTTCCGCCCAGTACTGATCTGTTCTGATATTTGAATTAATTGCCTATACTCTCATTGATATTGGCATCATGCACTGTTCCGTCTATTCTGCTTTGTTGTACCGTTTAGTTCAGTTCTGCTTTATTCTACTAAAACTGCATTTAAAGTAGATTTATAAAACTGCTATTTCAGAAACAACTGTACTACCCTTGTGCTTTGTAAACAAGAAATGGTTTTGAAACCCTTGACAGGGAACCTGTGTTACTCATTGGGCTTTTCGAAGCTCACCCCATTCCCTAACATTTTTCAGGAATGATATATGTTGGATCTGATGGCACTGATCAGTGGAGACTGGATTATTGAGGATTGAATCTGTTTAATCAGGTGAGTGATGTAATACGACTGACTTGACTGGTATGTACTAGATATAGACATGGCTCATGGATTTAGATGGTACTCTAGAGATTATAGTTCTGCTCTGTTGTTATATGTCGGATTATAGATATGCTCTGAGGTTAGAATTGTTAGCTGTTGGATTTTAGACTTGCTCTGTGTGATACATATCCTACGGTGGATACATGAGTTGCATTCCCTGGACAAAAAAAGTTTTAAATTCCGCTGCATCTGACCCTACAGTCGGAGTGCAATTCACTAGAAAGTTCAGAAATTGCCTTCGGTTGGTCGCGTGGCGACTGACTGGCATCACGTCCTCGACATCCGTGTAGGGTGGGGTTCGGGATGTGACAGGGCCGACCCTAAGGCCGTCCCTACTTTTTCCATTCCTGTATCATAGTACTAATATGCAATGTACTAAAAATTTAAAACAATAATCAGCGGAAGTCTTTCAATACATAATATGGTACTACAATAATCAAAAATAAGAACTAAACATAACCAACACCCGTTGATGGTGAATACATGGGAGAACTAAAACATAAACTGGTACAGTTCCTCAAAATGTCCTCCTACGCTCTCAGACTCCTACTGGGGTCTTGCAGCATTGCTACATGAAAAGTGGTAAGTAAGGTGGAATGAGCTACAAAAGCTCAGCAAGTAAATACAGATCTCCGACACTAGTATTGGTGATCATAAAAGAATATGAATCCATGAATAAGAATATGATAGCCAATCATAAGAAGTAAAATGTTGTGATAACCAATGAGAACAGTTGCCATGATGGCCAATGAACAATGGGGTCACAATATACAATCAGGAGTAATGGATATAACATCAACATGAAATTCTCAACAATAATGTATCAACATAAGTGTACTACCACAATAAAAGAATATGAATCCATGAATAAGAATATGATAGCCAATCATAAGAAGTAAAATGTTGTGATAACCAATGAGAACAATTGCCGTGATGGCCAATGAACAATGGGGTCACAATATACAATCAAGAGTAATGGATATAACATCAACATGAAATTCTCAACAATAATGTATCAACATAAGTGTACTACCACAATAAATCGATCACAATCAAGTCAATAAGGAAGTTCTCTCAGTATAAGACAATTATAGGGAACAATACCATTCAATAACATAACCATAACAGTCCATAAGACATACTTATAATCTATGGTAGCATATGGCAGTCCCTCTATATTTTGAGGCCTTGCATACCTCCCATAAACTCACATCTTGTGCCACACGTCCGTTCACAGACTTGACTCGTAGGTCATCATTGTCACAGAAGCATCTGAATGGATATTGTAACTGAGCACAAATCCCGTATTTAAAAATATATCATGATCATAAGTGATTCCATAAGAGTATAAAAATGGAATATCATACATACAGTAAAACATAACAGTAAACCTTTCAAGGCATGGTTCAACATGATAACAATGATATAGCAGTCTATAAATGTCCACAAGATAGAACAATATCACATTGTAGAAAACAATAACATTAGGTACGTTCAAGAGTACAAGTTCGGCAGTAATGAATAAACTTGGCTTGGAAACACCACATGGAAAAGAAAATGATTTACTTACCTCTAAATGTGTTCTTATATGAGTATCCCGTGATGCTGCCCATTTCCTTTCGAGTTCCCTATATATCAGTAAATACGTCTCAGAATTAATGCGATTAATCAAATTTTATGTCTTGCTATTATAAGTATCTCTATCACTAATTTATACTCTACCATTGAGTCTGGAAAGTCAAATAAAGTCGGTTTAGGCTTTCACGAAATTCCATTTGGGGTCGGATAGCAATAGGGGTATTTTGGTCATTTTAGTATTTTTACGGGTCTTTATTTTTTGGAGCTCCGTCTCACAAAACGGACCTCACCATTGAATTCAGAATGCCCGAGATAGTAAAAATACACTATTCATTTATATAAATTGGACTTCGCATTATTTTTTTATATTTAATTTAATTAATTTAATATAGCTTTTACATATTATATATATTTGTGCGCAAGAGACACCACGGGCTTGCCTGTCCAACTGGTTACACACGTCTCACCCTTTCCCTTGGTTCATGGTTTTATTCCCTGGGGCTACGCCCCTTTTTATTTTTTCTGATTTAGTTAATTATGTTTTATATATATAATCAGTGGTCATATTACCACACGTGAGCCCATGACTCAGTGGTCCGTGTACTCCATTCCTTCCTTAGGTCCCATGTTCGACTCGCAGAGGCTGCACGCCTCTGCACATTTTTTTTCTGATTATTCCTAAGCCAAACGGCGGTTAAGCCCACCTCTGCGCATTTTTTTTCTGATTATTCCTAAGCCAAACGGCGGTTAAGCCCACCTCTGCGCATTTTTTTTCTGATTATTCCTAAGCCAAATGGCGGTTAAGCCCCTAATCCAAAGATAGGATATCCCAGTCCCCCTTGGTTTGTTCAATTCCTATTTCATATCCCCCTAACCAAACAACCTCAATTCAGATTTAATTTAAAACAAACCCTACACAAAATGGTGCAGTATTACCCTATCTAAACTCCAAACGACACCACATAGGAGATCCTATTAACTGTCTCCCTCAATAATTCGGTGGAGGTCCGATAGGGTTCTGTCACCATCTCCGACGATGGCAACCTTTCTCTAGTGGTTTTTCAATGTTTTGTGAATGTTATTTTCCTCAATTTTTCCTCGGAATCTCATATCTAAAATTTATCTTTCATTTAATCCATTAGATCTTCACGAAATAGCCAAAAACCGTGGCTCCAGCCAACTGTGATTCTCCACTTTCGAAGCTTTTCGTTCACTGTTTTAATCTAATTTAAACCCTAACTAGTTTCTGCACCATTGAGGATCAATTCTTCATGGTTGGATTCAAATTCTAAACACAAAATGACATGGTTCAATTCTTTCTCTCTTGACCTACAACTGCCAATTTCTACTTCATTTCTGAATCATTTTAATTGATTTTTCTTGCTACTTAATCCATATTTCATGCTTAACCAGGTCCTATATTTCAAAATAACTATCATGCGTTTTAAATTCAAAAACAGAAACCAAGCTACTTACCTATTTTTTTGATTTTCTCTTTCTTCTCTTTGATTTCCTTCTCTGTTTCTCCACTTTTGCTTTCTCTAAATTGCTCAGTTGCTCTCAGTTTCTCTCTTTCCTTTTTCTGTTTTCTCTATCAATTCACACGTATATATATATATATATAAAAAAAATTTCCACCGCCACCTTTCTCTCTTTTAGTTTCTCTCTCTACTCTCTCTCTTTCCTTCCCACTTGACGCAGTCTTCTTTAACTGCCTTACCACAGCCCATTTAACCTCCATCATCTGCGTACCCATCACACAATATATATACATATATAACTGCACCCACTTCCACCTTGGTGTCAGCAGCCTTGTTGCCTTCACCACAGTCACCCACACATCACACACACAACACCCTCTTTACACACACATGCACACTAGTCAGTCACAAGTAATCCCCTTCCCTTCCCTGTTTCTTTTTTCCTTTCTTTTATATTTCTAATTAAAGATATAAATTTATATATATACTTCATACAATATTATTCTGTATGTATACATATATATACACACCCTAATTATACATGTATACATATCTATATATATTCATATACATATGTATATACACATTTCTACACACGCGTACATACACTCATTTTAATTAAACTACGCATGCATGCAACGCTCACATGCACGGAAATACGTGCATGTATGCATTACGAGACTTGGTCTTGGGTTGCTTGGGTATCGCCCGGCACTGGCTGTACAAAATAAACCGTTCACATTCAATTCCTATTTAGTCCATAAAATACCTTGATATAGAGCTTAAATAGCTTAGGTTACAACTGGTGTTATACTACTCTACCGAGTTTACCTCGGCATATGTGCCATATCCCAGGTCGGGATATTACAAGGCTGCTGCACCCGAGATTTGATACCCAGACCACGCACAAAGGAGGGTTCTAAACCCACTGAGCGGACCACTGTGCCACGAGGGCACATGTGTCCTAAATCCCACTGAATTATTATAAAATATTAATATAAATAATTTATTAAATAAATTAAGATAATTAATGTAAATTACTCTGATATTCAAAATTAGTAAATGATTATTGTTTTCTTTATGTATCGGATATTCTAAAGCCAATGAAAGGGTTTAGTTTACAAGACGAGACTCCAAAAAATAAAGACCCGTAAAAGTGCCAAATTACCATATTGCCCCTAGTAATGCCCAAATCCAAGCTGAGAGCCGTAAAAGCCTAAACCTATTCTGTTTGGCATTCCAGATTCAACGATGGAGTCTATGTTCCCAAATAAGATACTTATGATATGGATATGCATGAGATTGACTGATTATAGGACATTAGACTATATATAGTGTTAAGCTAAGATATGTTACTAAATTATAGAGACTTCATAAGGAAAAGAAAAGGTGACCAATTATTGAGATAGAACGCCACGGTATTAGAGGAAGTAAATCTTGGATCTCTTACATGTGTTATTCTAAACCATGTTGTTTCTCTACTACCAAATTGTATTCCATTACGCACCAAATGTTATTGTTTCCACATTATAATACTTGTCCTATCTTGTGGATCTCATTGACTATTATGTCTTGATCATTATGGTATACGTTTTATGCCATGCCTTGAAAGGCTTATTGTTATATTCTTATTGAGATGACCGATATTCCACATATGTACACTTTTATTAGAATTGTACATGATCGTGATATGTATTGCATACTAGAGTTGTGCTCGATCACAACATCCATCTGATGATTGTTCTAGCTATGTTGTTCTTTTATACTACCGAGTTATATTCCTATATGTACCTGATGTTTATTGATACCCCAATATGATAATTGTTCTATCTTATGGGAACCCTTGAGAGTTTGACTGTTATGTCTTTTGTAATTAAATCCCTATCTCTTACATATAGTCTGTCAAGCTATGTTCATTCTATTACTGCCGAACTTATACTCTTGAACGTGCTAGATATTATTGTTTTCCACAATGTGATATTGTTCTATCTTGTGAATATTTATTGACTGCTATATCGTTGTTATCATATTGTACCATGCCTTGAAAGGCCTACTGTTATGTCTTTACTGAATAAATGATATTCCATATTTATACTCTTATGGAATCATGAATGATCATGATATGTTATGAATACCAGAATTATGCTTAGTCGCAATATCCATCCAATGCTTTCTGAGTTAACAAGACCTACGGGTCAAGTCCACTGAACGGACATATGGCCAAGATGTTAGAGTTTACTAGGGGTATGCCGAGCCCCAAAATACCGAGGGCTTGCCAAACCCTAGAACAGAGTAAATGCATCTCTTATGTAATTGATATGACTATGATTACTAAATGACACTATTACTTATGATTTATCTTATACCGAGAGAACATTCCTTATTGCATTGATTGTGATCGATTTATTGTGGCAGTACATTCATATTGATTAATTGTTATTGAGAGTTCCATATTGATGTTATATCCACTACTCCTTATTGAACATTGTGAACCCTACTGTTTCTTGGCCATTGCGACATTTATTCTCATTGGCTATCATAGCATCTCATTTTTATGATTGGCTATCATATTCATATCCATGGATTTATTGAACCGTTCCATTCCATTAACTATTGAGATATTCTATCCTTGACTGATTTTGTGACAGTCTATTTTATTCTTGACTAGCTATTGACTATCGTAACACCCTATTGGCTATCGTGATATCCCATTCTATTGATCATTGAGATGTTCTATTCTATTGGTTATGTGAGATATGCTACCTTATTGACTATGCTAATATTCCATTCTATTGACTGTTGAGATGTCTTAGTCTACTGGTTATATTGATATTCCATTCATTGACTATTGAGATGTGCTCTTTTATTGGCTATAGTAGCATCCTATTCATGATTGGCTATCATGTTATCACATCCTTATTGTATTCTTTCTATATTGACCCTGACCCATGGCAGAGAGAAAAGAATTTACTTACTAAGCTTCGTTAGCTCACCCCAACTTACAAATCTATTTCAGGAAGGAACGCTACGAGACAGCAGTAGGAGCTCAAGGAACATAGGAGAGCATTTTGAGAATGCAATAGAGAAGATGTTGTAGTTTCTCCCATGTATTCACCACCTACGGGTGATGTTATGTCTGATTCTTATTTTGACACTTGTAGAACCACATTATGTATTAAAAAGACTTCCATTGTTTATTGTTTTAAATTTTTGGTACATTGCACCTTATTATTATGATACAAGAATGGAAAAAGTAGGGACGGCCTCAGGGTCAGCCCCACGACACAAGATCCGCATAGGGTGGGTTTCGGGTCGTGACAATATATTTTTCTCCCTTAGTTTCAGACCCACATGTTGAGGTTCTTTAATGGCAAATTTCCAATTTTTTTTTACTATTTTAGCAACCCTACACGTTCAGAAATTATTCTACTATTGAAATACTAATTTAGAATTTAAAGTGAATCAATATAGTTAAATTTTGTTACTTGTTTGCAGATCTTTCCTTTTTTCCCAAAATTTCCCTTTCTTCAGTTTTCTTCTTCTTCCTCTCACGCCTCAATTTTCTCTCTATCTCTCTATCTCTCTCCCTCTTTCTCTCTTTTAACCAACTCAATTTGGTGGCATATGCCACATGGCCTCTTTTTTTTTTTTTTTTCTTCCCTTCCAATTATTGCATGCACCACAATCACATGGCACACACTTACCTACACCGCACCTCACTCACTCTCGGTTATGCACACAACACTATATATATATCTATATAGATATATATTTATACATATACGTTTATACATATATACATATACATTTACCTATACATATAAATACATGTATATATATTTATTTATTTTTAAAAAAAAATGCCTTTCATCCCATACCAACCATTTCGGGTCTAAAATATATATATTATATATATATATATATATTGTTTTTATTTTTATTATTATTATTATTATTATTATTATTTATTTTAGTTATTTTCCATTCCGGTTTAGGACAAATCCTTTTTGGTCACTTTTCCATTTTTGTGACTTCTTGGACAATTTTTTAATATCTTTTGTCCAATCTTCAATTTTTTTGGCTTATTTAATTCTTTGAACTTCGTCATATTAGTTCTTGCTTTATTGTTTTATTCTCGGCTTACAGTTATCATTTCAATACGTCAGATAATTTAATATATATTTAATCCTAAAAATCAGTATTATCATAATTTATTTGTTTAATTAGGTCGGGGTATTACATTCTACCCTCCTTAGAAAAGTTTGGTCCCCAAACTTAATGTACCTTATTATTCAAGAAGTTGCAGATATTTGGCACGATTCATCTTCCCGTTCCCAAGTAGCTTCTTTAATCTGATGATTCCTCCACAACACCTTCACCGATGGGATTGTCTTGTTCCGCAAAACTTGTTCCCGACGATCTAAGATTTGTACAGGCTGCTCTACATACATCAGATCCTCTTGGACTTCCAGGAGTTTTGTTAAGCCCCAAATTTTCACAAACCCAGGGAGTGAGTGAAATGAAATAAGAAAAGAAAATGAAAGGTCATTAAGGTAGATTTAATTGATTATTCATTCATTTTCCTATGTTTCCCCAAAATGAAAATGAAAATTTCGTTAACTAGACTCACCCAAGGTAAGTCCCAAATGGTAGTCAAATATCTCCCTAACTAATGGCCAAGATTAGTCTAAGGCATGCTCAAGGGTGGCCTCCAAGATAGCCCCAAAATATCTTTAAATATGCCTTGGAATAGTGACCCCAAATGGCCCCAAAATTTTCTAAGGCATAAGCCAAGAATAGGTCAAAAAGTCTACCAAAAGTGGTCCAAGGAAATGGCCAAACATGGCCTATAAGAATGGCCAAACATGACCCCATAAGGTGGCCAAACATGACCCAAAAGAGTGGCCAAACATGGCCCAAAATGAAGGCCAAACATGGCTCAAAAAGGTGGCCAAGGGGTGGTGTCAAGGGGGCTGTTAGGCTGGGTGCCATTACAAGGCAGTAGGCTGTCACGCGTGGGCGGGCATGGGGATAGCAGCAGGCGCGCGGGCTGGCGCGCGGGGCCCGCAGCAGGGGGCTGGCATGGCTTAGAGCTCGCGTGCGTGCGTGGGGAGGGCGGCAGGGGGCTGGCATGGCCTAGGGTTGCTGACCTAATTTTTTGAATTTTTACTGTAGCTAGCTGCAAGCTGATTTTCCATTTTTTTGCAGAAACACTGTAGCAACTATAGCTGAATTTTTCTATTTCTCTAATTTTTTTTCCAAGTTTTGAAGGCTACTTTTTCCCATTTTTAGTCCATTTCCTCAAGACTTTTAACCTCCCCTTTTGGGCACTTTTCTCTCCTATTTATATGGTGTTTTACACACTTAATTTCTCCCTTAATTTCATAAAATTTTTGACATAACCTCCTTTATTTTCTAAGAATTTTTCCACCTAATATTTTGCAACCGTTCATATATATAGACACATCACAATCCATCCTCACTCGATGGCCACAATTCATGAAAATTAAACATACATTCATTTCCTTCAATATATATATATACATATATATACACACAAATGTAAAGCACATTAAATAAATATATCCTACATGTCATTTGGGCCTAAGCCCTTACATTAAAAATTGGCCCAAAGCCTATAGTTCACCATTCTTCCAAATTAAAACACAAGCCTTTTAGGCTTATGCCCATACATACAAAATATGCCCCAAGGACAAAATATCCTTCCAAGTTCTTTCCCCTCATTTCTTCAAGACTTCATAAAGTCTCAAGTACCGGGAGCCTCATCTATAATATGATATCCCACGAGGGGTCAGCACAGCTGCTGGTATGACATAATGCTAATGCAAGGAATAAAATTAAGGCGTGGCATGTGCAAGTGTACATTTATAATCTACATGCCTTCCAATTCATCAACACCATGCAATGGTAATATGCATGACACACCCATGCAAACTCTATGCCACACCTATGTCTCCTTTCACGGATCGCTCCCATTGGGTCAATCGAGTACCACTAACTGTTTCACGGGTCGTTCCCTTTGGGTCAATCAGGCACCAATGAAATGGTCAATTTTGACTTTTTCACCACAAGATCTACACCCTCATAATGCATAGCACCAAAGTGCTCAACCCACACTATGTTTTCAAAGAATCACAATATGTCAATATGCCTTGATTTTTCTAAGCAATTTCCAATGAAATATTTCATCAAACACATGGTATATGCCTTAAACAATGCAATGTACTTAAAGCAACTATAACATTATATCACAAAACTTTGTCTACATGAACCTCACATGTAATCCAATCAATTTCACATATAAACACATTACATATTCACAACCTTAACAATTTCTCAAAGATCATAAAATACACAAAGTACCAACAAATGGAATAAATCATAACTCTCAAACCACAAGAGTTTCTCTACATGAACATAAGCTAGAATGCAATGAATCAAACATATAAAGAAGTTACATGTTCATCACTTTGACAAATTCTCTAAGATTACAAAATACATAAAGCACTAACACCTTGAATAAATCATAACTTTTCAACTACAAGGTTTTGTCTACATGAACATAAGCTAGAATACAATGGATTATACATATAGTCATGGTTCATGTTTATCACTTTACCAAATTCCCAAAGAATACAAAGAACATACAAGTACATAAACAACCAACTCTAGGTTTTCAAAACAACTATATCCTAAGTGATTTTCTAATAGAAAATAAACATATAAATCATTCAATCAACTTATAAAACACTCCTAAACTTAACCCAATTCCTTACTTAGCAAAATATCATACCTAAAAGGGTTTTTCTCAACCTTTGGGAGTTGTGTTCGCTGTGCAGCCAAACCGATAGGTGAGAATGTGTCCCTTGACGTGGGGAACAATTCCTAGAAGGAAGTCTTGTGAAAATCCAAGCCTAGAAGTGTGTTTTGGAAGCTTGAAAATTAGAAAACCTAGGTTTTTTTCTTCACTTTTCTCCCATGCACGAGTTTTGCTCTTTCTCCAGACCAAAAATTATGATTTTAACTCTAAGGGGCTATATTTATACTAAAGGGGCAAAATGATATTTTTGCCCTTAATGAATCTAGGACCCCGTTACACTACAACCCGTCCCGAAACGTCCCAATTTGACATTTTGCTTTAGCCAAAGTTCTTAAAATTATTTTAAATGAAAATTTTCCAAAAACTGTATTTTCACCTGTGGCCGGGTTTGGCCGGGTCCACCCGGGATGCCCTTTTGGTCCAATTTTTGAAAGTGTCTCCGATTAGTCTCAAATTCTTATAGGAGGTGTATTTTAACATTATAAGCATGTTTATCTTCTATGGAATACTCAAATTATACTCCTAAACATGACTTATGTCCAAATGATGCATGTATAGCGCCTTACTAGTAAACAATGCATGAATAGTGCCCTACCGGCAAAAACGAAAATTTTACCCTGATTTTTCATATCTTTACAGGTTCGTGTTCAAGCACTTGGTTTGGATCATGCAAATATTTCCTCAATAGTGAAACATGGAAGACATTATCTACAAGTGCCAATTTCGACGGTAAGGCAAGTCGGAATGCTATTGGTCCAACTCATCCCGTGACTTGAAATGATGCAATGTAACGTGGTCCCAACTTACCTTTCTTCCCAAATCTCACTACTGCTTTCATAGGCAATACCTTTAGAAACACATAGTCGCCTACTTCAAATTCTAATTTCCTCTTTCGAACATCAGCGTAACGCTTTTGACGGCTTTGAGTTGCTAACAACCATTTCTTAATCAACTGAATCTTTGTAGTCTTTTGTTCCACTATCTCTGGGCCAAATATCTTCCTTTCCCCCACTTCTATCCACTACAACGAAGATCGGTACTTTCTGCCATACAATGACTCACACGGTGCCATACCAATACTGGACTGATTATTGTTGTTGTATGTGAATTTTACTAGGGGTAAGCGTTCTTCCCAACTTCCTTTGAAATCCATAACACAGAAACGTAACATGTCTTCCAGGGTCTGTATGGTTCTCTCAGATTGACCATCTGTCTCTTGGTGATACGCAGTACTAAGATTAAGCTCTGTACCCATCGCTCCCTGTAAACTCCTCTAGAATCGGGATACAAATCTCGGGTCTCGATCAGATACTATAAAAACTGGAACTCCATGTAACCGAACAATCTCCCTAATATAAAGTGCAGCCAACCTCTTTAGTGTCCGAGTCGTCCTAGTCGCCAGAAAGTGTGCCATCTTCGTCAACCTATCCACAATCACCCATATAGAATCATTTCCATGTGAAGTCTTAGGCAATCTCGACACAAATTCCATAGCGATATGCTCCCATTTACATTCTAGTATTGGGAGTGGTTGCAGCAGTCCACTAGGCCTCTAGTGTTCAGCTTTAACTTGTTGGCATCTGACACAAAGTGCTACATATTCAACTATGTCCCTTTTCATACCAAACCACCAATAATTATCCCGGACATTATGATACATTTTGGCATTCCCTGGATGAATAACAAATCTGGAATTGTGCGCCTCACTAAGAATTTCTTCTTTAATTTCTGGTACATCTGGTTCACAAATTTTGTCCCGAAAGTATAGCATTCCATCTCGAATAACAAATTCTAGATTCCTTTCTGTCTCAGCATCTTCTCGCAGTTTGGCTAATTTCTCATCTTGGCCTTGAAACTCCTTGATCTTGTCTATGATTGCCAATCCAACCATCACATTAGTAAGCATTGCCCTAGAGTCTGGTAGGATCACTTCTATCTTCATCGATTACAATTCTTTCAACAACTCCTACCGTGTAGTCAACAGATAAGCAAGATTCCCTGATGACTTTCTATTGAGGGCACCTACTACTACATTAGCTTTTCCAGGGTGACATTGTATCGCAAGCTCATAGTCCTTGATTAACTCTAGCCATCTGCGCTATCTCATATTGAGCTCTCGCTGTGTAAATAGATACTTGAGGCTCTTACGATCAGTAAAAATCTCACAGGTTGCTCCATAAAGATAATGCCTCCAAATTTTTAATGCAAACACGACGGCTACGAGTTCTAGATCATGAGCTGGGTAGCTCTTCTCATGTGGTTTTAGTTGTCGTGAAGCATAGGCTACTACTCTACCTTTCTGCATCAGTACACATCCCAAGCCTTGATATGACGCGTCACTATAAATCACAAAACCTTCCGTCCCGTTTGGTCTTGTCAAGATCGGTGCAGTCACTAGACGGTTCTTTAATTCCTAAAAACTTTTCTCTCTCTCCTCAGTCCACACAAAAGGAGTATTCTTCCGAGTTAGCTGAATGATCAGTACTGCTATCTTGGAGAAGTCTTTAACAAATCTTCTATAGTAACCAGCCAAACCCATAAAACTACAGACTTTTGTGACACTAGTCGGCTGAGGCCAATTTATGATGGCTTCTATCTTTTGAGAATCTACTGAGATCCCATCCTTAGTAATCACATGTCCAAGAAATGCAACACTGGAAAGCCAAAACTCACATTTCTTCAGCTTGGTGTACAATTTTCGCTCCCGTAGCTTCTGTAAAACTTTCCTTAGATGTACTTCATGTTCTTCTGCATCCTTAGAATAAATCAAGATATCATAATAAACACAATCACAAAATTATCCAAATACTACTTGAAAATTCTATTCATTAGATCCATAAATACAGCTAGGGCATTAGTCACTCCAAAAGGTATCACCAAGAACTCGTATTGCCCATAACGGGTCCTGAATGCCATCTTTTCTACATTTGTTGGTTTAACTTTCAACTGATGGTATCCCAACCATAAATCAATCTTGGAAAAGACTTGCGCCCCCTTCAACTGATCAAATAAATCATCCACTCTAGGCAAAGGATATTTGTTCTTGATAGTGATTGTATTCAACTTTCTGTAGTCAATGCATAGCCTCATGGTTCCATCTTTTTTCTTAACAAATAGCACTGGAGCACCCTATGGCGAAGAGGTAAGCCGTATAAAACCCTTATCTAACAACTCTTGCAACTGTAACTTTAATTCCTTTAACTCTGCTGGTGCCATACGGTAAGGGGTATTGGATACAAGTGAAGTGCCAGGAAATACGACAATACTGAATTCAATTTCTTGATCAATCGGCATCCCAAGCAAATCATCCAGAAACACATCAGGGAATTTTCTAACAACAAGAATATGATCCAGAGTAGGCTCCCAAGAGCAAGTATCAATGACACTATACAAATAATCACAACATCCCTTGCAGAGTATCTGCCTAGCCTGGATAGATGAAACAAAGTAAGGTGGAGACACTACTCCTGTCCCTTCAAATACAATACTCGATTGTCCTGGTTTCTGAATAAAAACTCGCTTATCTTCACAATCAATGATAGCTTGATTCATAGTCAACCAATCCATACCTAGAATCACATCAAATCCACATATCTCCAAAGGTATTAAATCTGCAACAAATTGCATACCCATGATTTCTACCTTACATGATTTATATATCACAGTCCCTAATAGTGATCTTCCCAAAGGTATTGAAGTAGTTAACATGTAGTCTAGGGGTTCAGCTTCTAAATTCAATTTAGCGGAGAATGCAGGAAATATAAATGAATGGGTGGAACCAGTATCAAATAAAACCTATGCAGGTTGAGAACAAACGATAATGGTACTTGCAACCACTGAAGTGGTAGCTTGAACATCCCCAGGTGTAATAGAGAAAACCCTTCCTTGATGTTGCTGTTCATTCTTTGGCCCTTCATTCCTAGTCTGAGGTCATGATACAGAAGCTGATGCGGCGATTGCGAAACCGATCACTGTTCTACCACCCCTGGGACAATCCCTCATAAAATGTCCAGTCTGCCCATAACTATAACATGTATTTGTATTCTTACGGCATGGTCCCCTATGAAACTTCTGGCAACTGGGACATTTAGGTGCACCTCCATTGTTATGATTAACTCTTCTCTACTGCGCTATATAATCTTTGTTGTTGTCACCACCTCACTGTATATGGCCAGTCATAGGGGCCTGACTTTATCTTTAATTGCCTATCTCAGACCTCATTCGAACTTACGAGCCTTCAGACTGTCTATATTGATCACATTTGGAGCAAATCTGGATAATTCTGTGAATTCAGCCTCATATTCTTCTACAGTCATCCCTCCTTGTTGTAGAACTAGAAACTCAGCAATCTTCTAGTCTTTCACCTCCTGAGGAAAGTACTTTTTATTAAAAACCTCTGCAAATCACTGCCGAGTCATGTTAGGCTCTTGGGCTTCCTCGAGCAACCACCACTTATGTGCCACTCCCTTAAACATATACGCAGCATAGGCTACCTTTTGCTCCTTAGTACAAACCATAATCCTAAAAATTTTGTTCATCTCCAATATCCATTCTTCAGCTACCGTGGCATATTTCGTAATGTCAAATGTCGATGGCTTTAGGTCTTAGAATCGCTTATAAGGATGTGACTGATCTCTATCATCTCCTTGTCGTACATCATGGTTACTAGGACGGTTCTGTCGTACCAGTCCAATCCCACTACTATGAGGGTTAGGTAAAACCTCAACCATACTTTCTAAAATGCGTTCTACCCTGTCAAGGCATTCTGATTCCATACTAGCATTGCGAGTGCGAACCATTTACTGCAAAAGAGTCAATATTGAACAGTCACGTAAGCACTTAATCACATTAACAGAGTTCACCCAACAATGGACTCTTAAACTTCCTAAATCCTAATACTTTAGTCCTAATCTCCCATAAACCACTAGAACCTTAGGCTCTAATACCATGCTGTCACGACCCGTAACTTATCTTGTGTGGATTAGGGATCCGTGACCGGAGGCAGCGGCCATATGCCGTTCCCCCGTCAAAATTTTAACATTATTACATAACATTAATAAAAATTTAAAGCATGTCATAACTAAACTATTAAATTCATCAGAGTGATCCTGTACAACCAAACATTAAGTTAAGTATTTAAGTTTAACAAAACTTCAAAACATCCCCAAGACGCGGAGACATGGGAGAACTAAAACAACTTTATACATATTCTTTTGCACTACTAACAAAAAAGAGAGTCCATTGTACTAGCGGAAGATCAACCCGTAACTACACTTGGCATTTAGTTAGTTTGTATGCCTATAGGTCCTTCTATAACCTGATGACCTGAAAAAAAAAATATATCTAAAGTGAGCAAAATTAGCTCAGTAAGTAAACTCCTCACTCTGTCATGGGTCACGGTTAGTTCAAAAGATGGATAAGAACAATGGTGAACAAGAATAGTATCACAATGAGATATGAAAAGTAAAAATGTCACAGTAGCCAGTCACTAAACAAATGAATAAATCTCAAGGTCACATCCCATGGTTGACCAACAAACCAAATATAAGGAATGGCCTAGACAACATATAGCTGCCGCAATAATAAAATATCAATCTGAATCCAAGGATTGGCAGGCACGTCATCGAAAAATAACACATCAACAGATAACTATGAACAAACTCACAAGGAGTATCTGAATCAGAAGTATATCATCAACATAGGCATGCAAGTATATCAATGAGCCATGAGTGCATCATCAGAATATCAATAAATGATATAAGATACTAAGAGAACAAATGTTGACATACATATAGGGTATAGCATACCCTTATGAGTGCCTATCTAAGGTCTGCTAGTCTGACAACGCCCTCACGCGCCCAGGTCCAGGCTCGCCTAAATCACTAGATAACATCAGAGCTCTATACATATAACATGTCCTCCATGGACTAGGTGTTAAACTCACTCCAAAACATCGACTCGTAGGTCCTCAAGCATTTGTGAATCAAACGGACGTTGTGACAGATCACAACTCCAAGTATTCAATAATATCATGATCCTCATGTTTCCACAGACGATGTACATATTTGTGGAAAAGCATACATGTCACGCCCCGAGTTTCTGACCGAAACCCGAGGTGCGACTGACGAACAGAAGGTAAATAAAATAAAAGATAATTAAACAGATTTCTGAATTTACGACAAATTAAATAGAGTTCTTTAATTTTCTAAAAATTTCGGCAGCACCTCCTTTGTTTTTCGAACCTTTTCCCCCTGATAAACACAATACAACATGTATATATACAACAGTCACAATCCATCCTCACTCGATGGCCACAACTCTATCAAAGTTAAATATACATCGCCTACTTATACAATCCATCACGTCTACTCCTACATTTAAACTAAAAGATCACAAATTCATTATTTATTACAATATACAATGTCATTTCTATTCTTTTCAGAAACACACCAATCTTCTATAATATCTAAATACGCCCCAAGGGCCCAAATATTCTTCCAAATTCATTTCCTCTCCTTTCTCCAAGATTTCATCAAGTCCCGCGTACCAGGAGCTTTATCTGAAACCTGTGCCCACGAATGGGTCAGCGACAACATGCTGGTATGATATAATACTAATGCAAGGAACAAAACTAAGGTCGTGGCATGTGCAAGTGTACAGTTATTTCTATATGGCATTCGATGTCATGATGACAGTTTATACACAGTATGCAATATATGAACAGGATGCGTGACACACCCATGCAACTCTATGCCCACCCATGTCTCATGATACGGTCCTTCCCCGTCGGCATGAGTACCTTGTATGTCTCGCTTCACGGTCCGGAACCCGTCAGGCAGGCGAGTACCTAATGGCCGATTTTGGGTTTTTCACCACAGGATCTGCACCCTCATAATGCACCAGCACCTCGTGCTGACCCACACTATGCTTTCAAGAAATCACACGATGCCGATATGCCATGATTTCATAATGCAATAATACAGTTCAAATGAAACATCCCTTTCATAAGCATATGCAACATGCTTTAAATAATGCATCACATTTAAGATTAACAATAGCATTTAAATTACAAGATTTCATCCATAAATCTACGTGTCATGCTCGATCAATCCCAACACTTATACAATTCTACATGTCGCAATATCAGCGATCCTTCTAAAACATAAATCACATATGATGACAACTCAAGAAGTAAATCATAACACCCACAGATTCATAAAGAACACGTAAGCATATAAACAATCAAATTCTAAGTGGTTTCCTAATAGCAATTACGCATAGAGAACATTCAATCATCTTATCAAATACTCCTAAGCTTAATCTCATTTCTCACATTAATAAAATATCATACCTGATAGGGTTGGTCACAACCCTACTAAGCGGTGTCCACTATGCAATCCAAACAACCCTTAGGTAACTTAGTCCTCCAATGGAATCATGTCAAGCTTATGCTTATCTCCACTCAGCCAATCTTTGGAGAATTTGCAGTCAAGCGTGAACCAAACCCTCGTGCATCCCGAGTTTGAGGTTGCTCTCCAGTCCAAGGTTCAGCAGTTGAAGAAAACACACCCGCAGGTTGATCGAGTCGGCCAACCGTTTTAAATCCAGTTTCATCAGCTTCTTCAGCCTTGGCCCCATACTTAAATTGGATAATCGAAGTACTACGTACATTCCTCACCGTGCCATCATAACAGATAACAACATCCTGAAGGATGGCCATTAAGTTTTTGAATAAAGTTCCAGGCTCAGTCAACTCTCTAGATGAACGAACAATAACTTCTCTGCTTGAAATTGAGTGAGCCATCTCCACCTGAACAAGAGACCTAATACCCAATTATCACCGCTGAAATACTACAACCACTTCCAAGAACCCATATGTTACGGAAACTCTGTGGCAAACTGAACCTCCTTGCAAAATATCTAAGTAGCTCCTCACTTGCTCTACCCCTTGCCAACAATCAGATTCAATGCAGCCTTACTAATTCCTGAGTTCCCCAATCTACCTGATGTTATCCACTGCCAAGGCAATCCTACTTGTAAAATTGAATGGCCCATATCTGATGCTACCCAACACCTAAACTGACCGAAGCACCCATTTCTATTTATCAATGGATGAACACGACACAAAGAAATGGATGGCACGTCTTGCCGTATGCTTCTGGAGTTCCTACCTCATCTGAATGCACTAACAGAGTCTCCTCCCTTTGATCTCTCTCAAAACCAGTAGGTCCTGAACCTAACTCATTCGAATCGGCCAGCAGTTTGTAATCCAACGGCCAACGCAACCCACAAACCCCTACCACTTTCTTCTTGTCGCAACCTCCTCCCATCGACAAGCTGCTCTGTTGCTTTAAAATGTGCCCAACAGTCTGTCCCCATTTTTAAACACACAAATCTCCTAACGGACGTAGCTCAACAGTCACAGATACTATCCCTAGTCCTATTCAAACCAACCTCAACTACACAACATCCAAACCTGCTACCCCCAACTGTAACTCTCCCAATTAATTTACAATATCAGTCGGCCCCTTATGCGAACCCAACCCCTCAATCAGACAACGGCACAAGCTTCCAATCACCTGATGCCACCTACGGCTGAAGCCTATTCTGCTTTAGTTTCATCAGGTTCCTTAAGCCGCAAGCACTGGTCCCTCTTCATCCCCAACACAAATCAATTCCCAATATATATATATATATATATATATATACATCTCCTCCAACATGGGTGCAACCGAACCAGCAATCCCAACCCAACTGACTCTCAATCCGACGAACCAACGAACCAATTCAACACCCATGACAGCCATCGACAAAACCGCAACATCACACACACAATCCCGAACCACTGCCATACACCACAACCGTAACACACATCACAGAATCCTAACCCCAAGTTTCCGTTGAATCAACCCACGACCACTGAATCATCACCACGTGAAGCAAAAAAAATCGAATTCAACTCACGATCCCATGACACGGCCAAAGTCGACAACTCCTCTACAGATCCGTCCCAATCGTTGCTGCCTCGTGTTCCTCCAATCCGTAACACACAGCTTCAATCGCCCCAAGGGATCCAAAACGCACTGCTACTCCATCGCTGCACCATACCGAGAGCTATCCCGCAAACCGTAACATCCACACACGTACATATATACATATACATACACATCCCCTGTCTGCGTCAAACCCAAACAGCACCAACACGCACATATCTACACGCCTATTCATATATATATACACATATACCACCTATCGCAGCTTCGTCCATGCCAATACACCCGTGCCATCATCCCCAATCGACCATCGCGAAACCCGTCGCAAATCCGTCACGAGCTTGGACACGCGAGACGCGATGGCCGTCGACCAGATCTCCCCCCTCGCGACCACCGTCGTCCGCAGCCCCGTCCGTTTCCCTCTCGCGACCGTCGCCCCTCTTCTTCTCTCTTCTTCCCTCTCTCTTTTTCCCTTTTCTCTTTTTCTCTCTTTTCTTTTCTTCTTCCCCTGTTCTTCACGCGACCAGTTCACCACCCCTCTTCTTTTCTTCTTTTCTCTTTTATTCATTTTCCACCACACACCCATATATATATATATATATATATATTATACCTTACTTTATATTTTTTTTTTCATGTATACTATTACACATATTTCTATTTTTTTATTTTATTTTATTTTTCATATATTAATTTTGAATGTAAATAAAGTTGGTATAAAACTAGCTCAATATCAGTATTATTTGTTTTGACGTCTCTGGGTGTCCGTTCGCGTCTTATGTCATTTTTATTATTATTATTTTTTTTTTTTTTCAAAATTAAATTAATTAGAAATTAAGGACATTCACATAGCGTTCAAAGAAAAAAAAAAAATTCTATTCCAAATTTTCGAATCTTTACAATACAAGCTAGTATGGAAATGACATGCAATCAAATAAGGATGTAAATAATCAAGATCTCAACGAGTCAACAACAAGAACAAGTCTCAAATCATGGATATCAATATCACCAGGCATGTATAAATTACAACTGGCAGCATCAAGAAATAACTGTGACATGGCTAAGAGTACCACATGATAGAGTTCAGGTTTACTTACCTTATACTAGCTTTCCTTCCTGCTTCTCGATATTAGATTTCCTTATCCTTTCCTTTAGGAGGTTTTATAACCATGAATCCACATTAGATTAGTACTTATTTTATTTTTTAAAACTTTTAATAACTTTATTAATTTCTAAGGATTTATTTACCATTTTCTAATTAATTACTGGCTTTATTTTCCTTTAATAATATTACTATTAGGTTTAAAATATTTATTATAATTAATTTTGGTTTCCCTAGATTTTAAATAGCTTATTTATGTCTTAAATTAAATCTAGGGACGTTTTCATAATTTTACACTTTTACATGTCATATTTTTCGCTATCTTATTTGCTAAAACGTTTTCATAATTTTATTTGGACATCGGAGTTTATTTTATTAAATTAATTTTATTTAATTATTTAATTCTTTTATTATATATTATATATATTTTTAGATAATATTTTCCACAAGGTAGTTTAGTGGCATAGTGGTTATTCACTCAGCCATAAGACTCTACCACTCGCAGGTTAGTGGATTGAACCCCACTGGCCACAGTTCCGTTCCCCCCCCCCCCCCCCCGGTTTTCTTTTTCTTTCTTATTCAAACAAATTGACGACATGTTGGTAATATTGTATATTGGGTCGAACTAGGTTGACTCGAACCAAAGCCCAAACTAACCCTAACCCAGATCTGATACTGTTCATCGTCTTCCCCAGACGATGAACAGTAACCCTAAAACTATAAATTTTCCAACTTAATTTCATGAATTTTCAGCCATAGTTTTTTACTGTTTTCATCTCTAATCCATTCCTAATAGGTTTTAAATTGTTTTGGCATCCATTTCATGGCTTGAAACAAGCTCAATAGCTTGATTTAACCATTAATGGCCAACTGAATAATCAGATCATATACCCCCATTTTTCAACCAAATTTGATAATTCTTGGTTTGTTGATGTCGTACCATCCTAAGGATTACTACCCCATTCACAAAACTAAAGTTTAAGCCTTAATTGGAAGATTTCCATTTTGAACCCGTGACTGCAACTCCAAATTTCTCTCTTCCCTTTCATGTTTTTGGTCTAATTTTTGTGGATTCGAGTTGCCTATAGCACCTAGTTTAAGTCCTTAACCACTAGAATATGTTTTGCTCCCTTAGTTTTAGACCCACATGTTGAGGTCCTTTAATGGCAAGTTTCCAATTTTTTTTTACTATTTTAGCAAACCTACACATTCAAAAATTATTCTACTACTGAAATTCTAATTTAGAATTTAAAGTGAATCAATATAGTTAAATTTTGTTACCTGTTTGCCGATCTTTCCTTCTTTCCCAGAATTTCCCTTTCTTTAGTTTTCTTCTTCTTCTTCCTATTTTCTTCGTCTCACGCCTCAGTTTTCTCTCTATCACTCTCCCTCTTTCTCTCTTTTAACCAACTCAAGTCGGTGGCATATGCCACCCGGCCTCTTCTTGTTTTTTTTCTTCCCTTCCACTTGTTGCATGCACCACAATCACATGGCACTCACTTACCTACACCACACCTCACTCACTCTTGACTATACACACAGCACTATATATATATATATATATATATTTATACATATACATTTACCTATACATATAAATACATGTATATATTTTTATTTTTTATTTTTTTTAAAATGCCTATCATCCCATACCAACCATTTCGGGTCTAAAATATATATATATATATATTATATTCCTATTTTTATTTTTATTTATTTTAGTTATTTTCCATTCCAATTTTGGAGGCGAATCCTTTTTGGTCACTTTTCAATTTTCGTGATGTCTTGGACAATTTTTTAATATTGTTTTTCAAATCTTCAATTTTTTTGGTTTATCTAATTCTTTAAACTTCGTCATATTAGTTTTTGCTTTATTTTTTATTCTCGGCTTACAATTATCATTTCAATACATCGGATAATTTAATATATATTTAATCCTAAAAATTATTATTATCATTATTTATTTATTTAATTGGGTCAGGGTATTACAGTCACCATCCCCATCACAATAATCAAGGCTCACATTCACTCACTATCACACAAATCCACATCATCAGATTTACACAAATCTCACACCACTCCAGTATGATCAGAATCCTCAATTCCACATAAATGTCGTACAACTCTAGTATACTCAATGTCCTCAAATCCATTCAATCTCGTGCCATTCTCGTAAGCTCAATATCATCATGTTCACTCAAATCCCACACCACTTAGGTATGCATCAATAGTATAGAAAACAATATCATCATGTCTACTCAAATCTCACACCTCTCAGGTATGCATCAATAGTATGTACAATAATATCGTCATGATTCACAAAAATCACAAATAGGTGCAAAACAGGACAATTGATTCACAAGTAGTCACAGAAGCAATAGTGATCATATGTATACATCCATAACAGAAATGTAAATAATAGTAAGCATCGATATGATAGTCACATTCATCATATAATATCAACCAGGAGTCTAACATCATGAAAATCATAATAATAGTCGTTGTATACTGATAAATAAATGACACGACATCTAATAATAATGACAGACAGACATGCCAGTAGGTTAGGACCTCACCCTAGTCTCAATCATCATCGCACTACAAGGAGGACACTACATGTATCATTTATAATGTGTCTCAAATACCTTATACACTTATTTTTCCATCCCCAAGGCCACCTTTATCCTTAACACTAAGGTATCTTACCAAATCTTAGGGTTCTCTATGGCTAATTACACATCGGCTACCCATTTGCCCAAACGGATATTAAAAACGTGTTCCCAAGCCTAAAAAATCCTAAGGTGGCCTTACCATATTGTTTCTAAGTCATTTGATTGTCTTTTAAACCCATAAGGGTATTTTAATAGTTTATCAGACAAGTTACGCATCTACCGAGACACCGTCTCATAAAACCAACCTTGGAATTGGATCTAGAAGGTCCAACAATCCTAAGGATATCATTTTTACCATTTATTAACCCTTTAAATAAATGTTCCATGCCTAGAGGCATAATGATAATTTCACAGATTTATATGGGATCACCTCGAGTCCCGATTTCATTTATCTGATGTCATATTTGAGTTTCTGACATCCAAAACATTGGAAACACCTCTTCGAGAATTTAATTTGGGTTTTAATTGCTCAATATAAGTCTAAGGGTAAAATTATCATTTCACTACTTTAGCTGGGACCATTACCGTGTCCCAACTTGTTCAATCTAATCATATCTTTGAATTTGGGGCATCCAAAAACTTTGGAATAGCCTTTTTTCTGAATTTTTATTAGCCTTTATATTTCTTAAACTAGCATGAGGGGTATTTTTGTAATTTTTCATAATTATGTAGGGTCACCCCGAGTCCCTAAATGTCCAAACTGACCCCGCCGTTAAGTCTGAAATGTCCAAAAACCTTAAGAAAGCCTCATTTTCATTTTAATTGCATTTAAAATTCAATATATTAAAGAGAGGGACAATTTGGTAATTTTTTATTTTTGAACTCTGTTGAACCTTTTTAATTTTGAACTGGTTCAATTTGAACCTTTAAGCCACAAATTTATTTTTCCCCATTTTACACAAACAAACAGCCCTTTAAGCCTCATAATCCATTGACCTGGCCCATTGACACAGTTGACTAACCTGGTCAACTGTTGACTGACCCGATCAACCATTGACTGGTCAACAGCAGCGTAGACCGCCACCAGTGAACTTTTCAGTCACCATTTTCAGTGAATTCACTAGAAACCTAATTTCCCAAATTATTTTTCTTAGATTTTGGTGCATTATTTTTCCTTCTTTTTCTTTCTAAATCATTCCAAATAGTTTTAAATATGTTTTAGGTCAACTTTCATGGATCGAAGATAGCCCCAACCATCATTTTTTGGCCATCCTTGATCTTTTTGTGATCTGTATATCTTCCTATTGTTCTCTATTTTACCCCATTAGTTTCCTCCATTTTCAATCCCAAATCTATTTCCTTAGGTCCTTGCAACCCCCTAAGACCCAAGTGAAGTTTTAAAAGACTTCAAAACTTACCATAATTCGATCCTCAATGGTATAGCCATGGCTACCTGTGTGAGAACCTAGTCGTCCGCCCGACCTATCCGATCGTCTGCCCGCGTGCTTCGGTCGTTCACCTGCATTCTTCAGTCATCTGCCCAAGTTTCCCCTCTAGGATCCATACCCAAATACCCAAATTTGCAACATAAATATATGTATATATATATATATACACACACATATAAAAATATATGCACACATATTTACACACAGATACACACCCACATGCATGCTTAATTGTATTCTGAACTAAATGGGAGATTCAGAAAACCCCTACCTTTGTCCATTGCTCCATGGTTTCTAGATAGAGAGTGAAGAGAGAAAGCTCCAATATTTATCAATGGCAGCCCATTATGCCCAGATTTTGGTCCTTATTTCCCTCTTTTCCTTTCCTTTTCCTTTTTCTTCCTTTTTTCTTTTCTTTTTCTTCTTTTCTTTCTTTGGTATTCTTCCCCTTGATTTTTGGCTTCACAGTGTGTTTCTCACATATACACAACACACACTCTTTCTCACACACACTCACTAATACATATACACACACTCACATATTAGCTCACACACACCTATTGTTTCTCTCTCATAGAACACACACATAGACCACTCTTAAACACACACTCACAGATCCTAACACACAGCCATAAGAGGGAGAGTAAGAGAAAAAGTGAGAGAGAGAAAGTATGAAAGAGAGAGAGAGAGAGAGAGAGAGAGAGAGACAGAGTGGCGTGAAAGAGAAGGAAAATCAGAAAAATGGTGAAGAAAAAGGGAAAAGAATGAGAAAGAAAAAGGTGACTTGTCCCATCAAGCCATTTTTGTCCCCCTTCCATATCACACACAATCACACCCTTCCACCACCATAATATTGACACATGTCATGTTCTAGAAGGTTTTGCTTGGCTTCTTAGAAAAGTTTCTCATGTTTCCTGAGGCGTCATGTGGCCAATTGGCCAACGATACGTGCACACGCGTCCGAATTTAAATTGTCTTAGAATTGCACCAAAATTAGCACCTTAGCTAATTTTGATACATTGATTCCAAATATGTAGTCTATTTTCCAAATTCTATGGCTTGGATTTTCATACTTATATGCATCTTATAGATGACTGTGTGGCCTCGTGGCTCACACTAATCCCAAATAAATCACCCCAAATTCCATTTAAGGTTCATCGTGTCATATTGGTGACTTAAACACTCATTTCACAGTCCATTTGGCATATCTTCAATTTATCTCTAGTATGTCCTCAGTCTATGCTGGCAATTTATCAAATTTTCATTTGATGTTTTTTCGGGTCCTTACAATCTCCACCCCTTGAAGGAATTTTGTCCGTGAAATTTAGGTTACCTTCCATGATATAACTAATCACCAATCTATGAGATAACCTAAAATTCCCTACACTAAGTAATTCTATCCAATGCTATACCATTAACTACCCTACTCAATTTTCATCAATAATTGAGTCTAAGCATAATAGGGTTAAACCATTAACACAATATAACTGGCTAAAAGATCAACAAAGTCCATCGCACACAGTCTCTAAGGTAACAACTAACTATGATACACAATATTCAACCTTGAGTGAATACTATCCACAAGCCATACATCTCTCGACAAGAGAGTTTAACAAGATTAGTCACAAGTCTTATATACTAAATACATTGTGCATCCCCTAGTTAATCCTAGTCACAAAAATGTCAGCAAGTCTTATTTCCTACTTAACACTTTTTAGTCTTATGTGTCTTTTACCGTATGGTTTATGGCCTTTCCGACATCTTTTCATTTAATATTTCACAATACTTTATCATTTTTTCACTATCATAGCTAGGTGATAACCCTTCTTGGATCACAACTCCTTTTATTACTAACCGATGGGGTGTCATCCATCAACTATAATGCAAGACTTGAGACCAATCCAGTCTGTATAGTATATCATAGTTATAGTATTGTAACCAATGAATATCGGGTACTAACCTAGCATTCACATACAATGAACAAGCAACAGGTAATAGCTAACATGGTAGCCTAACAGATAAGCAAACAAGTGCGGGGATCCATCCCAAGGATATATATATAAGTAAGTACACACACAACCTATCATATAAATATCCAAGCATACAACCTATCCCATAAAACGTAAAGTCTATCACATAGAGACAAGTATTTAATCCCAACCAATCAATGAATCAAGCACATCTCATTACCCCAATCAATTGGGAAGCCAAGCAGAGTGCATATTTGTAAATACCAATGCAACATGCACAGACATAACATGTAATCCAAATTGGCCCAAATAACTTGAGGTCAAACCTCTCCCACTGTTCCTAGGTATTCGACCCTAAAGCTCTAATACAATTCGGTCATGCCCCTAACTTGCAGGGCCGGACTAAGGGGTCATTGGAACCCCGAAAAGAAGGTAATAAAACTAACCATCCTAGTCAAGTGTATAAAATATAGGCCATATTTTTTTTGAAATCATTCCTTTAATTAATTCTAGTTTGGTCTTGTGATTAGACGTGTTCAAGTCCCGTAACGAGATTAAATGAAATTAACTACTATCAATGGTAGATATACCAAACGTCCATCAATAGTATTAAACAAGGTATGTCCACAGTAGACTCTACAGTCTTTGAGCCTTGCCCGTATTGAGGAAGGGCGTGGGGAGCTCCACACTTGATTAGCAAGTTTTAGGAGATACTAGGACCCATAGTTGGTCAATTTTCTTGTAGTAACTTTGGACAGTTATGTAATTAAGTCCTAAGGGGTAAATAGATCTGTAATATGTATAACTTTAAAAGTTTTAGTATGCTCTGAATGTATGACATGTGTACCATTCTGAAGAGCGGCAGTACCGGGCGGATGTGCGAAAAATATAAAAGAAGAAAAAGGTTTTTCACGCTTTCGCAACTGCATATCTAACTGCACCGCCGTTCGGCATTGCTGCTTCTGGTCCACCCACCGGCCCCGGGCCTAAGGGTGGCAGTCGCGTCCCCACACAGAGTGGGTTTCGAGTCATGACACATTCAGCTCTTTTCAAAAATTCTGCTCTCACACTCTCTCTCTCTCTCTCACTCTTTCTCTCTAGCCAAGTGTGTGTGTGTGTGTGTGTGTTTGAAAGTTTAGTAAGTGTGTGCGTACCAGTGTGTGTTTGTGTGTAATGTGTGTGCATTAAGACAAAGAGGGAGAGAGATAGAGAAAGTGACTGGAAGTGTGTGAGAGTGGTGCGTGTGTGTGTATCGTGAGTGTGTAGTACACAGTGTGTGAAACTATATGTGTTTGTGTGTGTAACACAATAGAGGACCGAGCAGAAAAAGAAGAAGAAGAAGAAGAAGAAGAAGAAGAAGAAGAAGAAAAAGAGGAAGGAAGGAAGGAAAATGAGGAAAAGAACAAGAAAAGATGGATCACAAATGGCCGAACAAACTTGGCAGCCATGGATGGCCATTAGAACTTCTCTCTCCTCAATGGTTTCTCTCTCTAGGCTGCGAACAGAGGTAGAGAATTTTTTATTCTTTTCAAGTGTTTTTCGTCCCTTGTAATTGTAGAATGTGTGCTTGAATACATCTGTGTGTAGATATATATAGATACATATATATGTATATATGCATGCTCTTGCGGTTGTGATAGGAGAATCTAGGTTGGGAAGAAAGAAAGGGCTTTAGGGAGTTATGGATGTTAGGACAAGTGCACGAGAGTTCCAAAAGTTGAAGGGAGGAAAAATAGGATGAAAATAGTGGCCGAAAGAAAGAAAAAATGTAGGTTGTAAACCTTGACCGAAAAAATGATCTCAGTCGGAGATCCGTGAGTTTGGGCCCTTCAATCGATTTAACCGACCTCAAATGATGTTATATGATGGATTAAGGTGTTTAGAACGAAAAATGGAAGAAAAATGAGCAGGAAAAATAAGCAAGAAAAATTGAAAATTTCTAGTTTCTGACGAGTTGGCCAGAGAAGATGATTGGCAAAGTCACCGGTGGTTACTGTTTCGGCGTTAACCGGTCAACAGTCAACTGGTCAATCAAGTCGGGTCGTAAACTGGATCAGGTAGAATCAGGGGTCCGGTCTGGTAAGCTTGGGCCTAAGGGTCTGTTTGGCTACAGAAATATGTGAAACATATTTCTCAAAATTGAAATTGAAATAGGGATAACCCTAGTCTGAAAATTGGGGATAAAATCAAATTTGATCTGTTTGGTTACAAGTTTAAGAAATTAAAATTTCAAAAATTAAAAAGGGATTGATTTGAGTTAATTACAAATCAGTGAACTATTTTAAAGAAATTACAAAAGGCCCACTTGTTTATAAAATTGAGATTCAAGCCAATTAAAATGAAAGAGGGGTCGTTCTTAAGGTTTTTGGGCATTTCGGACTCAATAGCGGAGTCGGTTTGGACATTCGGGAACTCAGGTTGGTCCCACATGAATATGAAAAATTATAAAAAAATGCCCCTAATGATAGTTTAAAAAACTTAAAGGCTAATTAAAATTCAGAATGGGCTATTCCAAAGTTATTGGATGCCCGGGATTCAAATATGTGATCATATTGAAGAAATTCGATCCCAGTGATGGTCCCACATAAAGTAAAAAATGATGATTATACCCCTAGACTTACATTAAGCAATTGAAATTCGAATTGAGATCCGGAAGAGACGTTTCTAATATTTTTAGGCGCCATGAATTCAAATATGACATCAGATTAATGAAATGAGGACTCGGGGTGGTCCCACATGAAAATATGAAATTACTAGAATGGCCTTAGACATGGAATAGATACTTAAAAGCATTGGTAAAATATAAAGAAGATACCTTTAAGATTGTTAGACTTTTTAGATTTCATTCGAAGGTCGGTTTTGAAAGACGACATCTCGGTAGTCACATAACTTATCTGGTAAATTATGAAAATGCCTTTATAGGCTCAAAAGTAGTTAAATGACTTAGAGACAATACGATAAGGCTTCCTTAGAGTTTTTTATACCTGGAAACACATTTTTTATCTTCATTTGGGTAAACGAGTACCCGAGATGTAAGCTAAAAAGTAATTAGTCATAAAGAACTATAAGACTTGATACGTTACCTCAGTGCTATGGGCCAGAGTGCTCCTAGGAATAGAACAGGAAATACGTAAGACAATTGACAAACATTATGAAAGACACAGGTAGTGTCTCCATGTAGTAAAGTGAGGATTGGGACTAGGACAATGCCCTGATGTGTTAATGTGTATACTTGCTATATTAATCACATGATATGTTTATCTGTATCATTTGATACCTTGCCATTATATTATCAGTATGATGTAATTGTTATATTGAATGTTATGATGTTGGATAATTATATAATGGTACCAGATATATGTGATTGGCCTGTTGATGTTTATCACGATTTCAGTTTCTGTCATGGATATATATGATTGTTGTTACTCATGTATCTATTCGTTAAATCATGTATCCTCTCTTATGGTTGTTAGCATTGTTGTGGATATGAATAATGTTGATATGCATATTGTTGACTATACTTGAGTGGTGTGAGATTTGAGAGGATATTGATGTTGATAAGCACTGTTTGTGGTATGGATTGAGATATTGGAATTGTGGAAAAGAACTCATGAGAAAAAGACTTGGGATGAAAATTAGTCAAGTCTTTTGTATGCTGTTGAGTGTGGTAAGATTGTACTTTACTCGGGGTTCTATTTATTATAAGGATGGTGTCTCTCCTCAATTTGGGAGCAGTAAACCCACGCAAGTGGTCGTTTGTTTCCATTGGGTTTGTAGCCCGTAAAGCATATAGGCTTACCAAGAGCCAAATTAGGTGGATACTCATGGGATTTAGATTATTAAGAGAATGGAATGAGATGAATAAAGTTTAATCCCCTTTTACTATGGGTGGAATTACTTGAGATTATTTTCCTTGATTTTTCTATGATATTTCATTATGATTATTAATGGATTGTATACTGCCAGTTTATGATATTATGGCATTTATGAATGGTTGTTTAGCTGTGGATGCATACATTGTTTTTATGGCTTTGAACAGGAAATGGAGGTGTTTTGTAGGGTTGGTAAGCTTACGCTTACACTTGGTGATTGGTTATGTATTTATATACATTGTTCTTATGGCATTAAAATAGGAAATGGAGGTGCTTTGTGAGATTATATGTTTATAATTTTGTCATGTGTCCGACCCTCCATATATCGACTACTTGGCTATTATTGTCAAACCGCATGTAGTGGTTCGATGCCCTTTTGATACTTATGTTTATGTTTGTGTTTGGGATATGATGATGTGGTGTGCTTGTGATGCATACTGAACTGTAGGGTGTATCCTTTTTGGACTTGTATTAGTTTTTCTCATGCTGCTTGGTTGCGTGTTTTAAGAAACCCTACTGAGTGTTATGGCTCACCCTTGCTGTTCATGGGAATGGCAGGTATCGACTTGATAGAAGATAATTATAGGAGCAGTACAGGATGGGCTGAAGTCAACACAGTATTTAATTTCATTTATATATTTATTCAGTTTTATTTATTAAAGGTGTATGTACCCTTTAGACTGTTGTTGTATATATGTATATAAGGACTGTTAGAGTCAACTCTAGACATACCTTGTTTAATATAGTTGATGAAATTTTCATACTGTTACATTGTGATAGCAATCATTTTCATTCAATCCCGTTATGGGAGTTCAACAAGCCTAATCAAGGAATCGAACTAGAACCAATTAAAGAAACTAAATCAATTTAAAAAAAATGGCATGTATTTTATGTACTTGACTAGGATGGTTAGTCCTATTACCGACCTTATCGGGGTTCAATGACCCCTTAGTCTGACCCTACAGGTTAGGGGCGGGACAAGATATCATTAGACCACTTTCAAGGGCATCTCTAAATAAAAGGTTTCTCATAATAGTTATAGACTACTTCACCAAATGGGTAGAAACTCGCCCCTTAGCTAGAATAACAGAATTAGAAGTAAGAAATTTCACCGAGAAAGAGATAATATATAGGTTCAGGATACCTAGGGTACTAATCTCAGATAACGAGACTCAATTCCGAGCTAGGATCTTTAAAAGATTTTACACTGACCTTAACATACTCCAGCACTTTTCCTCTTCGGCACACCCTCAAGCCAGTGGGCAGACAGAGGTTGCCAACAGGTCTGTCATAGAAGCTCTCAAGAAAAGAGTCGAAGAAGCAAAAGCAAAATGGGTCGAAGAGTTACCTGGGATTCTTTGGGCTTACCAGACCATCAGAAGAACAACCACTAAGGAAGCACCATTCTGCCTCACATTTGGAACTAAGGCCATCATACTTGTAGAAATTGGCCTACCCTCCTTCAAAACTAATATGTACCATTCAAATCGAAACGACAACCTACTTTCAAAAGAATTAGATCTTCTGGAAGAAAAGAGTGAGCAAGTTCAGATTAGGATGGCTTCTTACAAACAGAGAATGTCAAGGTATTTCAATAAAGTAGCCAAGTCAGTCAGTTTCCAAGTCGAGGATCTCGTACTTAGAAAATTTTTCCAAATAATAAAGAGCCTAGTTCAGGAAAGCTATCTCCCAACTAGGAAGGCCCCTACCGGGTGGCAAAAACCTATAGGTTGACCACTTATTGGTTGGAAGAACTCAATGGAAAGAAGATTTTGAGGCCCTGGAACATAGACCACTTGAAGAAGTATTATTAGTAAAATCCTTGTTAGCTTTAAATTCCCCGAAGCCTATGAGCTCTGAATGTTACAGCTCGAAATAAGATCCTTGTTAGCTTTAAATTCTATAAAGCCTATAAACTCTAGATGTTACAGCTCTAAATAAAATCGTTGTTAACTTTAAATTTCATGAAGCCTATGAGCTTTAGATGTTACAGTTGTAAATAAAATCCTTGTTAGCTTTAAATTCCATGGAGCTTATGAGCTCTGGATTTTATAGCTCTGAACAAAATCCTTGTTAGCTTTAAATTCCACAAAGCCTATGAGCTCTGGATGTTACAGCTCTCAGTAAATCTTTGTTAGTTTTAAAATCCACTAAGGTTATGAGCTCTGGATGTTACAGCTCTGAATAAAATCCTTGTTAGCTTTAAATTCCACGAAACCTATGAGCTCTGAATGTTTTAGCTCTCAGTAAATCTTTGTTAGCTGTAAAATCCACTAAGGCTATGAGCTCTGGATAGTACAAGCTCCGAATAAAAGCTAATGTTTGCCCTAAAAAGGCTTTTGAAAAATTTAGATGTTATCAAGTATGGAGATAAAAACAATCAGAAAAGGTGGTAAGTGTTCCACAATCTCATGGCAAAGCACAGATCTAAGCAAGAAAAATTGAGAAAGCACAAATATATATTACAAGAAAACATCTAGAGTCGCTACAAAAAGACTATTACAAAACAAAGAAAGCATGATTAGGAATCAGTAGGAGTAACTGGGTCTTTAGAGACTTTATCATCTTCGAAATCCTTACTCTCGACATAAGAAACCTCTATATGGTCTAGTACCTCCGTATCAATTTCTAGATAAGCTTTGGCCATTTTCTTGAGACAAAGATTGTAACCATCAGAGGTGAGCTTTCTCCCAAGCTTTAAGATCTTTTCCTTTTGTTCCTTAACTAGCAGCAACCTTGGAAACTTCTATTTCAGAAAGATGCCTTGCTTCAGCCTCAGAAGCTATGGTCTCAACAATAGACAATTCCAACCTGAGTTTTGAGATCTGCCTCTTCAGGTCAACAACCTCATTACCCAGAAAATCTATCTCTGAATCCCGAGTTGATCAATGTTAGAAGATTCGGATAGCTACCCCTTGAGTTTATTAGTCAAAGATCGAGAAGTTCCAAGTTCCATCTCGGCTTCTTCAAGCCTCTTCTTCAGCTCCTCAATTTTATTAGCCACCTCGGTAAAACTCATAAATTAGAGCTGAAGCTAAGCTTCCAAGTCATGAGACTCGTACCTAATCTCACCTAAAGCAGCCATGATGTGCAGAGCCTATAAAATGAGAGTTGTAAGAGTGAACAAATGAAAAGGGTAAAAAAAAAAATGTGTTGCCCTTACCCTACACAAAGAAATGAACCCGCCATGGATGGCTTGGGAAACGCTCACTTGAGCCAACTCTCCCAAGATCTTTTCCTAGCTTAGATCACACGTCATCCTCAGAGCATCCTTGATGGAGGGTAATGAGGGGTCATTCTCTCCCAAAACTCGAGTAGAAGCCTCCCCTCTCTGCTCGGGAGTCACCATCTCTTTTCCCCTCCTTCTTGATAAGGGGGTAGAGGTCCCGGCCACGTTAGTACCTCCTCCAATAAGGGAGCTCAATAGTTCAGCTCGAGGGAGAAGAACTTCATGGCTATGAATATTATCCTCTGACATTGTCCATTCTCAAGAAGAACCATCTCCAATGGCTACTCTCTTGGCTGAGACGATGGCTATGGGCTCTCCAATTGCTGCTCATTTCTTCCTCAAGAGTCAAAAATTGAAAGGACTTGCTTACGGAGATTTATATGTAAAGCTTCAATTAGGCCCATTTTAACTAAGTTTTTTATGATTAGAACTGAATGATGGTGACGTGATATCGACATCAGAACCTTCCGAAGCTTCTTTTACCGATCGTCAGTTAACTTGGTATAATCCTTTGTATTCTGAGCCAAAAAGGGGAAAATGTGAGATTAAGAGAAAAAGGGTATAATCGTAAAAAAAAATGATGAGTTAGGACATATATCTCACTAGTCCTGCCTGGGATCTGAGGTATCACCCCAGAGTCTAGCTCAGTATCTTCAACATCCTCTAAAACTCCCTTTACAAAAAAGTACCACTTCTTCCAAGTTTTATTAGAAGTGGATACCTAGGTAAGACGTTTGAAGTGAGATGGGAAAGAAAGCTAATATAGTCCTTCAAAGCTCTTTTTAATGTCCATATTGCACCTCAAAAGGTCAAGGTTAGGTTCTACTTTATTTTTTAGAGATAATACTAGAAAGGTCATTAGTTGCCTCCACCCATTAACGTTTAGGTCAATAGGGCAAATTCCATAAAAGTAAAAGAATCGTATGAGAAAGGGGTGAAAATGGAATCGAAAGCCAAATTCAAACCACTCTTTATATACACATATATCCCTAGGTATTTGGGTGTTTGGGCATTCAAAGGGGTCTAGAACCCTATAGGCCACAGTCTCAGGAATATTATAAGTAATCTTCAAAACATCGAAACTCTCTAGAGTAAAATGGATGATTTTAGGGTCTCTAAGTGTATCCTTAACCTTGACATTACCAGTTTCATTAGAACTGGTGTAATACCCCGACCCGAGATACCGGGTCACATGACACGTATTACGAGAAAAAGAAAATATTATATATATATAATTAATTAATTTAATAATTAATTAATTAGGGTATAAGAAATGTATATATTAATTAAATGATATATGTATATGTATAAAGTGAAGTATGTATGTATGAATATGAAAGCATGTATGTATGTAAATATGTATATGAATAAAGTAAAAGATGAAAAAGTGTGAACAGTGATGTGAAAGGGGGTGTGTGTGTGTCGCCTGGTGTGTGTGTGTGTTGTCTTGTATATGTGAGTATATGTATATATATGTATATATTGTATGTATAAATATCGCAAAAATTTAATGTAAAGCAAGCTTGGGAAGAACAAAATTAATGAGAAGTGAGGGCTATGTAGGGCTATGAAATCAGAAAGAAGAGAAGAGAGCGGAGAGAGAGAGAATGGAGGAGAGAGAGAGAGAGAGAGAGAGAGGGTCGGTTCCCTTTTCTTTAAAAGGAACAAGCATGCATTGCATGCTTGTTTTGTAAGAAAAGAAAAGCTAAGGAACTGAAGGAGAAGAAGAGAAAGAAAACCAGAAAGAAAAGACATAGAACCCACGACCAAAAAGGTGAGAAATGTTCAAAGTTATCATTTTCTCTCTCTAGAATTTTGATTGATAGGAACTGTTTTTGAGTTGTTTATATACATAGAATGTTATATATATGTCTAAGAATCTTATCAAGCATGAAATTAGAACTTGGAAACAGTTAAAAACATGTAACCCACGAACAACCGCCATTAAAGGACCTTGCTCAAGCAGGTCTGAATCGAGTTCCATCAAAATGGTTTTGGCTTACCAAAACTTCAAACAGAGACTAAGAGGGCTTTAAAAACCCTAATACGCCATCAAAAATCAAAAGAAAAACCCTCCAAATATCGAGTTGCAGGTTACGGGTTTAAGACCCAATCCTTTAAACTTTGTGTTAAATTGATATTTAAGAATGAGATATGAATCCCCATGAATTTTGGTTTAGAAATGAGCATGAATGACCAACTTACAGTTTGGATTATCCCGTCCTAAACCGAACATATGAAGAGGTTTTAAGGCCTAAAATGAATGCCAAACTCTTAACCAATGTTCCAGAAATGGATTAGGTTAGAAACAGTAGAGATTGGTTGAGTAGAAAGTCACGAAATAGAAGGAAAAGGGAAAACTGTAATTAGGGTTTTCAGTCGGTCTCTTGGGGAAGAAGAAGACGGGTCAACTCGGCCTTTAAATGAGGCTGAGTCAACTCGGACAGGTGGCAGCCTCTGGGCTTGCCACCGAATAAATGAAACGACAGCGTTTCAATAAGGTTTTAAAATCTTTTAAACGGTAGGGCTGACATCATGATGACGTCAGCAACACGCACAAAACCGGATAGACCGGTTGGTTTGCAACTGAACCGGACCGGTTCACTTATACTTGGACCGAACCCTTTGGTTTTCAAATTTATTTAAAAAATAAATAAACCAACACTTTTGTTAATTACAGATTGACCCCAACCGTTTTGGGAAATTTCACTATGACCCAACTGATGAAGAATTTATGCAATTAAGCCCCTGAAAAATAATTAAATAATAAATTTAATTATTTAATAAATAAGTAAAATTACTATTTTACCCTTGGGTCATAAATAGAGCAAATGAAGTCCAAATTAAACATATTAATAGTGTATTTTTACTATTTTGGACATTCTGAGACCAATGGTAGGGTCCGTTTTATGGGACGGGACTCGAAAAATAAAGTCACGTAAGGGGTAAATGACCAAAATACCCCTTAATCAAAATTAACAAGTCATTAGTGTATTCTTACTATCTCGGACCTTCTGAGTCCAATGGTGAGGTCTAAATTACGAAACGAAGTACAGAAAAATATGACACGTAAAACGGTAAATATCCATTTTATCCTTTTACATGCAAAAGTCCAAATTAAATTTTAGGAAAGCCTAAATTGACTTTCTTGGACACTCCGGAATCAATAGTAGAGTCTAATTGACCAAAAGAAATGTCTAAAATAAAAAGACATAAAATTTGATGAATAACATCTGTCAGATGACTATAAATTAAAGTAATGCCAAAGTACTAATCTACGGCATATACGAGAACATGAATTACGAAAAGACATAACAACACATCAACCTTAGAATAAAATTTCTAACTCATAAGTTTGTTCTTAGGTGATAAACATGGAAGCGCAACCAAAGAAATTCACCATCATGAATAAAGCCCAAAGGGCTAAAGACCCAAAGCAACAAGCTTTCATGAAAGACCTATTGTGGCAACAAAAGGTAATTGAAAGGCACATAAGAATCGCCAAGGCCACTGAGGTGATTTCGGTTAGACCCTTTATGCATAAATCACCCACCAGGGAAATGGTAGCTGAGGCCAATAAAAAGGAGGAAGCAAAGAAAAGAAAAGAGGAAGAAAAAGAAAATACCGAAACCTTAAGCGAGTGGGTCAAAAGGTAATACGTGTTTATTACTCATTTTATACGATACCACTATAAGATAAGTTGTAGTTAACTTATGTAGTAAAGGAAAAAGTTAAGTTTAGTTAATTAATTTCATTATGAAATTTACGAGTCTTTTTCTAAATTGTTTAGGATAAGGGTTGATAAGGGCAAGACTCCTCAGTAGGGTCTACGGTATATGAGGTGAGTAACCCCACATTCGAAGTGGAGATTTTACTTCACATATTTCAATGAAGTTTTGAGTTCAAGTTATGAAAAGTATTTGAATATCGAATTCAGTTTTCATACGTCTTTTGTTTTAAATTACTCTGCTCAGATAGTAGATTTATTTACAGTCCTTTTTAAATATGCCTTAGCATGTTTGAGTTTTTATTGCAAAATCTCTGAGATATATTCTGAATTTGTATATTCTGAGAATTGAAAGTTCTTTTATTAAGTTATATGCCTTATGTTTAAATACTCTTGAATAGTATTTATGAGGAGAAGTCATGAGATAAAAGTAGTTTTCTTGAAATACAAGATAACTGTGCATAAGCACGAGACAGGGTATTGGAGTTCGCAAGGGGCTCTATTATCCTGTGGAGTCGACAAGCTGTTGGGTTCTACGGAATTCAATGGATTGTCAAATGTCTGGCAGCAGGATCTAATCCCACAGGCAAAGAGATATCTCGAAAAGAGTAAAATGGGAGTCTGGTTCGAAACAGATTCTAAGAGTAAACGTGAGAAGAAAAGATATTTGGAAATGAAAGTAGATTTTAAATCATCATTTTCATATTTACATGTTGAGTTCACATATACTCTATTTAAAGAAGAACACATTTTTAGCTTGAACACTTTACATGCTCCAGAGTTACGAGTTTTATGGATGCATATAATTTGTATTCAGAGTTACAAGTTTTATATTAAAAGCATATGTTAGCTTGAATGTTTTAAATGTTTCAAAGCTATGAGTTTATTGAATGCATATATATTCTGTGTTCAAAAGATACGAACAATTGACAGTGATTGATTTATAAACTTTTATGAACTAAAACTACTGTTGATTGAAATTCCATGACGAATGTTGGAATTCTTCACAAGCTTAGATTAGCTTACCCGGACTTTGTTCGGACCCCCCTTTCAGGTGATTGATAGCAGTTAAGTTTTGAAGACGGTGCATTGCCGGCTTATGGAGATTTGATTAGCTGATCCTTTTTTATGTTATGTAATGTTTAATAGTACTTTTGCTTCAGATACAATATGATAATATGTAAAACCCTACAGGGTAACTTAATGGTTGTATGATATAAGTTTGTAATATTTTAGTTATGCTTTGATCGTATAACCATGTGTATGCATATGTTAGAACGGCAGTATCGGGCGGTGTGCTTAAATTTTAAATAAGAAAAGAAAAAGTTTTCACGCTTCCGCAAAACACAGGTAGCACCGCTGTCCGATACCGTTGCTTACAGGACCGTTCCGCCCAATGGCCCCCGGGCCTGAGGGTGGCGGGTCACGATCCGAGGATCCGTACAGGGTGGGTTTCGAGTCGTGACAACTGGTCTCATCAGAATTCTCTATTTTTATCAGAATTAGTCGAGTTAGATATGCTCTTCTTGAGCAGACATGGTAAATGAAAGAGAAGAAAAAAGACAAAGAAAAGATCAGACAAAAACTTTGACCTAATTAGGGTGCACCAAACCAATGAAGAAGATCGTCGTCAGAATGAGAGAAGCTTGATCAGAAAGCTTGAAGCAGAGATCTTGATAACTAGAAGATCTTTTTATGAACAAAAATGGTGTTTATATAAGAGGTACAATCATTCATAAAACATAATGATTACCTAGGGATTCTGAAAGGACGGTGGGCAATAAATGACAAACATATTACGAAGCGATGGGACAATTAGCTCTTTGAATAATGAACTGACGGATCAAAGACAATAAAGCATAAAGCTCGGATCTTGGAACTTCGACCCTAGATCATAAGATTTGTGGCTTGAAGGGGGGGTAACTGATAGACCCAAACTTAACTCACAATATAAGAGTGACGCGTGGCAATTGTACCCAAAGAGATACCTACCAAACCTTATCACTCAGCTCTGAGGTATCTACGCAAAGAATTAATACTCAGAAATATGTTGTAATTGACCAAGTCAAAAGAATCCAATCAAATCCCTACTTTCTTGGGAAGATCTTAATAATAAGATATTGTCATCTATAAAAGGAGTAAGACCTCAACTAGAAGGGGACGCTTTTCTCCAAACTTTACACTCACTCTTAATAGTTCCTTGTTCAAGCTACAAACTTGACCATTGGAGGATTCTTCAGTCAGACCTCCACCGGTGATCTTTTAATCCCTTCTTTGCAGACATCTCAGAGAAAGGATTTTGGGCATCGACTATTGAAGACAGAAAACGACATCATCACCATATACTAAAAACCTAATTTATTTCAATTAAAATTGGCATAAAAATACATAAATTTAAAAATTATTCTTAAGATATTAAAATAACAAAGTCATTAAATAAAAACTAAAGGACTTCTTCATTTAATCATCAACATCCATGATTCAAGTGTCCGGACACGTGTTCGAGAAGTCCAAAAGTGTTGGTGTCTGAAACGTGTCCGTGTATCATCAACATCCATGACTCAAGTGTCTGGACACGTGTCTGGGAAGTGTCCGAGAGTGTCAGTGTCTGACACGTATCCGACACGGACACATGAGCCAAAATAAAGTGTCTGTGCTTCATAACTTATCACACCCACCACCAAATCTATAGTGATATGTCTAGGGGTCTCGTAGTGCCCCCGATGAAACCTGTAATACTTATGGGTTGCATGACAAGCTTCGACTCTGAATTCCTGTAGAGGAATGATGTTCATTGAGGTTCCACTGTCAAGGAACCTGCACTTGAATTCTACCTCGTTGATCCTTGTGAGGACATACAAAGCGTAGTTATAGAGATACGACATTTACTTGTGTAAAAATGATGGCGCTATGATATTCGAGGGCCGATCTCATGATTGCTCATCCATTCATACAAACCTCACCATTTGTTGAGGCAATGTCCATCATTACCTTCACTACTTCTTACCTTATTTTCTTTGTGAAGCCGCATTGCTCAAAAAAGCTCTTGAACCTCTTTCTCTCGGATAAACTCTCAGACATGTCCACTTCTTCAGTCAAGGCATGTACTTCTTCATTTACCTCGTCTACCTCTACCATTTTTATAGTGGTAACCATGTTCACCGCGGTGGCATGGTTTGGGAAGAGTCGGACATTAACATTGGCAATGAGAAAATACAAAGTTCGTTTACTAACAAGCACTCTCTTTAAGAGTAGATTGGTGCAATAAATGCTCACTCTCTATAGATAGATCAAGTGTAAGCTTGGAGTATTGAAGATGAGTAGGACTTTTAAATCTAGGTTTTCAATGATCAAATCTAAAGTCAAGAATGTATATATATATATATAGAAGTGTAAGCTTGTAAAGATATATCATTAAATTCTTTAGAAAACCTATATTTATAGCCCTTAAACGAATATAGTCGTTGCATTTCAAAATAAAGTCGTTCCCCCTTTTTTTTGTATGTTCAAATTTTGATTTCGATTTCCAGATCGACAAAATCAATCAACTGAATCATTAACCACTGGTTAACTGGTCAGCTCAACAAATTTTTCTTGAGGGTTTAAGGTTCAAGTGTTCAAGAAAAATCAGTCGATTGGTTCTTAGGATCAGTCGTCTAGTTCTTTTGTACACTATTTTTCCCTTTAAAAGTAATTCAATTGAATCATCTATTGGGTTGACTGTATTAGACAGTATATTAAGGCTATCTTCTTGAAATGGTCACTTAGTCGACTGGTTCTATGAACTAGTCGACTAGTTTGTTCAATGTAAAAATAAGCTTTAAGAATCAATCAATTGGTTCTAGGAACTGGTCGACTAGTTTTGACAGAAAGGGTCTTCTTGCTTATTTTTCATAGTGTTCCATTTTTAAAAATCTTTTGATCTTTCAAAACTTAAAGTGTAGTAATGTGTTGTTTTGAAAAATCATTTTAGAATTTTTTGTAGTTGATCATTTTAAATAGTAATAGTTTACGACCAATGATCAATTTAATTTTAAATCACTCAAAACCCAAAATATGAAAAATAAAAGTCTTTTCTTAACTTGTCTTGATTCCTTGGGCTTGACTATGTCCATTTGCTTGGATCATCATGAGAGGATTCCACTTGATTTTATTTATTTTTGAAGCATGCACTTGAGTGAATTCATTAAGCTTGATGGACTTTGTCATTCTTTGGTCAACAATCTTCTTTGACCTAAATGCCTTATTTGCATTGTCACTAGAATAAAATATTAGTCCACATCAACAACGCCTTGTTATCATCAAAATTACTAAGATGGCCTTAGTTGAAAACCCTTAGGACTAACAGTCTCCCCCTTTTTTATGATGACAAAACATTAGTTCCTTGTTAAATGCAAATAGTAAAGCAAGGAAATAAATTGATAGAGAACTATGATTTTTCACATATTGCTCCCCCTATCAACTTGTAAATTTGAATTCATGCCTCAATAAGAATAAATTTAAACAGTTAGGCATTATTTTCTATATCTCCCCTTATTATCATGTAATCATTGCAAGTTTGGGTTAGAAAGTTATATCACATTTTATGTTTAGTTTATGCATTTAGATATTATAAATAAGCACACATATAATTTACACAAAACATAAATAAGAGATATTGTAACCCCACTTCCAAAAAAATGGGAGTTAAACGAATACCATGTCATTAGAACCAAAATAATAGCTTACCAGTGCATTATACCGCAGTATCAAGAATCAGATCGGATCAAAGTAAGAGTTGACCGGTCATGAATCAAATTGACCTAGCCAAGGTCAACTACAGCCATTTGACTAGTGATCCAACCATCACCAACCTAAAATAGTGACACATCACCAATAATTAATAAATAATAAAAATTATTTATTAATTACCAAAAATAGAGAAAATGCCAAATATATGCATGAAATGCAAAGAAAAATAAAATAAAAATACAAAAAATTATTTTACGTATTATGTGACCTATACATAATACAAGAGACCCTAATACACACACCAAGTGTGTGGACAGGTGTAAATATGTGTGTGCACATATATAGAGAAAAATGAAAAAAAAAAATAAAGAAAAATAATTAAAAATTATTTTTGACCACCATGTGACTTACACATGATGGAAAATTTTGAAAATATACATAAAGGTGAGTTAGTGTGTGTAAGTGGATGTATGTACACATATATAATATAAGGTAACTTGTAAAAGGAAAAAGGAGGAAAAAAGGGGAGGTGACTTTGCACAAACCCACACTCCATTCCAAAGCTGCAATAAGTACAAGTCAGCCAGCAAGAGAGAGAGAGAGAGAGAGAGAATGTGAGAGAAAGTGAAATGTATATACACATGTCTGTATGTGACAAGCTATACAACTCACACTTTAAGAGACTCAAACTAACAGAGGAAAGAATGGAGATTCGTGTAGAGGAGGGAGACGAGCTGCTAGGGCAGAGAAGGAAGAAAAGAGAGAAAAAAAGAAGAAAAGTCTCAAACTCAACCAAAACAAGGTTAGAGCACACTCCTCTTAATCTCTTTAAGTTTTTGTGAAAGATTTAAGATGAAACTACATGGAAAATGGGTTTGAAAGACCTTAGAAAGCAGATGGGCACAGTGACAACCATGGCCGACCACCAAGGTGGGTCATCTAAAAAAATGAACACCAACCTTAGTTTTAAATACATGGATCAAAAGAGCAACAAAAATGGATCACACAAAGACTTGAATCACTAAAAATGGTGGGAAAATGAGTGAGAAACAACTGCTCACAATTGTAGGGTAATTATTTGGAAAGATATGGTTCGTGCGTTGTTTCTTAGTTTTAGGAACGGGAAAATGTTCTCCAAGCTTCCAGAAGTACAATAGAACAAAAATTCTGTCAAAACCATGAGTAAAACACCACAAAATGAACTTGAAATTTAGTCATCGAAAGTCGGGCTCCATCGGAGCAACGACTGCAACTCCAATTTTGACGACCTTAACCTAAGCCAAAGTGGAAACCAACCTTAGAAATGAAATCCTTGGGTGAAAACGATTTAGAAACACGTGAACTGGTCACCTGAAATTTGATCGTCGAAGACCGTTGTCACCAGAGAAGGCAACCAGCATTGGCAAGCCTCTCTGTTGACCAATTAATGGTCAGACGGGTCAGATATCAGGTTTGGGTTGACCCATGCAAAAAATGGTTTTAAACATAACCAAAACGCTGTTGTTTTGGGATTAAAGGAATTAATAGAACGGCGTCGTTTTGCTGAGGTGAAGCTTACGCAATGATGACATCATGGACCGGATTGAACTGGTCAATTCTTTAGGTTAAATCAACGGTTCACTTGCAATATGGCCAGACCTGTTGGTTCCATTAAGAATTTAAAGGGCTCACTAGAAAATTACTAAACCAATGATTCAGCCTTAATTGGCTGAACCAGAACTTCCTATATTTATAATTTGACCCTAGAAGTCTATATAAATTATATTTAGGCCCAGAAAAATAATTAATAATTATTTTTAAGCCCTCAATTAATTAGATAAAATTATTATTTTACCCCAAGGCCCAAACACAGTGTATCAAAGGCCAATTAAAATGCAATAAGAGTCTAACCCAATATTTTTTGACATTACAAACTCAATGACGGAGTCTGATTTTGGAAATTGGACCCCGAAATACATGAACGGACAAATTGGACTAATTTCAAATGTGTCCTATTGTATTAGTTTGGCTACCAAATGAACACCAATGACTATGAGGGTACCTACCCTAAGGTTTTTCGACGTTCTAAACTCAACAGTGAAGTCTGTTTCATCAAACGAGATACCAAAAATACAGACACATAGAAATGTGTAATTTCTAGACTGTCTTAATGATACACTGGCTACAAAACTGACTAAGAAAAATTAGAAAGGGGCAAACTTAACATTATTAAAGGCTCTAGACCAAATGGTAAGGTCTAATTGAGTATTCAGGTACCCTAACATAGTCCTGCATAAAATAGAAAAATCACAAAAATTCCCCTTGACCAAAAGTAAGCTATGTGAAAGCTAATTAAGATCTACAAGAGGCTAAATTTAGTATCTTCGACATTCCAGACCTAATGGTGATGTCCGTTTAGGAAAAATAAAACACCAAAACAAACTAACAAATGACAAACACGTCCTTGAGACTTAATTAAGCTACCAAAAGAGTATAAGACATAAAGATGAACCCATACCAATGTTTATAGGAGCCTCTGAGTCCGAAAATGAGCTCTGTTTAAGATAATTAGGTACTAAAAGCAAGACATAAGAATGATAAAATTACCAAACTACCTCGACAGCTTAATTAACCAATCAGATGAACTCAGAAAGTAAAAGAGAGGCATGAAATACCGAACATTACAAGACACATAAAGGGAAAATAACCAAAATGTCTCTAGAGGATAAAGTAAGCCAAACGATGAACTAAGAAGTATTAGGAACCCTAATTAAAGACCATAAGGGAATCCTAAACAGTAAGACTAAGTCCAGAAGAGACTAAGTACATTAAGCAAACAAATATTAAGTTGAGTATCCATACTAATAGTATTGATGCATTCCAATCCATGTTTTAGGATCACCAGCAAACAAATAGAGAAAAGAGGAATATTAAGGCAAGACAAGTAAACAGGTAACGGTGGACTATGGACCACAGGTGAGTAACCCTAAACCTTGAAATGAGTCTTTTCCATTAAATATAGTTCTCATAGTTTTATGATAATACTTGTAGTGCCTTTATAGTTTTATGATGTTATATCAAATATTTTAACTACATGATAGTTTTCAGAATATAGTGATTGATATTTGAATTGCATGTTTTTAAGTAGCATCTTTTTAAATGCTTATCAGTATATCTTTAAATGATTTATATGAGATGAATAGCTTAATGAAAAGTTTTGCAAGCATGATTTAGCATGAAACTATATGCCTTACAATGTTTTCAGTTCATGATGAAAAGTCATGCCCAGTTGGGGGGGTTAAGCCATATTCATGACATAGTCATGCCTGGTTGGGGGGTTAAGCCAGGTAGTGTAAGCCCAGAGCTCTAGATTACAGCTTAGTCGCCCAGGTGACTATACAAAACAAGATTTCATAGCCGCCTAGGTGGTTATACAAAACAAGATTAAAGAAAGAAAAATTGGCATATACATTGTTTCATCACTCAGTTTTCAACTATATCTTTGTGCTTACTATGTTTTACCTTGCAAAACTATTTGGAAAAATAATTTTCATTTCCTTAAATGTCTTATGATCGGTTATACGAATACGTTTAAGAATGCCAGTAGCTTTTAATACAGCTCTTTTAACTATTATCAATGAAAGCCAAGAATGTTTACAAAATCCATGAATGTTTACAAAAGTTATAAATATTTCTACATGTTTATGAAAGCCATGAATGTTTATGAAAGTCATAAATGTTTCTAAATATTTATGAAAGCTTATGTAAAGTCACGAAAGGTTTTAAAAATGGGTTTTAGCAAAAACCCACGACAGGAAACTTGCGTTACTCACAAGCTTTTCGTAAAGCTCACAAGTTTCATCTTGTGTATTTTCAAAAAAGACTAAGAAGCTACAGGTCCAGATACTAGTGAGCTATGATGAATAGAGACTCTAGCTAGAACAGGATTTGCATCCCAGCTATGGAAGTACTAACTTGAGGTGACAAATACCATATTATTGTGATAGATTAGAGTAAGGATAGAATGTGAATGATGTAATAGTTCAAACACTTATATGTGATGTAATGTTGGGCTCATATTATTGCAACTCTGATGTAACGTTACTTATGCTCTGCCAAGTGTGACTGCATTCAAACAAAAAAAATTTACAAACTCAGATTTTCACTACAAGTTTTTATACAACTAAATGCAATCTAATTTGTTATATAAAGAGGCCTTCGATTCAACATGTCATCAATATGCTAAAAAGAGTTAGCATATTAGCGAGGTGTCTAACTAGCTGGTCATTATCCCTAATCTGCATAAGGTGGTATTTGGGATTTGATAGATATAATAAAAATATGTTGTTTTATTCATGATGGTATTGATCTTTACAAGTATTTCTTTCCAAATCAAAGCATCAAAAATAGAAAATAAAGACAAAAGAAAGATCTACAAGAAAAATAGTCTAAAAGCCTAAGAAGAAATCTATTTCTTCTTCTTCTCCTTTCTTTTATTTCTCTCTCTTTCTCATCTTCAAAATTTACATAGGGTTATTGGGGAGCTAGTGGTCGATGTCTTGTGCTAAATATGGTTCTAGAAAATCCTTGATCTCAAGCACCTCTATTTTAGTCTCTCTCTACTTCCTCTCATTATGCTTATAGAGAGCATCGACACATAGCTTGAGTATGTGCACGTCATTCTCTATGGCCTCAATTCGTTTGGTTATGGAGGCCATGGTTTTGGAAAGGTTAGATTCTATGGTCCAAAGTTAGTGTTGGATTCTGGAGTTCATTTCCCAGAGAAGGGTGGTGAGAGCAAAGGAGTCCAACATTAAAGCCAATGGAGGAGAAGAAATGGTGGTCTGTGTGGTAAGGAGAGTGGATGAGTGAGGCTCTTGGGTTTATTTGAGTTGTGGTGCTGGAGTGGATTTAGGACCCGTTCTGTGATTTGTTTCCTTGTACCCCATGGACTTAAAAGTCCCCTTGGAGTAAATGTCCATGTGGATGGGGGGATAGAAATCAGTTTTACTACCAAGGTCGATTTGGTAGCATTTGGAGAGTGTGGTGAGTTGGTTTCCATGTGGAATGATGTCTTTCTTATTTTTAAAACAACCATCCGTATGGTGAAGGATAATGTGTGGGAGGTCAAATTTTTTGTGGTTTAGAATGTACCAAATGAGGAACACGTCTATGTATGAAACAAAGTCTCGTCCACTAGAACATGGAAGGATGTTATAGTTGATAATGTGGTGGATGAAATGAGACTCAAAAGTGAGTTAGGAGGCTTTCAATTTGAAAGGCCTTGAAATGGAAAAGTCACCGCATATTTTTTGTACGATTGTGAGGGGGTGGACCCTTCATGCACTACCCAAGAGTTGATAGTGAACTCTTGGAATTCCCCTCAAGGAATATTGAAGATTTCAAAAATAGACTTGAGAGAGAGTGAGATGGGAGTGTCTAAGATCTAAGACGATGCATTAAGGCCCTTGGGCACCTCAAAAATGTGCATATAAAAGTTGGACAAGATATGTGTATTAAATGTTGGAAGAGGAGAGGAACTTGGTCCACCTGATAAAATCGAAGTGTGGCCCAATAAGAATGGATTGGGATTCAAAGAAAGGGGTACTAATGGTTTTCCCATACTCGATAATATGGTATTTGATGTTGTCGTGGAACTTTTGGACGATAAAGGTGTTGAGGAAGACTTAATATCGTGATGGGATTTTGTTTGGTGTTTGGGATCGGTGTCTTCTCTAGGACACTTTTCTAGGGATTTGGATGATGGGTTCCTGGTTTAGGGTGCCATAAAAGAGAGATCAAAAGGTTTTGAGAAGGGGTTGGATCGTTCAAGATGTTTAGAAAGAGAGAGAAGTTGAAGAGTTGAAAGAGCGCACTTTTTGAAATGTTCAAAAACTGCTTCAATTTTTATAGATTCGACCAAATTAGTCAACAGGTTTGGACTATCAGTCGACTAGTTATGCCCTATTTTTTGGGGCGATTGACTGGTAGGTCTAATTGTTCAACCAATGCCTTTAATTCACTCCTTAAAAACCTAATCAGTCGACTGGTTTTCCCATGCATTCGACTAATTCTATACATCAGTCGATTAGTAAGTCGAATGACTTGACCAGTGGTCAATTTCTTGTTTGCCTAACTAACTTAAGTGGACATTTTGGTCGACCGTTCATATTATCGGTCGACTAGCCTTAAAAGATAGTCAACTCATTTGAGTAGAAGTGATTCTTATCACTTAGTTACTCCAATCCTTTGAATCAATCATTCCTAGTTCTCTTCTAATGAAGTAAAATGTCTCCTCTTGGTGTGGTTTGGTGAATATATCCATCAATTGATGGTTTGTATCGATGAACTCAAGAATTACATCACCATTTTGCACATGATCCCTAAGAAAATGGTGTCTAATTTCTATGTGTTTGGTTATAGAGTGTTGAATTAGGTTTTTACTTATGTTTATTGAACTAGTATTATCACACTTAATTAAAATTAGATCATATTTAAGCTTAAAGTCTTGAAATTGTTGTTTCATGTAAAGTGTTAGAGCACAATAACTCCCAACTGATACATATTCTACTTCGGTCATAGACAATGCTACAAAATTGTTATTTTTGCTAAACCATGACATAAAGGAATGTCCAAGAAAATGGAAAGTCCCACTTGTGTTTTTTCTATCAACTTTGCAACCGAAAAAATCGGACATCCGAATTGCTTAATAGATCAAAGGATGTGTTTTTAGGGCAGAATAATCCTATTTTTGTTGTTTCTATTAAATACCTAAAAGTCCCTTTTACAACTTTTAGGTATGATTCCTTAGGACAAGATTGAAATCTTGCACACAACCATACATTAAACATAATGTTCGGTCTACTTGCTGTGAGATACAAGAGACTTCCATTCATACCTCTATATTTCTTAATATCTATATCTTTTTCTTTGTCATTCTTTTCAAGTTTGGTAGTAGCATTCATGGGAGTACTCATGGGTTTTGTGTCTTTCATGCCAAACATTTTAAGTAATTTTTTAATATATTTAGATTATTTGTAATCCTAAGAAGAAGTTTAATTCTCCCATCATGCTCATTTCAAATCCATCTTTCATACTTTTAGCAAAGTCCTTGCATAATCATCGACATATATTTACACAATGAGAATTTCCTTCCTTTTTCTTTTTGTAAACAAAGTGGGATCTATTTTCATCTAATGAATTCATTCTTGGTGAGAAAACCACTAAGTTTTTCATACTAAGCTCTTGGAGCTTGCTTCAAATCATATAAAACTTTAGTTAGCTTATATACATAATTTGGATTTTCATGATTTTCAAATCCGGAAGGTTGTTCAACATATATTTTCTCGGATAAAAACCCTTGTAAAAATGCACTCTTTACATCCATCTAATAGAGTTTGAAACCTTATGGAATGCAAAGGCAAGTAGCATTCTTATAACTTCTAGTCTAGCAACTGGGGGAAAAGTTCATGCATACTCAATGCCCTTTTCTTAGTTGTATCATTGTGTCACGCCCCCAACCCAGAGGGCTGGACTAAGGGATCATTGGACCCCAATCAAGTAGGTAATAGGACTAAACATCCTAGTTAAGTACATAAAATTCAAGTCATTTTAAAAAAAAAAATGATTTCCTTTAATTGGTTTCGGTTCGGCTCCCTGATTAAACTTGTTCAAGTTTTGTAACGGGATTAAATAAAATTGCTTACATTCAAGGGTACTATGTCAATCATCCAACAACAGGGTACTACAAGGAAACATCCAGAGCTGACTCTACAATCTAATAGATGTATACATGTCATATACAACAATAGTCTAAAGGGTACAGGTACCCTTAATAAATAAATGAATAAATACAAGGAGGTAATTAAATGTTATACTTACTTCAGTCCATCCTATACTGCTCCTGCAACTTTCTTCTATTAAGTCAATACATGTCATTCCCATGAACAACAGAGGTGAGCCATAATGCTCAGTAAGGTTTTCCAAAACACACAAGCAAGTAGCATGCCAAAAACTAATGCAAGTCCGTAGAGGACAAAACCTATGGTCCAATATGCATCACAAGTCCACCATATTATCATATTTCAAACACAGGCATAAACATAAGCATCAAAAAGGCATCGCACCACTATATGTGGTTTGACAATAATAGACATGTAGTCAATATATAGAGGGTTGGACACATGACATAATTATAAACATATAATCTCATGAAGCACCTCCATTTCCTATTTTAATGCAACAAGAACAATGTATATAAATACATAACCAATCACAAGATGCAAGTGTAACCCACGAAGCACCTCCATTTCCTGTTCAAAGCCACAAGAACAATGTATACATTCATAGCTAAGCAACCATTCACAATTGCCATAGTATCACAACTAGCAATGTACAGTCCATCGATAATCGTAGTGAAGTATCACAAAATAGTCAAGGGAAATAACCTCAAGTGAATCAATCTACACCAAAAAGGATAAAGTCTTATAAATCTTATCTCATTCTCTCAACAATCTCAATCCCATGAATATTCACCTAATTTGGCTAGCTCTCAGTAAGCCTATGTGCTTTCCGGGTTACTAACCCGATGGAAACAAACGACCACCCGTGCGGGTTTACAGATCGTAAGTCGAGGGAAGACACCATCTCTATCATAAATGGAACCTCGGGTAAAGCGCAATCTCACCAGGCTCAATAGCACACAAAAGACGTGACTAACTCTCATCCCAGGTCTTTTTCTCATATGTGTTCTTTTTCACAATTCTAATAACTCAATCCACACCACAAACAGTGCTCATAAACATCAATGTCCTCTTAATTCTCACACCGCTCAAGTATAGTCAACAATATGCATATCAGCATCATTCATATCCACAAAAAACTAACAACCATAAGAGAGGATATATGATTTAATGAATAGATACAGAAGTAACAACAATCATATATATCCATGATAGAAACAGAAATCATGATAAATATCAACAGGAAAATCACATGTATCTAGTACCATCATGCAATTATCCAACATCATAGCATTCAATATAACAATCACATTATACTGATAATGTAATGGCAAGGTATCAAATGATACAAATAAACATATCATGTGAATAACATAGCAAGTATACATATCAACACTTCAGGACATTGTCCTAGTCTCGATCCTCATTCCACTACAATGAAATACTACCTGTGTCTTTCATAATGTTTTTCAATTGTCTTATATATTTTCCTATTCTATTCCTGAGACCACCCTGGCCCATAGCACTAAGGTATCGTATCAAGTCTTACGGTTCTCTATGGCCAATTTCTCATTAGCCTACACCTCGGGTACCCGTTTGCCCAAACAGATATCAAAAACGTGTTCACGGGCCTCAAAAATCCTAAAGAGGCCCTATCGTATTGGTTCTAATTCATTTGAATGTCTTTTACACCCAAAAGGGCATTTTCAAAATTTACCGAATAAGTTATGCGTCTATTGAGACACTGTTTCACAAACTGACCTTGGAATCAGATTCAGAAGGTCCAAGAACCATAAGAATACCCTCTTTACATTTTAATAACTCTTTTAGATGTATGTTCCATACCTAGTGGAATTGTGGTAATTTTACATGTTCATGTAGGAACAATCACGTGTCCCTATTTCATTAATCTAATGTCATATTCGAGTTCCAGGCATTGAAAAATCTTGGAAACGCCTCTTTCGAATTTTAATTTAGTTTTTAATTGTTCAATATATCTCTAAAGGTATAATTGTTATTTTACCAATTTATATGGGACCATCACCGGGTCCCCATTTGTCCAATTTAATCACATATTTGAATTTTGGGCATCTGAGGGATCAGTGACTGAACTGAACTGGCTTGGTCAAGAACCCACCGATTCAACTAGTTCAATGTGTCATCATGAAGCAAGCATGGCATCATCAGTCACTTAATCAAAACGTCGTCGTTTTAATAAGCCTTTAGATCCAGTTACACGTGAGTAAGCCCAAAACCAGTATCCAACCCGACTTGACCCATTAACCAACTCGAGTTAATAGTTGACTTGGTCAACAGAACCCCTGCCAACGCCGATCGCCTTTTCCAGCAATGGTGGTCGACAGCGACTGTTTTTCGGAGACAAATCTTGCAAGTTCTGACTTGGTTTTTTCCAAGGATTCCGTATCCAATATTAGAATTTAATTTAGATCGGTTTAAAGCCTGTCGAACAGTGGGTTATAGTGTTATGCCCCAAGTCCCCAAAGATCTGGGTTGTGATCGAGTCCCTATGGTACGTCTAGTAATATTTAAAGTTCACCTTACTTGATCTTCATTCCATGAATTATACTATTTGCTACTTAACTATTATATATTGTTTCTTGAAGCCCCATGCATCAAAAACAAAAAAATAAATCAAATTCATTTAGGATACAACTTACGGTTCTTTTTTTTTTCACTAAATACTTCAACCCTGTTTGAAGCCCCATATCTCTCAACTCATAAGACCTAATATCTTGAACTTTTTAGGGCATGTTCTAATATGATTCTACTTTTAGTGAGCTTTTTAATTACTCAAAAATACATTCGGTTGCTCAAGTTATTAATAAAAGGGTGAAGGGAGGTCTAAACTGCTCTATGCACACAACAAGTCTGCCCTGTTTAAAGCTCTGTATCTCCCAATTTATAACATCTTCTATTATAATATTTATACTCCATATTCCAATATAAGTCTAGATTCCATAAAACTTAGAAGCACTCAAAAAGAGTACCTAGAAGTCAAGTTATGGACTAATTTGTAAACAGCTGTTAAATTCTATGCAGGTTTCTTAAAATCAGCATAACTCCCTAAATATTTGCCTAATTAAGGTCGTTCTTGAGCCATTTGAAATATAAGACAAGGAGGTTTAATTTTGTAAAATATGAGATTCTAATTCCATGGGATGTAGGAGATATGGTCTTTCAAATGGGCTATTCTACACAGCCTTTAGCAAAAATACTAAACTCGTACTAATATCATTTCACATCTAGTTATATACAATTTAAAATACAACTACATGTTTCATTTCCAAAAATAAGTACACAAGTAAACAAACTTCTCACAAAAATTTCATGATGTCCAAGTTAACAAAATAAAGGTCCTTCTACAGGAGATTTCAATAGTTCTTCAATTTCTACCCAACATGACCTATTTCAAATATATACATGTTCAAGAGTTATTCAAAAATGAACATAAATACATTCTTCACATGATGGTCATCCAACTATACAAAAATGATATCTTCCCAAAAATATCTCAGTGATAGTGGTCCTTCAATTCACAGTCGTTTCCTTGCCCGCTCCTACATCTAGTAGGGGTCAGTTCAACAACCCCAGTAGAAGAAATCTAAACATAGGCAAGAATATGTGGTGACACGTGTATACTTGTGCACGTGTAGTGACAACATCAAGCATGCTTTGTCAACAATAAGAATTCAAACCAAAAACCAAGTTCTCATGTGCCAAAGCATATAAGCATTACAAAGAAGCATTATCAAGGAAATCAATGTATATTATTCCAAAATTTAACATTTCATTCTACTTGAGTTCTTTCAATTATTCAAAGTTCTCAGTTTTCATCTCTCAAGTCTTAATTCCAATACTATATTCCTAGTCAACCCCTAGTAAGCCTTGTGTGCTTTACGAGCTACTAATCCGATGGACACATATGACCACCCGCGCCGGTTTACCGCTCGCAAGCCGAAGGGAGACACCATCCTGAACACTAATCAAAATCTCGGGTAAACGTAATCTCACCACGCTCAAAATCACACAATTGACGTGCCCAATCTTAGCCCCATGTTCATCATTTTTCAAGTGTTCATTCTTACACTTCCAAGGACTTATGATTCATGTTTCTGTTCAAAATTCATTATATTTTCATCATAAGAGTTAAGAATTTAAGTAACTTTATCTAATTTTCATAATTTCACATCAATTATTCATTCAAGCAATTTCACAAACACCTTGCATGTCATTTACAATATCAAGCATAATACACATAAAACCCCCTTTGTGATTTCACCAATCAAACATTTTCGCAATCAATCAGGAATTATATCAACATCAAGATAGGATAAAAACCATTTATTTCATAACAAGAATTCAACTAATTCATAGATTTTCAAGGTACATGCAACATGTCACGCCCCGAATTTTCATAAACCCGGGGAGTGAGTGAAATGAATTAAGACAAATAAATAATAGGCAATTAAATAGATTTAGTTGATTACTCATTTATTTCTCCATGTTTCCCCAAAATTAATAATGAACATTTATTAACTAGACTCACCCAAGATGAGTTCCAAATAGTAGTCAAACACCTCCCCCAACCAATGGTCAAAATAGTCTAAGTCATGTCCAAGTAGGTTCTCCAAAATAGTCCCAAAATGTCTCTAAATATACCTTGAAACAATGGCCCAAACGGGCCCCAAATGCCCAAGGCATAAACCAAGAATAGGTTAAAAAATCCTACCTCAAGTGGTCTAAGTAAGTGGCCAAATATGGCAATGAAATATGACTAAAATGTGTTCTAAAAAGGTACCCAACATGGCTTGGTATAATGGCCTAAAATGGGCTCCAAAAAGTGGTGTCAAACATGGAATCAAATGGCCTTGAAATGGCCTTGAAAAGTGAGTCATGGCATGCCCATGGCATGGCCAAGGCACAAAGGCGTGCAGGGCATGGCAACAGGTGCGCAGCAAGGTAGCAGGCTGGGTTGCAGCACGCGCAGGACGCGGAGGGGCAGGCGCACCCCGCGTAGAGGGGGTCACTGGGCGCACGGGGCACGCCCGGGATGAGCGGCGCAGGCACGCACAGGGCTGGGCATGGGCTGGAGCTGTCCTATGCTGGTCTGCTATTGGTTCACTGTAGCTACTGTTCATTGCTACAGTAAACCAATAGCTAAAATGCTACAGTACCAAATTTTCCAACCTTGGCCAAAAATCTTGATTTTGATATTTTTATACCCATTTCAATTTAATTCATCACCAAACTTGGTGTGGGGCCCCATAACATGTAAAATGACCATTTTACCCTTTTTCCCTTAATTTTCGACCTTAAGTAATTTTTGGACTAATTAGCCCTTATTTCTATTTCCTTACCTTTCTTTTTCTTCTTAATTCATTTATTATCTACATGGAAAATATAGGCATGCTCTTCCACTACACTCAATCTAGTTGCTATATTTTAAAAAATCCTACCATAATTTTCTTTGTTTTCTAAGCTTTTTCACCTAATATTTCTAAGCTTTTTCACCTAATATTTCTCAACACAATCCACTACTCTCAAACTAGCAACCAAACAACATCCTTTAATTCAATTAAGCATTCATACATCATTTAAAACCTATAATCCTCTATACATGCACATATACTTAAAATTCGAAATGTTACAACCTCATGCTCATTACAAATGAAGGGCCTTGCCCATAGTTCCTATACTACACAAGGTCTTACAAGTTAATTACATATATCTTAGGGCTTATGCCCTCATACAACTCAAAAATATTCCCCAAGAGCCAAATTTTCTTCATGGTCCATTTTCCCTCCATTCTTCAAGACTTCATCAAGTCTCAAGTACTGGGAGCCTCATCTGTAATATATGACTCCCATAAAAGGTCAGCACAACTGCTGGTATGACATAATGCTAATATAAAGAACAAAGTTAAGGCGTGGCATGTGCAAAGTGTACATTTGTAATCTATATGCGTTCCAATTCATCAATGCAATGCAAAGGCAATATGCATGACTCACACATGCAACTCTATGCCCAACACATGTCTCGTTTCACGGTCCTTCCTCGTTGGATTCGCGAGTACCACTTATATGTCTCGTTTCACGGGCATGCTCCTGTTAGATTAACGAGTACTAAATGGCCAATTTTGGGTTTTTCACCACAGGATCTACACCCTCATAATGCATAGCACCAAAGTGCTCAACACACGCCATGTTCCAAAGATTCACGTATGCCAAGATGCCTTGATTTTTTTATGTAATTTCAATGAAGCATTTCATCAAACACATGGAGTATGCCTTAAATAATGCATTACACATAAAGCAACTATAACTTTTGAATCACAAAACTTTGTCTACATGAATCTAGCATGTAATCCAATCAATTACACATAAAAACATATTACATATTCACAACCTTACCAAATTCTCAAAGATTACAAAATACATAAAGCACCAACACATTGAATAAGTCATAACTTTTTAACTACAAGACTTTGTCTACATGAACATAAGCTAGAATGCAATGAATTATACATATAGTCATATTACATGTTCATCACTTCAAAAAATTTCCAAAGAATACATAGTACATAAGGTATCAACCCTAGGTTTTCAAAGTAACTATAAGCTAGGTGGTTCTCCAATAATAAATAAGCATGTAAGTCATACAATCAACATATAAAAACACTCCAAAACTTAACCCTATTCTTTATTTAGCAAAATATCATATCTAAAAGGGGTTTTTCTCAATCCTAGGGAGTTATGCTCACTGTGCAGCCAAACCAATCAATAAGAACGTAGCCCTTGACGTGGGGAACAACTTCCTAGAAGGAAGCCTTATGAAAATCCAAGCCTAGAGATGAGTTTTGGAAGCTTGAAAGTTGGAAAAACCTAGGTTTCCTTCACCTTTCTCTCCATGAACGAGCTTCTGTGTTTGCTCCAGACCAAATTATGAAATTTTTACACTAAGGGGTCCTATTTATAGTAAAAGGGCCAAGGGGTAAAAAGACTATTTTGCCCTTAATGAGTTCGGGACCCCATTACACTACAACTCGTCCTGAAATGCCTCAATTTGACATTCTACTTTAGCCAAAGTTCTTAAAATTATTTTAATAAAAATTTTCCAAAAAATTTATTTTTGCCTATTGGCGGTTTCGGCCAGGCCCACCCGGGATGCCCTTTTCGGGTCTATTTTTTCAAACTATCTCCGATTAGGCTCAAATTCTCACAGGAGGTGTATTTTAACATTATAAGCATATTTTCCTTCTATGGAATGCTCAAAATATGCTTCTAAACATGACTTATGTCTAAATGATGCATGTGTAGTGCCATACCGACAAATAGTGCATGAATAGTGTCCTACCGGAAAAACGAAAAATTTATCCTGATTTTTTAGGTCTTTACACAACATATGCCCAAAAATGAAAAAACTCACAATTCTATGACAATAGATGTAGATAGACATGCAATGAACTTACCTACACACTTCCTGTACCTAGGTTTAGAAATCCCCTACCTCAATTCTTTAAGTAGTGATAGAAACCCCAAATGTGTTCTTGATGGTTTTGGCTAGAATCTTTGAAATCATTAACTTCACTTGGTATTTGTAGGATAGAATAGGGTTTGTGCTTCTTCAATCTTCCAAAAGGTGTCACAAATTCTTGAAGAGTCTCCCAATTTCCTTGCTTTCCCTTTCTTCTTCTCTTTCTCCCTTTCTCTCCTTTCTTTTATGCAAATGTGTGTGTGTTTCTAGTGTACGTTTTAGGTGTGTAGGGATTTTGGCTTTATAAAACAAAAGTAAGACAAAATGTGAACTTGTCTTTTTGCCCTTTCTTATTTATTTTCCTTTTTTTTATTTCCAAGCCTATTTTAGTCATTTCATTTAACAAATTTTAATTTTTTAATAAAATTTTTCATTATTATTATTTTATAATTTATAATTTAGAGAAGAAAAAAAAAATTGGGTCTTTACATATAGTGGCTTCTCCGGCGAAGCCCGGTTTTCCAGTGAGGATTTCATTTTCTATTTCGACACGTTTTGGTCACTATTTTTGCTCCATTCCACCTCTATTCGACTTCTGAGACCTCAAGGAATCAATCCCCGTTCCTAAAACTGATCAAATTAAACTCCACTACAAGCTCTCAATTTCTCTCTATTGATTGTAAATCGCGATATCTCACTAGTCTATCGACCATTTTCGATGATCTAAGTTGATTTAACTTCCTTTTTAATGCTCTTTCGAGCCGTGCATTTATTTCTAAGTTTCACTCGAGTTATTTCCTAAATCTTGTTTCAAAGCTTGTTAATCGTGAACTGTTTGCATGCAAGGGTTTTTGGCCCTTTTGGGCTTACTTTCTATGTCAAACATACTCTAAGTAAACACAGAATTTAAATAAGGACAGATCAGACTTACCTCGATCGAGTTTGGTTATCCCTAGTGAATCACCATTTTCTCTCTCTAGTTTTCTCTCTCCTCAAATTGGCATCCTTCTTCCACCATTCTGCTAATTCTCTTCTATGTCTGGACTTCTATTCTACCCTCAAATCTAATTACATGGATGCCTTTCCATTTCTCATTCCTTGCTTTTCTCTTTTTCTCTCTATCCGAACCTTCTCTCTCTCTCTCTCTCTACATTTCTCACTCTCTCTAGCTGCACACACGAGATCTGATACACCACCTCACACACGCAATACACAACTGATATATATATATATATGAGGCAGATTCTTGCATGCATTCCTATTGGAGGAGAGGTTAGTCAAATGAGGTGTTGACATTTGTCCCTTTTTTTGAATTTCCTACTATATAGTCATGTTATATATATCATGTGGCTAATATAGTGCAAAAGTGCTTGTAGCCTAGTTGGTAACTCTTTGGGAGTTAGTATCTATCTTTTGTAAAGTGCAAGGGTTCAAGTCTTGGTAGGAGCATTTTAAAGCTCTTTTCTCCTTTTTTTTTTCTTTTACACATGCATCATATTACATTTTAAAGTATTTTATTAATTTCCAAACTTTGCATTTAAATCTCACAAAAATCTTTTATAACCTTTGTCATATTTCTTGATTAAGCATACTTTGTTCATGCATCATTGGTCTTGCCTTAGTGTATTTCATACACTAATCTTTCAAAATTATTCACTTGTTAATCCTCGATTAACGCCAATCATAATTTGTCATCACGTTATGATCGTCGTTATTAAATCATTTTTTTACAATTGATCATCTCCAATTCATAACTAATTGCTCTCATTTATACATGTGTCTCCATATTCATAGACTATTGATCTTAAATAGAATTGCCCATAATTATTAAGCAAATTATCTAATGATAATCATCATTATCCTTAATTGTCCCACTTAATTGAGTCGGAATGTTACACTTTATATTCCTCAGTGTATGGCAATTGGTACGGGTTTCTAAAAGTTTCCAAAACTCTTTTTTTATATATACAAGCGATGTGAAAAGGAAGAAATCCTAAATACTATGTGTGTGCACAATGTGAATGGGAGAGATGAATCCTTCCATCTCATGGAGAAATCCCAAATACTATGTGTGTGTGTAGCATTTGGGAGAAATAAATCTTTTCATTTTGGAGAGAAATATTAAATATTATGTGTGTACAGAGATTCAAATTATATTCGTTCCATCTCAGAGACATGTAGTAATACTAACTCTAATATGATTTAAATTCCACATTTGAAATCAAGAAATTTTGAATAGGAAAACTTTTATGAGCATACTAAAGGTCGTACACAAAGACCTAATAGGTTAATATAACATGTGTCTAACAAATCTTGAAACTACAAAGCATTCTTGCCTCCTAAAATATATATATATATATATATATATATATATTTTCTTAAAAGAAAAAAAAAAGATAGACAGAACTAACAATAACATACTAATAGAACCCAAAGAAAAAACGTAAAAAAGGTTTCCACTAAAACTCAATTATGCAAAATGCCAAGTGGATTACAGAATTGAAATCAAACTAATTTTTTATTTACATCTGTTTTTTTATTTCTTGAATTTCTTATGAACTACACCAGCATTTGGGTTGACCTATGATAGCATTTTCCAATGTGGCTTATTAAAAGAAAAGAAGTGGTTAGCATATTTGTATGATATATATATATATGTGTGTGTGTGTGTGTGTGTTTTGGGGGGGGGGGGGGGGGGGGGTACTAATACTCCTTAAATATTAGAGGATGTGCGTCTTAATACCTCTTTAACATTTCTCTAGTTTGGAAATCGACTTATTTTTAGATTAGGGGACATTTTACAAGTCTTGATCATCATCAGGACACGACATATAGCATTATAGTACAATTACAAGGAAAAGCATAAAAAGGGTTTCAAATATTTGGACAATTTTCTTTAGGGCAAATCATGAAAATTTTGGTACAAATTCCATGTCCATGCAACATAACTCTCAAATTTTTTTAATAACAAGTTAGGATTAATATTTAATGATAGGATATTGTTTCTACGTATGGAAGATGGTTGAATTGTTGTTATGTTTACCCAATTGGAAATTGCAACCATCTAACACAAGATTTCTGCTCATAGAAAATTTCTTCAGCCTCACCAAACTTGAGCACTTGGACTTTTTCTTTGATTCTGAGATGCTAAAGGAGATTTCAAACAGTTTGAAAGTCCTCTTTGGTAGCAGCATTTCTGGTAGAACGTCACTATAGAAATCTTTATTGAGATCTCTCAAATTTAGATTTCAGTTAAGTTGAGCTTAGCAAAAAGTAGGAAAATGTTGCTTCCCTCAACCAACCAACCAACCAAGTTTGTAAAGTTTAAAGGGTTTCTTCCCTTTTCTAGCATCTGGGGTGAGCAGTGATCTAATAGACCAGGGGTTATATTTCATCTGGTAACATGCAATTGAATTTATACTTAACATAAATGATGCCACAAAAGGTTCAACCTTCGGACCCTCAAAGTTTTTTGGGCTCATATTTTCAGTCTTCCAAAAGACAGTTCAAGAAGCTGGATCATTCATTACATATGTTCCTCGCGTGACAAATCTCTCAGTTCTATAGTTTTCTGAACATATAAGTTTTCCATACAAACAACAGAGCCTCCCACAAAAATAATACTAAAAACAAGATTTTAGATGGAAATAAATATTACACAACTTAAAAATCAAAAACATATTTCACCTATATCAACCAACAAAAGAGAGAAATAGGTTAACACGTAGGTTTCTAGATATAGAACACACTAGATTCAACAATCCAGAAGCCTTGGTTTTTCTGGTTTGCGCAATGTAAATACCATGAACGAGACTACAATGTTGTGTAAGATTGTAAAACATCTTTGTACACTCCTCATTGCTCATCCTTTGCAGCCTCCTCGTCGACCGTCTCCTTGGAAGATACCATGGTATGTGAGTTTTTAAATTCTTCAAACTGCAACACAATTTAGGAAGGGGAGGCATTTAGATGGTTAAGATCTAGTCAAAGGGATATTTTGTGCAAAGGGAGAAAAAATGAAGGAAAACAAAATTGGAAACCCCTATCAAGCAGATTGTTTGCTCAAGCTATGACTAGAAAAGGTGCATGTGCTACACCCAGGCAGCCCAGCTTTGAAAGCTTATACTTGTTGTTTTGCACACAGAAAACAGAATTTAGGAACATTGACCTTCAGGTAAGTAATCTGGATCTATTTGGAAACCAATGGAAATATTGGTTTGGAAACCTAATTATCAAAAAAAAGGAAGGTGGCCTCACATTATATATAGTACATAATAGACATAAAACACATCAAGCACCATTTCATGTTTAATTCTAGACTTGTCTTTCACCATAACACTTCAAATGGAATGCTCAGTTTCGTTGCCATGAAGACAGATGAGAAAGAAGATAAGGATTCTTACATCTAATCCAACTCCAAATGTTTTAAGATCTCAAATTTTATTCTTTCCTGTACTTTTTTTTATAGGTAAATCACACACACACAACACTTGCCCCTTTAGGGGGACTAGAACCCTCAACCTCCCATATGGGAAGGTGGAGGAGGTACCAACTAAGCTAGAGCTTGTTGATTCTTTCCTGTACTCGACTATGCCCAGCACCCAAAGAACTGTACATGGAAAATAAAGCTTATGAATGCTGCAGTGATTTGGTCAATTAAGTAAGACTGCAGCTAGTTGTGAAAAAAAAAACAATATGGGTTGTTTTCTAAATTCTCTTCATGTGGAAAGTTTCAACTGTATATTCCTTCATACAGTAATAAATTTGGTTATAAACGTTACAAGAAAGAAAAAAGGATTTTTGTTGTTGTATATTGCACAGCCACAGGAGCACCAGGGGGAGGGGGGACATGAAGTTTATACAGACATAACAACCAAATTTAAAAGAACAAATAAAAGCATGTCAAAAAGATAATTGTTGTGTGTGTGTGTGTGTATTGCCCGGCCCCCGGAGCAGGGCGGAAGGGGGGACATGAAGTTTATACAAACATAACAACCGAATTTCAAAGAACAAAGAAAAGCATTTTGAGCAAACAGTGATGAAAACTATCATTAACCTCAATATTTGACCAAGATATGATTCAAATCCAACCAAAACAAGCAAGGTCCTTTACTATTCTATATGCAAGCTAAAAGAAAACTTACAGTTGATTACAAGCCTCCCATAATACACATCAACAGGAAAGTTTTTTTTTTTTTTCGATAGGTAAGAGTCAATATATTTCATTAAAAGACACCAAGGGGGTGCAACCAATACAAAAGACGGAGACAAAGCTTCTATGCTCCCATAGACATTCTATACAAAAAGAATCTAAAGACATAGATGAACCTCCCAAAATCCAAAAATAAAGGGAGCTCAACACCATAGATTTCACAGCCCATATCAGAGACTCAACCCCTTCAAAAACTCTATTGTTTCTTTCCTTCTATATACACCACCAAATGCAAAGCGGAGTCCTGCGCCATATCTTTCCCAATCTTCTACCAAAGGATCTTCCCCTTTACAAATCAAGCACCTCCAAAGTGGAACGAGGTATCACCCAAAAAATACCAAGCAATCCCAATAAGGGCCAATTCATGGTTAGAGACTCTGCGCAACTTTCTGCCTTCACCCCAAGCACGCAAGGACCTTTCACACTTCCTTGGTTCTCACTAAACATGCCTTCCTCTCCCAACCGGCTCCAATATGTCTAGATGCATTTCAAAACGAGTCGGACCACAATGGTTATTGCACTGAATGATCATCGCACTTTCCATGAACGACAAAACTAAACGTCTATTTATTGATTTTTGATAATGCAATGCACCACTGCCGCGGATCCATTTCTCAGATATTTCATCTCTTTCATTCAAAGGTGAATAACTTCCATCTCTCATTCTCCCATGTCGCTCTTTGATTCTCTCTCATTCTCAAATGATTTTCTTTTCCTTACTCTATGAAGCACGGACACTCTATTTTGGCTCACGTGTCCGTGTCAGACACATGTCGGACACCAACACTCTTGGACACTTCCCGGACACATGTCTAAACACTTAAATCATGAAAGTTAATGAAAAAATGAAAAAGTTCTTTAATTTTTTATTTAATGACTTTGTTATTTTAATATCTTAATAATATTTTTTAAATTTGTGTATTTTTATGTCAATTTTAATTAAAATAACATTAGGTTTTTATTATATGGTTATATAAAAATATAAAAAATTTATATATATTCAATGTGTCCCTAACGTGTCCGTGTCCTACTTTTTTAAGAAATAACGTGTCTGCGTATCTGTGTCGTGTCGTATCCGTGTCCCGCATCCGTATCCGTGCTTCTTAGTCCCTACTTTTCCCCCCTTTTCTTTCAATTCTTTCCTTTCTTCTTGGACCATGTGATTTTACTTGTATGATCATATTTTGTGGTGGGTCTTTTCCATTGCACACCATTTAATTGAAAAATGTCCTACAAAATTTATCTTAGGTTCAAGGGGTAGAAGCAAATATTTTTTTTGATAAGTAAAGGTAAGTATTATAAACAATGTGCCAAAAGGGCACAACCCATGTACAAAAAATACAGAGCTACATCTATCCTTACAATTAAGCTCTCCCCAAAAACCCAAAAAATCCAAGAGAGAAATGGAGTATTTTCCTACAATCCAAAAACAAAATGTGTCTAAAAAAATGCTTCTTTACTAAATGCATGAAACTTTCCTTTCATCAAAAGTACGAAGATTTAGCTCCAATCAAATTCACCACAAAAGACAGAGATGAACAATCCTCCATTCTTTCCTCCTCCTCTTCAAAGGACACGCTGCTTCCAACAAGCCAAAAAATCCCTTAACGAATGAGGCACAGCCCAAACAGCTCCAAAAATCGAAAACACCAAAGCCCACAATTCACCAACCACTGGGCAATGCAAGAGGAGGTGATTAACAGATTCATCCAATTGTTTACACATGCAACACCAATGCACCAAGATCTTCCCTCTCCTTCGAAGATTATCAATCGTTAAGATTGCCTCCCAAGCCACCGTCCAAGCAAAAAGGGAGACCTTGAAAGGAACCTTCAATTTCCCTTCCAAGGAAAGCTCTCCCCATGGTTACTACACAAAGCCCTGTGGTAAGACTTTACTGTAAACTCCCCATTTGAACAAAGAAGCCACGTTGCCATATCCTCCCTCTCCACCATCACACGTCATCCATAAAGGATTTCCACCAAAGGCAATTCCCAATCTTGAAAAGCCCTCATAAACATAGGGTTGCAGACAACTCCATCTTCGAAATAATGCAAATATTCAATGATTCTCACTTCCTTATTCACTGCAATACAAAACTAGTGTGGGAATCTGGATTTCAAAGACTAATCCCCAATCCAAACATCATGCCAAAAGCAAAGCCGAGCACCATTTCCTATCACAAATCTCAAATAACTGCAAATTCCTCCCACCCCTTTCTAATTTGTCTCCATAAACTCGACTCAACAGGCCCCTCAAATATTAGAGTTCATGTATGAAAAATTAGTAGGCTCCAGTTGGTCGAGAATTATGGAAAATTGAAATTTATGTTAATGAATACATCAAGATTGTTCATAAAAAGAAAATCTAAATTATGCCATTTCATATTTGAGATGTAGTATATCTAGAATAAACAAGGCATGCTTTGCATTCCTAATTGAAAAGAAATGCAATTTTTATTTTTATTTTGTATATTTGGCAACCATACTACTTCTAAAGCACCTTATTGTATATTTTGATTGATATACTCTACTGATCAGACTTTATCATTGTAATTTCATTCACTGATCCTACAGAAATTAAATCTGGTACTCTCAGCATTGTCCAAGTGACGCCATCACTTTGCAGTGAGTTGAAGATGCATTGCAGATAGATAATAAGATCAATCAGGGGTCCATGATTTTAAATTGTTTATATCAAGATATGTTAAGCTAACAGCATCTATTTTTTCACCAATTGTTCGTATAGTTTTCTAAGCAACCCAGTTTGGACTCTAATTAATGCAATGCAAGTAAAGATCACATTTCTAATTTCTGTATGGTATAACCAAGAGCAGGTTGTTTTGAATGACTAATCCATTGCCATAATGTATAATGTGAACCATCAATGCCTAAGTAGACAAAACCATGCATGGAGTCCTAGTTTGAAGGACTAATGCACGGCCATAATGTATAACATGAACCATCAATGTCTAAAAAGACTTAACTGTGCAGGGACTTCAAATATAACAGGAACCATCAAGGTCTAAATAGGCTTAACCGTGCATGGATCTAGTTATGGTGGTCCACGAAGTGGGTCTGTACAAAGTTGAGATTTAGGTTTGGCCCATAACATATTGATTAACACAAGTCTGAACAAGAAATTATTATATATCAATCATTTGAAACCTTGTCAAACCTACAATATCTTTTCATCATTATGAGAATTGCCTTATCTAACCCATTATTATCACCAAGTCCGACTTTATTCAACTTGCACGATTTGATCACTCAATGATCCTTCCACACAAACCCTTGATGGCCTTTGAGTAAATAACTGATGACAAAGTGAATTAATTTGATCCAAAAGATATATGTAGTCACCAAAGAATAGAGTTCTTGATAGTGTTTAGACAACTAAGGGAAAGTAATAGGATTCCAACCATTTAAAGCTATCAACATATCCAGTGGAGATGTCTTCCGCCCATTCTACAATTGCTCTGATCTTGTTGGCATCTATAATTAATTCATTTGACAAGTTTCTCCTCAAGAAACCCCTTTGACTATCCCTTCAATTTTCATAATATATCCTTCAAAGAAAGGATCATGAAGGCTATACAGAAATACTGCCTCAGGTCCTTATTGTGCAAAAAGGTTCTAGATTTTGAATTATATAGAAACTGAAGACTGCTTTTTTATTCCATCCAATGAACCCACATAAATAAATCCGTTAATTTGAAGAAGGAATGCAATCAAAAAAACTTATAATTTACATAATGAGATGGAATACTAAATGCCAGAACTTCCAAAGCATTCTTCTCCTAATGTGCCGAAAGAATAAAAGCTATGAGCATATGAAACTCCGAAGTGAGAGTTAATTCCTTTCCTTCTGTAGGTAGTTTCCATTTTAAACTCTACTTCATTTGCTTAGATGAAAAGAAGCTTTACACTGGCAAAAGTGAATTAAAAATAGGGACCAGCAAACCATATCTAAGAACATGGACCATTACACTCATAAGTAAAGCCCATGTACACCAAAAATATACAGAAGCTATACATTACTATAGATGCATACCATCCAAAAAATCTAAAGAAGGAATTTAAGGAAAAGGAGCTTGTCCCTCAAGCCCAACAAAAAGGGTTCTAAGAAAGTTGTTCTTAATTACATAAAGGGGGACAAATGTATTACCAGAAGTAATACTCGGTCTAAATGCATTACCAAGAGATTGCTTCAAGACTCAAGAAGGTTATGTCCCACCTTACCAGCAGTAGTCAGTTTGCTCTTGTTGAAGGAAGGGTTATTGCTAATAATGTGCTCATATTGCAGGAGCAAGTGCAATTAAAATTGATCTAATGAAAGGCTTTGACTCAAGTCCCCTAGCAGTTCCTCCATGAAATGCTCCAAGCTATGAAATTTCCTGTTATCTTTACTCATTGGATTAAGGAATGCATTTCTACTTGCAACTTCTCAGAGAATCTTAATGGGGTTTTGGAGGGTTTTTTTGGAAGGCAGGAGAAAGTTGAGGCAAGAAGATCCTATGTCTCGTTGCCTTTTCCTCATTGTTATTGAAGGCTTCTCTACCATTATCAACTAGGAAATAAGCATAAATGATTTCAAATTCCATCCTAAGTGCTATGAGTTAAAAATCAACCACTTACGTTTTGCTAATGATCTTTTTTAGTTAAGTGCTGCAGACTGGCAATCTATTTAAGTGCTGAAAGAAGCTTTGGATGAGTTCAAGTCCCCGTATGGTCTCAAGCCAAACTTGCACCAGAGTCAAATCTTTATGGCTGGATCAGCAATCTGGCCAGAACTGAGATTTGCGCTTAGATGGGTACTAGTTAAGGAAATTTACATGTGAGGTATTCGTGTGTTCCCTTAATCACTACCAGACTTAGCAAGAGGGACTGCAAAGCTCTTACTGAAAAAAATTCTATCTAGAGTTAATAGCCAGGTCCTTAAGGGTGTTGTCATACGCTGGAAGATTACAATTAATCCTTTCAGTTCTCTTCAGCATTCAAATTAATTCGAGCAAGGTGCCTTTATTGGGACAGGTCATGCTCTGAAACACAATGCTGCTAAAGTCTCTTGGGCTAATGTGTGTACTCCTAAGAAGAGGGTGGTTTAGGCCTTAGAAGGTTGTATGAGTGAAACAAGGCTACAATGCTCAAGCACCTGTAGAAGCTGTTTACTGACAAAGATCATCTTTGGATCCAATAGTGCCATATCTTCACAAACAAGGAGCATACATTCCTCAACTCCCCCAAATAATTTTTATTGGACTTGGAGAAAATTGCTTGGCCTGAGAGAAGAGTTCAAAACTTGTGATGGTCAGAAAATTTTCCCCTGGTATGGTTCTTGGCACCCTGCTGGCCCTTTGCTGGAAAGGTTTGGGAGTAGGATCATAAGAGATTTTAAAAGGACTCACGTGGCTAAACTTTGTTCCATTATGGACAGAACAGAGTGGAAATGGCCTACATTTTCTACTGAAGCTACTATAGAACTGAGAAGATTAACCCTGGCAGCCATTATCCTAACCCCTACAAACAAGACACTGTAATCTGGACTCCCAATGCTTGTGGGCAGTTCTCCTCAAATTCTGCTTGGTATCATCTTAGAGGGCAGTTAGCTGTTGTGGATTGGCATCATTTGGTTTGGTCCCCTAATATAGTCCCTAGATACTCTTTCATCCTTTGTCTCCTATGTAAAGATAAGCTCCCTACCAGAGATAGAATCGTCCAATGGAGCATCCCTTCTCCAACAACCTGTCATATTTGTTTTGTTCCAGCAATGATGAGAATGTTACCCACTTCTTCTTATCTTGTCCCTTCTCTAAAGAGGTGTGGAAGCAGATCCTTCAGCTGTGCTTAGTCAGAGAGAACTCCTTGGTGTGAAGAGTTGCAGTGGGCAATTCATCATATCGGGGGGGCAGGGGGGATTTTTTGAAGAAACTTATGAGACTCGACTTAGCTTCAACAGTTTATCATTTATAGAGAGAAAGGAATTGCAGATTATGGAGGGATAAATCTATGGAACCTTCCCTTACTGTTCAAGCACACTGTCTAGTTTAAAGTCTCTTCATGGAGGAAAGTCCCTAATTCTTTTCATAACTGGGAGATTAGTATGCTTTGGAACCTTCCCAGAATGGTATTCAAGGCTCTTTAGCTCTGCTTGTCTTGCTGCTGCTTGTGTTTTGCTACTGCTGGCGTGTGCTTGTTTGTTGTGTAGTTTGCTTGGGTTTTGGGGGGTTTCGTTTGCTCTTTCTTTTGTCAGCCTGTTGTTTGTTCTTTTGTTGCCTTAGGTATTTGAGATTTTTATTTCTCTTTCCTTGTTTACTAAATCTTAATTACCCAAATAAAAGGAGCAGGGGGGGCAAACTCCTTTAAGAAATCTCCTATTTCTCTCTTCATGCACAGCACCATGAACAGAAGAGGGCTGCCATCCACGCCACACGCAATCCCCTCTTCACCTTGTCTCTCCTCCAACTAATAAGAGCCTCCTTTATAGAGCAAGACATTACCCATAGTTCACTAGTGACCTGCCAACATCGTAGAAGATGCCCTATCAATTCTTCATGATGTAGGACAGATATGATACCCTAAAAATAAGGATATTTGTTTGAGAGTTGTATTAGAATTGTTTAGTTTTCAATTTTATTTTATTCCTAGTTACTCTTGTTTCCTAATTTTATTAAGATTAGTATAAAAAAATATAGGAATTAGTAGTTTCCTATTCAAATTAATAGTCCTTATTGTAGTAGGATTAGTATAAAAATAGGAATAATGGTTTCCTAGTCAAATAGTAGTATTTTAGCACTATAAATATAATGTAATAGGTCTTTATGGTTAAGTCTTTTTATCAATAAATATTAATTTCGAATTTTGGAGAATTATTTTCACTTGTTGGGTGAGGAGTCCCTATGTTACTTGATTTCTAAAGAATTCAACATGTTCGATTCTCCTTTGCACGTTTCCGTTCCGCATTACTTCATATCTCCTACACTCATTGATTTCAATTTTAAGTTGAAAGGTATTGAATGATATTAGCCAGGGTTTGTAAGAGAGAGGAGAGAAAAGAAAGGTTTTCAAATAGGTTGGAATGAATAATCCCTCATTCCTAGACCCTTCTCTTATTAATAAACATAGCATAAAAATTACATGAATACCCATCACTTAAATGTTCCACATATTTTAACACACCCCCTCAAGCTAGAGCATATATATTACACATGCCCAGCTTGCTTAAAACATTATGAAACATCTTACTTGACACCCTTTCAATCAAGATATCAGCTAGTTGTTCGTTAGTTTTACAAAAAGAGTGCAAATAAGACCATAACACAGTTTCTCTTTGATGCAATGCCTATCCACTTCGATGTGTTTGGTCCGATCATGTTGAACTGGGTTATGAGCAATATTGATGGCTGCTTTGTTGTCACGATAAAGTCTCATTGGACCATCCAAATCAACACCAAGCTCGATCATCATAATCCTCAACCACAAAAGCTAACACACCCCATGTGTCATAGCTCTAAACTCGGCCTCAGCATTGGATCTTGCAACAACTGATTGGTTTTTACTATGCCAAGTCACTAAGTTGCCTCCAACAAACGTACAATACCCAGAAGTGGATTGTCTATCTATGACTGACCCTGCCCAATCTAAGTCTGTATATGAATCTAACATCAAATGATTATGTTTAGAAAATAAAAGACCTCTTCTAGGAGCTGAATTTAGATATCAAAGTGTTCTAAAGATTGCCTCTAAACAAGATGATCGTGGAAAATGCATAAACTGACTCACCACACTCACTGCATAAGCAATATCTGGATGAATATGTGAGAGATAAATCAACTTGTCAACAAGTCTCTGATATCTGCCTGTATCAACCTCAATATCATTACTACTCTCACCAAGCCTATGATTTGTCTCAATTGGAGTATCACAAGGTTTGCAGCCAAGCATTCTTGTCTCCTCTAATAGATCTAAAACACACTTCGGCTAGAAATAAAAATTATTTTCTCCGATTTTGCAACCTCTATCCCAAAGAAATATTTTAGAGCTCCCAAGTCCTTTATCACAAATTCCTAGGTCAGATAGGACTTCAAAGCTTTAACCTCTTGGGCATCATCACCGGTCATGACGATATCATCTACATAAATTATCAGTACAGTGACCTTCCCATGCTTATGCCTAATAAAGAGAGCATGATCAGCCTGACTTTGCTTATACCCATACCTTTGCATAGCTTTATTAAACCTCTCAAACGAAGCTCTAGGAGATTGCTTTAGACCATAAAGAGACTTCTTCAACTTGCAAACTTTCCCTTCAAAAACTAAGAAGAACATCCATATACACTTCCTCTTCCAAATCACCATGAAGAAAAGCATTCTTCACAACTAATTGTTAAAGAGACCACCCCAAGTTTGCTGCTAAGAAAAGTAGTACCATAATAGAATTCATCTTTGCCGCTGGTGCGGAAGTCTCTTGGTAATCAATGTCATATGTCTACGTAAACCCCTTGACCACCAATCTAGTTTTACACATTTCCACTTATCCATCGGCTTTATGCTTTACAGTAAATACCCATTTTCACCCAACTATTCTTTTCCCTTCAGGGAGAGTTACAAGGTCACACATGTTATCCTTCCGAAGAGCTCTCATCTCTTCTACCATAGCTGCCTTCCACTTAGGATCCGCCAAGGAATTTTTCCAATCCTGTGGAACACATATAGAAGAAAGAGAATGGACAAAAGTACGATAGAAGGATGAGAGAGTATGATAAGACACAAAGTTTGAGATAGGATGTTGAGTGCAAGATTGAATCCTTTACGAACTACAATAGGAAGATTAGTATCATCTAAAATAGGAGAAGTAGAAGGAGCTATAAAAGGTTGGGAAGTATTACCTGGATCCGAAGAATCCAATTGGCAATTAGCATGAAAAGGATTAGTAGTCTCACCCTTTTTTTCTCCTCAAATAAGTCTAACATTTGTTTTGTCCCTGCACCTTGCTTTTCTTTGTCCACCTCACTGACTGGGGACTCACAAACAATGAACTGAGGTAACAGTTGAGAACAAGAAGATGAATCAAAGACAACTCTTCACTACCATGCTTCCCCTAAAAAGTACTCTTTGAACCAGAAAAATAAGGAGTAGGTTCAAAAGAGGTGATGTCCATAGTGAAAAAACGTCTCCAAGTAGGAGGATGATAACATTGATACCCCTTCTAGGTGGCTGAGTAACCCAAGAAAACATATTTCAAGGCCTTTGGATCGAGCCTACCCCGAAATGGACCATGAATATGAACAAAGCAAATACAGCCAAACACACAGGGGAAATAGGAAATACTAATGATGAAACCCTTAAGATTCAAGAGGAGATTTAAATAACAAAACTCGGGAAGGCATTCAATTAATTAGATAGGCTACTGTAAGAACTACATCCCACAATAATTTGGGGGAACATTCATAGTGGACATGAGTGAACGAGTTACTTGTAATAAATGACGATTCTTACGCTCAGCAACCCCATTTTGATTTGGAATACTGACACAAGTAATTTGTTGAATAATATCATGTGTATTCAAATACGAAAGAAATGCACCATCACCATACTCACCACCATTATTAGACCTAAGTACTTTAACCTTCGCACCAAATTGGGTAGAAATCATGCTATGAAAATTTTAAAACAAATAAAGACTTCACTTTTCGCACGAACTAAGTACACCCAAGTAACATGTGAACAATCATCAATGAAAGTAACTAACCATCGATAACCAATCAAAGTAGGGATACGAGAAGAGCCCCACACATCAATATAAACAATAGCAAAAGGTGAAGTGCTTTTATTTAAATTAAGAGGGAAAGAAACATGTCTATATTTTACAAGTTCACACACTTCACACTGAAGGTGAGAAATATTCAACTTAGAAAATAAAATATGAAACAATCTCTGCAATGAAGAAAATGAGGATAGCCAAGACGCTGATGCCATCGAGCTATCAGATCTATGGTAGAGACACTGCCAACTAGTAGACTAGAACGCTTGTTGCTCCTCTAAGGGACTAAAAGCAGAAGAATCCAAGAGATAGAGACCACTCTTCTCATTACCACTACCAATCGTTCTCTTCATGTCCAAGTCTTGGAAAACACAATGAGTAGGAAAAAAAGTCACACTACAATTTAAGGATTTGGTTATACTACTAACAGATAAAGGTTTGTAGAAAAATTAAGAACATGTAAGACAAATGACAGGGACATAGATGCAGAAACTGAAATAGAACATTTACCAAAAATAGAAGATTAAGAACCATCGGCTATCCTAACCTTGTCTCTACTTGAACAAGTGTTATAAGAAGAAAATAAATTGGACAAGTCAGTCATATGATCATATGCTCCCAAATCAATGATCCAGGAAAGATTATTAGATAAGAAGGCACTAGAGAATCAACAGAAGTGAAATGAGCATAGGACTTGGTTGCTCCTCCAATGTGACCCCCCTACCTCGTGTAAGCCCACTATGAAGTTTCCAACAACTCTCTCTAGCATGAATTGATTTGCCACAATAACCACACACAAGCTTATTCTTATCATCTGTAGTGGAACCAACAACACGAGCCCTACTAATCCCTTAGCCCTCGCTCTAAGAAGAAGCAAGGGCAGATCTCTCCCACACTAATGACTGAAGCATATCATTTCATCAACTCTCCTCTCCCTAAAACACCTGGTTGAGAGAAGGTAGAGGTTCACCTCCCAAAATCTGAACACGAATAGGATCATACTCGATATTCAGACCAGCTAAGAACTCAAAGATTCGCTGATGTTCTATCATCTTCTTAAATTTATGAGGTTCACTAGGACAACTAGCATGGAATACCTGATACTAATCCAGCTCCTGCCACATACCTCGTTGGAGGTTATAATAAGTAGTCAGTGGCATATCTCTTTGTTTGTGCTCATGAATCACTCTCATCAAATCATAAATCTAAGCAAAATATCTGAGAATAAGTTTGAGTAACAGCATCCCAAATCTCCTTTGTTATCCTCAAAAACAAATATCCATTACTAATCTCAGGTTCCATAAAGTGAAGAAGCCAAGACATAATAGTAGAGTTCTCTTAATCCCATGTGGCAAATAGTGGATATGTCTTTCGGTTCCACAATAGTACCATCGATGTAGCCCATCTTCCTTGTGCTCTTAATAAACAAGAGTGCAGAACGAGGCCAAGCAAGATAGTTAGAGCCATTAAGCTTAGCCGTGGTAATTTGTCGCGTAGGGTTTTCACAAGGGGTGCTAAACTGACCTGAAATACCACTACCAAAGCTACGAGATTCTTGGCTAACCTCTAACATACATTCTTAATTACACAATACTAAAAAAAGAGCATAAGTTCCAAGAGAACTTAACCAAGATCAAGAAATGATCAAAGCATAAGCCCATTCCTGAAAAATACCAAACAACATCAAAGAATCACCTGAGGCTGAAGAACATCCAAAAACAAACCCAAGAAGCTGAATCACATTACCCACGCACACAATGCAGTTCTAGTTCCAGTAAAGAGCCAAACATTCTGATCTCTACTTTGTTCAATCAAAAACAAATTAAATGGCCGTGAATCACTTCTAGTAAATCCCCAAGGCTTAGGCGCACCATTCAGAAAAGGTAGGAAGCAGAAAAAACGGAAAAAAAAATGCACTGAATCTAAAAATCAAAAAGTTCCATAGTATTTTTTCGAAAATAGAGAAGTGCAATCAAATGAGCACGAAAAAATTTGAAAAATCGCCATGAGATTAAGCTCAAAGAGACGACCCTCTCCATGGCTTCCGATTGCAGAAAATTGCTGACATGAGCATGACATCGTGATGACATCAGCATGGCATCATGATGACATCAGCAGAGACGTGGCTCCTTTTTCCTTCTGATGTCTTCCGATGTGTTTTTGAGAATTTGTGGAGTTTGTTTAGAGCTCTGATACAAAATGGAAAGGTATTGAATGATATTATCTAGGATTTGTAAGAGAGAAAAAAGAGAAAAGAAAGGGTTGGAATGAATTATCCCTCATTCCTAGACCCTTCTCTTATTAATAAACATAGCATAAAAATTACAATACCTGTCACTTAAATGCTCCACATATTCTAACATTTTATACTCCCCATCTCTTGCTTGAATTATGGACATGAATAATATATAAATTATTGACATTTTTAAATTGAGGTCTCTTGTTTGATTTACATAAAATGCAAAAGCATTTTTTTTTTTTTTTTTTAGTGTAAGTTGTTAGAAGAAAGCACTGTAGTCATATCTTAATCTCTTTTTAAAAAAAAAAAATTGTCATATCTTGCTCATTATTAATGGTTCCTTACATGTAAAACTATAAAGAAAAAAAAAAACATGTATGTATGTGCATCTAAATGTGCGCGTACGCGTGCAAAAAAAAGAGTGCCATATATATATAAATAAAATTTATTACATCTTACATCTTTGCAAGTTAGGTACATTTGTACAACAAACTATAAATAGTGGTACATATACTAGGGAATTTTGATGTTACTATATTTCCAATGATGAAATGGGTTCATTTTTGTTAATTTGACCTAGGCATCCTCGTAGATGTTTTCCCACAAAATCATGATCATAGTTCGTATTACCAATAAAGTTAACAAACATGCATAAATGAATGGGTTCCTTAGTATGTAAAGTACATTCATTCATCAATTTTACACTTAGGGTAAATTACATTGACTTTCCCTGAGGTTTCTGAAATTACACTGACCTCCCCTATTTACAAAATAATATACAGATACCTCCCTCCAATCAATTTAATTCTTCAAAATGACAAAACTACCCCTTTCATATTTTTTTTCAATTTTTTAAATCTTGACCAATGTTTTTTCATTTTTCAAATAAATATTGATAAAAACCTTAAAGTTATTTTTTTATATAAAATAAATATAAGTTATTTACCTTAAATTTGTTTTTAAATAAAAAAAATTTTAAAAAAAGTTAGAATATATTAGTCAAAATTGAAAAAATACAAAAATAAATAAATAAGAGGGGCAATTTCGTCATTTTGAAAAAAAATTGACAGAAGGAAGGTATCTATATATTATTTTATAAAATAGGAGAAGTCAGTGTAATTTCAGAAACCTCGGGGGAGGTTAGTGTAATTGTCATAAACCTCAGGGGAGATCAGTGTAATTTACCCTTACACTTATCAATGTATTTAAAAAAGAAAAAGGAAAGAAAGAAAATTTCTAATTAAGCTTCCAAGAATTACATCGGAAGTCCAACAATTTCATATAATTTCTTTCCTGCTTTTCCAAGCGTTACTTAATGATTACTTGGAATGATCAAAACTCACTCCTAAATCCTCATACAAAATTTAAACCAAACTTGTAACCAAAAAGCTTAAATCTTTATAACTACCCAATACCAACTTGGAAACACCATGGGAGAACCAGTGGTGATATCATGCTCCAAAGGCCCCAGTGCATATAGGCTGGTGAGTCCCAATCATTCTATGTGCTGCTAGTGAAGTTTTATTGCAAATAATATGTGACAGCTTGTCCCAGCAGTTTATTTATAATTGTTTTCCAAAACAAGTCACAGCTGAACCAAACAAAAAGGAAAAAGGTTGGGAGGAAGTGACTGAATCCATACCTCCCTGCATTTTTCTTGATGTGCTGTAAAAAGCTCATTATATTTTACTTGTAGCTCTGCCATTTCAGCTTGTAGCTTCTCATACTCGGACACAGTTGGACCACCCAATTTCTGTTGGATGAACCTGTCAAACAAAAATCAGAAGTATGTACCAATACACCATCTCATATGACAGCTATTTGAGATGTACAATTGATGAACTTGATAAATGAAATCCCAAACAAAGATGAGCACATTTAAAAAACGCTTATTGAAACGATGCGTAAAACCCAAAGGGGGTGGACGAGTGGGCGGTACATAGCAACTAAGAGGCTTGCCCCCCCACCCCAAGGTCACTAGGTCGAAACCCAACAAATGTTACTTTCTCTTAAGGCCAGTCCATATAGGGCGCTGCCCCAGCTTTAATCAGGCGCCCTGCTAGTGGACAGTGGGATTCATCCCCCAGATTAGTCGGCCCAAAGGATCGGATACCAAGTTATCAAAAAAAGAGAAAAGATGCATACTTCCCATCACATCCACCTGTTAGGATGTCTGTCTTGGTACTATAATCTTTAAAAACTCAACCTGGCACATAGTGATCCGATGAAATTTCCAAGCCAATCTTTGAATACTTATCACTAAACTAGATTGCCACTAAAATAAGAGGCCGACTCTTCTACTTGTTAATGTGCTAAATTTAGATGATTTAAGTATCATAATCATATATGACTTTCGCAATGCCCAAAGCTTGCAAAATTATAAAAAAAAAAATTATAAGGGCAATAAATAATGAAACTGAATATTTAGACATACTTCAATTAAATAGTATATTTCATAAATCATAGGAATGAACTTACTCAATTGCAGAAGAAGGTTTGTCATTCTGCTCATATAGTGCAACAAGAACTACATTAAAAATAAATAAATATAAAAAAAAATAAGAGAGTATGCATTCAGAAAAAGAAAATTAATGAATTCTCAAGTTAAAGTCTTGTGATATAAAGCAAATCAGCAAAGTTAACAAAGAGCAAAACCTTTGGTCAGAGCATCAAGAACTCCGCTAGACTCCAAATACTTCCTGAAAGCTTCTTTCTTTGCTTCTTTTTCCTGTGAAAAGCACATATAATGAAGATACAGAAGTGAAATGTAACAGTAAAAAAGGATAGATACAGTAGCAATACCCCGAGGGACTGTAATATTTCAACATTCAAATAATTATATGTGCCTGTGATGACCAGAAGAGAACAGGAACCAGACAAAGTGGTATCATTTTTCTGGCAATGAAGTTAGCTTCATTGCCAAGGCATTATAGGCCTAGGCTTTTACCGATCAAAAAAAAAGTATAGGCCTGGGCTTTAAAATTTTGTCAATTAGTAAGCACAAAGCAGGCAGTCCATGGTATTACTTCTTAATTCTTTCAGTTAGACTTTGTTGTTTCTTTGTCTTGTTCTGGGAATACAACAATCAGTAGTTATTTATCCTCCGGACTCCAGCCCAAGGTCAAAATTTGTGAATTGTGATAGTCCATGGGCATGCTTGCCTCAAAAGTTCCCAATCACTAAAACTGAGCCCATAGGCCAGCTAAAGCTTGAATGAGTTTATTCAATCCATTAATTTCAAGTTGGATATTGATTACAAGTTTTGTTCTCATTTAGCTTCAAAGATTTTTGAACCAACTCCTCTGTCTTCTTAGCAGCTGACTAACTCAAATCAACTTAATTAAGTTTCTAAATGCCTTCATTCTATTTCCGTAATGACTATATAAAAATCCAGTGATAGCAACACTTAACTAATGTTTTTATTCTATCAGCAGCATAACAGTATATTATTCTATTTCTACAACGATAAATGATAACAGTGATAGTAACTATTAACTATCTTTCATTCCCTCATAAGCATAATAGTATATCGATTTTTGTATGTATTGGAATACTATCTGTCATGCTACCTACTTATTACATTCAGCCAACAATTGACTTTAATCTTATGGTTCAGAATGATACTTTGACCTATGGCTGATTCTATGCTTCCCCTAAATGATGGACAATACCACATTGGAGAATCTTTAGCATCTATTTCTTTTTTATCTTTTTTATGTCTCAAGTCTCTTTTGCAGCTATATAATGCCAGTAAAATGGATAGAGGGAAAGATAAGTGTTTGTGACTGACAAGCACTTGCATGAGAACAGCAGTCCATCTCATATGCATAGGATTTGAAATGAAAAATTTATTTGATTATGATCCAAGTCCTAGCCCCAGAAAACTTAGCTTTATTAACTGTCAAGCGTCTTGCCACACTGGCAGCCATGATAACGAAAAAGGCAACGCTAAGGAATCAAAATGATAAAATATGCATATCCAATATTAACTATGAATATAGTGGAGAAGCATGTTATGTGTAGATTTAAGGTTTTTAGAGAGAGAAAAGAAGAGGAGAAGACATAAGATTATTTGATCATATTAATTTCTCAATCTCCACTCTTCCAGTCATTTATACAATGTAAAAACAAATGGAAGAATTATACTATTACCCTCACTAAAATATTCTCTTATTTCCCATAATAGAACTAAATAAAAGAAAATAGTAAACTAAAAGAATAAGAACGCAAACAAACATCAAAGCAATATACATGAGTATGTACATTCCCAACAAAATATATATGGCCCAACATACCAATCAAAATAAATATATATGGCCCAACATGAAAAAATTAAACCAATTTTTTTTATCTCTGTAGATAAAATCACTTGAGGGCCACAAGGGGGTGCAAGTCATGTACATGTTGAGAACACACAAAGAAAACTACAAAACTACTACCTACAACAGAAAACAAATGGAAGAAAAGATAATTTAAAGACAAGACAGTGACCTTTCTTCCATCCAAAATGGCAATAAAGCAATCAAATCCCAGCAGGCATCAATTCCAAACATCATTAAATTCCAAGACATTTCCTCGGACCTCATCCTTTGAAACTAGGAGGTGATTTCTTCCTTTCTTCCATCCAAAATGGCAATAAAGCTATCAATTCCAAAGATCATCAAATTCCAAGACATTTCCTCGGACCTCATCCTTTAAAACTAGGAGGTGATTTCTTCGTTTTATTATTACTGATCAAAAAGAATTCTCTAGGTAACGCTCATGAGGATGCCTACCCAAAATGAATACTTGAAATTAAGATATGATGGATGCTTTTTGGAGTCTTGGGCCCTAAGAATTGGAGGCAACATCATCTCGAAAGATTATTATCATGTTTTTTGGCTCTTGGGGTTAGAACAAAACTCTTTGGCTGAAAAAAAAGGCCCTTGCACAATTCAGCTCAGCAGATAATGTAATTGAAGGGGACTCAGAGAATGCCAACAATTGGAGTAAAATCTAGACCAAATGTCCAAAGACACCTGCGTGCTTTTATAAAGGAATCCATCACCTAACCTCTCCAGTGAAATCCTTGTTCATTTGGATTCAAAATTTCAAAGATTGTCCAGCACTGATGCAGATGTTCTTGTAAAAGAGAACACACGGCACATCATATACCGGACCCATAGTGATCCTTCTTTTTACCTTTGTTTTCTTTTTCTTTTTTTATCTTTTTAGGTAAAAGAATTGAGATCATATCAAAAAACAAAGGAACAAGAAAAGAACATTAAAAAATTGACCAACATATCTAATTGATACTCATCTTTAGCTTTTTGTATTAGCCCCTTTCTAAGAAGCCAGGAGCCTAAGCCACGTCCATGTCAAATGCATGTCCAAAACCGACACTTCTTAGACCCTTCCAAACAAAGGTGTCCAAAACCGACACTTCTTAGACCCTTCCAAACAAAGGTCTAAACCACTTGGATGTGTCATAATTTTAAATAAAAAAATAGAAACCATAATTTATGACACTGCTGGACCAACACTTCTTGGACACTCACCAACAAATCACGAACAAACCTTAAACATTGGGTTATGACTTTCTTTCAGTATGAGGAAAAAGTATAGCTCTAAAGAGAAACCATAATTTTTCTGACACTGGGCCAACACTTCTTGGACACTCACCAACAAATCACGAACAAACCTTAAACATTGGGTTACGACTTTCTTTCAGTATGAGGAAAAAGTATAGCTCTAAAGAGAAACCATAATTTTTCTGACACTGGGCCAACACTTCTTGGACACTCACCAACAAATCACGAACAAACCTCAAACATTGGGCTACGACTTTCTTTCAGTATAAGGAAAAAGTATAGCTCTAAAGAGAAATTACATCAAAGGTTTATCTAAAATTTAATAAAAAGTTAGACCATATCTACAAAACTTAAATTTATTCTTACTTTTCTGAAATATCAGTACATTTACATATACCTACTCAAACAAAAATACACAGATATTTGTCATGTCCTTGTTTTATGTAATAGATTATCATGATTTACAAGTTACAAACTACATGTTACAACGACAACTATTAGAATTTGTTAAAGTAGAGTTTGTCAAGTACAGGTTCGCATATGTAAAAAATATGTTTCTTTTGTTCTCCCCTACTTATGGGAACGAAACGAAATGAGGCATTTTTAGCTCTACTTTTGGACATAGTTGTTAGTATCTTACAATATGTGATACGTATCTTACGATACATTTCGATATGGACATAAAACGATATGTTTCTTACAGTTGTATCTTTTTGCACCGTATCTTACGATACGCAATACGTATCTTACGATAGATTTCGATACCCACGATACATGTGATACGAGTAATCAAGTTGAACAATATCGTTTTGACCTCTTTTTTGTTGTTTTGTTATAAATATGGAAACGTTTTTTTTGTTTTGTTTGGACCTCTTTGTAACGCTTAGAGATCTTTTTTCAAACAAGAAGGAGAGTAAATATTTTGAGAAAATGATGATGAGGAGTGAGCACATACAAGATGTTGAAGAAGAAAAAGAAGTGAAAAAATTGTTGGCATCTTTTAATGATGATGATGATGAAGATGATAATATCGATGCCATTGAAATTGGATATTAAGATAAAAATAGGATGGATTATAAAAATGAATAATAAAAGAAGTGAAAATATTGTTGGTATCTTCTAATGATGATGATGAAGATGATAATATCGATGCCATTGAAATTGGATATTAAGATAAAAATAGGATGAATTATAAAAATGAATAATTTAGGATTTTGTCATTAAATTTAGATATTGATGAACTATGTTGGAAACTTGGATTATTAAATTTTAATTTGAAACTTATAATATTTATAAATCTTGATTCTTGTATTTTTTTTTTTTGATAAGTAAATCTTGATTCTTGTATTGTATGGAATTTAAGTTGATTTTTTCTATAAGTGAGTTGAAGTGTTATTTTTATTATTTTATACACATTTTATACATTGTCTAGCATGATATGGACTATACAATGGTATGCTTGGGACATTATTTCTAGCATGGTATGGACTACACATTTTAAATAACATGAGACAAAATATTTGAAAAATGAGACAATTATGCTTAGGACATTAATTCTATCATGGTATGGACTATACATAGTGTACAAAATAACTAAAGAATATTTAGAAGACATTACTTTTTGTATTGTATGGACTATATATACATTTATAAATATATTTTAAAAAATTACACGTATCTACAATACGAAATACGATACACAATACGATACACATCTTTTGGAAATCAATACGATGAAAATTGATAATAGATTGCCTCCTACGAACTTCGTCGATAAGATAAAAATTTTCAACTACACTAATTGCCATCCAGGCAAATCCTCACTCTGATTCCAACTATTATAGCACAAAAACGTGAAGGAGAATCAAATATGTCGAATTCCTTAAAAACCAAGTAGCATGGGGACTCCTCACCCAACAAGTGAAAAAAAAATTCCAATTTCGAAATTGAATATTATTGATAAAAAAAACTTAACCATAAAGAGCTATTACATCATATTTATAGAGCTAGAATACTACTATTTTAACTAGGAAACCATAACTCCTATTTTTATCCTAATCCTAATACAATAAAAACTACTAATTCAAATAGGAAACTACTAATTCCTATATTACCTATACTAATTCTAATAAAACTAGGAAACTAGATAAATTAGAAACAAATTAAAATTAGAAACTAAACAATTCTAATACAACTCTGAAACAAATATCCTTATTTTTAGGATACCATATCTATCCTACATCAAAATATTGCAGCAAACGAAGATATTCCACACTAATGGATTGTGGGTGCATGTGTCCACATAGCACTAGAACTGAAAAGGAATATAGCAACTTAAGGAGTACATCCATCGGTTATAGCAAATTAAGGGCTTTTCAAGCAAGAGCCAAAAAGGCAAACAAAATACAATAAGACAAGAGAACATGGAGCCCAACCCACCTAAGACAAATATTATGGTGAATAGTAATGGCCCCCTACAAGGCAATAAAGTGCTTGTGCTCCTTTCTTCTAAAAAATATCACCTTCCTCATAAGCAGAACTCATAATCCAAGGAAACTCCAATAATAAATGAGAGGATAAGTCCAAGCTACAACACTAGTATCAATTCACCTTGTTATATTTTCTATTTATTTATTTTTTTGGCTTTGTAATAATAGATATAATCACCTTTAATTATGAAATGCTGGAAAACTATAGAAGAATATTCCTAAGCCCTTCAAGAGAGCTAAAATCTCTGTTTTTATGGCATCTCCTATTCCTAACGCCATAGAGAAAGCAAAGATATTGCTTCCTTCGAGGTCTCTAGACCATTTTGATTATCCCAAGTGTTTAAAATTCATCAAATTCCTCAATTAGTCATACCCTCGCACTCGTGTAAGTGTTATGAAGTTTGATCTGAACTAGAAAGTTGAACCATGAAAACCATAGAGCAAAACACTATAGTAGCTTGTCAAGATTGGCTCAGCTAAAAGTGACTAGACTACACTAACTATTAATTTCATTCAATTACCATAGCAAACGGAGCACACAATATAAAAGCAATTAAACCATGGGGAGACAGCATTGTGGGGTGATGGTGGGAGTGCAGTGGTAAGGCAGTAACAAAGGTGCAGCCAGGCCAGCAGGGTTTTATTGTTGCGGTGTGGCTTATAATTCATTCAGTATTAGTACTGTTATCAAATGTCTTCAAATAAATTAAGGATACAAAATTGGATTGGAGTGTTTATGGGAAAATTCCTCATATGATATACATTACAACATTTATACAAATTTTAAATAGGATTTCTTATTATTTGCTTTTTGTTTATTCATTATTGTTGACTCGATACACACAGATGGTTGAACCGGTTAGCCAAGCAACATAAACACATGCCATTATGCATGCAACTAATAAATCATTAAATTAGACAATGCAACATGCACAAAGAACATGAACAATTATAAAGAAACATACCTGAATCAAAATGTAAGAGAGGAAACACAATTTGAATCACAAATTTAATTTCTTTTAAAGAAACCCTAGATTACTTAGTCGCAAAGTTAATCATTGAGCTGGATCTGGCGCTAAGCAACCATGATAAGAAAATTATAGTGGAAATCACTTACCATTTTTTTACTGCATCTGTGAAATCCAATTCACCTGAACTCTAAGAGATGGGGCTCCAAAGTTAGAGAGAAAAATTGAGAGAGAGAGAGAGAGAGAGAGAGAGAGAGAGGTGTTAACGAAGCAATCATTCAGTCAGTACCTATAGCCGCGTGAAGTTGGTCGGATTGATTGTCAAACAGGAAACGCCTGAGAGAGGTAATCCAAATAGAACGCGTCGCTGTTACGAACAGAGAGTGTTCCACCTAATATAAAAGCTTCAAAATGACAAAGATTTAGCCCGATAGTATTTGAGACTTGAGACTTAGTTTTGTTTTAAGAAACATTTTGAGAAATAATTTTAATTAATTTTTTTGAAATCTAAACCATTATTTGGATTGATTTACTTGATAAAAGATTAAAAAAAATTGTAAAAATCTTAAAAACTGTATTTGGTTAAGTTTTGATTGTATTTGACCATATCATTTTCTTTTATATAATTTAATAATATATATATTTTATAATAGCGGACTGTGATATCGTACTATTACCCATAATAAAATAGTAACTTGTTTTCTATTACATGAGAATGTTCCACTCAAGTGTTTGACCATTTTAGTGATAGGTTATTATGCATAAATATATAAAAACCTGATCCACATATAAATCTTATACAATTTGTACAAGTACATGTCAAACTAAAAACTATAGAATCAACATAAAAAATTTAAAGTTAGTAATTGCCAATGCCCTACTATTTGAATCTAGCTAGTGCTTAGCAAAATGAGTAATATCATTATAATACAACATAGTATTATGTGCGAAACGATGCAACAAGCCCATGTTCCCATGCCTTTATTATTGTGAGAAGATTCGTTCCGTATAAATTGCCCATAATATTCATCAACCCAAAAAAATGAGCCATGGTGATCGCCCCCTAATAGGCATCTGTAAAAAATAATTGCCTATTATTTTTTCGTGTATGTGTTGTCCACGTGCTCATTTGTCCACCTCCGCATGTATAGTACAGTGCCTCTATTAAATATCCTATTATTATATAGATCCCAACAAATTGAGGTATAGAAGACATAATAAATAGAGCACATAGATATAGAGAAAATTAACAAACACGCAAATATACCACAATATGTAAATGAAGCCTCAATGATAATTACATTACAAAAATAGATACAAATATTACAAGTCATCTATTAGTCTTATTGCACATAATCATCCCACATTTGCAATGCAATTTGCTCGCGTAAACGCGTCATGTGAACCACTTGCTCTTCTGACATGTAGAAATCTGAAAAATTAGGAAAAAATTTTCGTTTTTGTCGTTAAGGCACTATTCATGCATTGGTTGCCAATAGGGTGCTATACATTCATTATTAGGCATAAGTTATGTTTAGGAGGATACTTTGAGTATTCCATAGAAGAGAAATATTCTTAGAATGTTAAAATACACCTTTTGTATGAATTTAAGCTTAATCAGAAATAGTTTGAAAAATTGGACCAAAAGGGCATCCCAGGTGGCCTGGATGGAACTGCCAAACCCAGCCACATGTGAAAATAAATTTTTATAAAAATTTTCATTCAAAATAATTTTAAGAACTTTGGCAAAAGTAAAATGTCGAATTGAGATGTTTCGGGACGGGTTGTAATGCAACAGGGTATCGGGTTCATTAAGGGCAAAAAGGTCATTTTGCCCCCTTTGCCCCTTGACTATAAATACAGCACTTAGTGTAAAAAAATGAGAGAAATGGTCTGGAGAAGCAGCACCAGTCGTGCATGGGAGAAAAATGAAGAGAAAACCTAAGTTTTCAAATCTTTAAGCTTTCAAAACACACTTCTAGGCCTGGATTTTCACAAGACTTCCTTCTAGGAAGTTGTTCCCCACGTCAAGGACTACACTCTCACCAATCAGTTCAACTGCACAGTGAACACAACTCCCAAGGGTTGAGAAAAACCCTTTTAGGTATGATATTTTGCTAAGTAAGGAATATGGTTAAGTTTAAGAGTGTTTTATAAGTTGATTGAATGATTTATATGTTTATTTACTGTTAGAAAATCACTTAGGATATAGTTGCTTTGAAAACCTAGAGTTTGTCGTTTATGTACTTGTGTATTCTTTGTATTCTTTGGAAATTTGGTAAAGTGATAAACATGAACCATGACTATATGTAAAATTCATTGTATTCTAACTTATGTTCATGTAGATAAAATCTTGTAGTTGGAAAGTTATGATTTATTCAAGGTGTTGGTGCTTTATGTATTTTGTAATCATAGAGAATTTGTTAAAGTAATGAACATGTAACTTGTTTATATGTTTGATTTATTTCATTCTAACTTATGTTCATGTAGAGTTTGTCAAAGTGATGAACATGTAACTTGTTTATATGTTTGATTTATTTCATTCTACCTTATGTTCATTTGAGAAACTCTTGTGGTTTGAGAGTTATGATTTATTTCATGTGTTGATACTTTATGTATTTTATGATCTTTGAGAAATTGTTAAGGTTATGAAATGTAATGTGTTTATATGTGAAATTGATTGGGTTACATGTTAGGTTCACGTAGACAAAGTTTGGTGATATAAAAGTTATAGTTGCTTTAAGTGCATTGCATTATTTAAAGCATGCTCCATGTATTTGATAAAATGCTTCATTGAGATTGCATTATTGTATGGTGAAATCAAAACATATTGGCATAGTGTGATTCCTTGAAAACATAGTGTGGGTTGAGCACTTAGTACTATGCATTATGAGGGTATAGATCATGTGGTGAAAAACCCAAAATTGGCTATTGCATTGGTGCCTGCTTATCCAGCGGAAGCAATCCGTGAACACAGGCTTTGGTACTCGCTGACCAACGAGAGCGATTCGTGAAATGAGACATGGGTGTGGCATACAGTTTGCATGGGTGTGTCACGCATATTACTAATGCATTATATTGATGAATTGGAAGGCATGTAGATTATAAATGTACACTTGCACATGTCACTCCTTAACTTTGTTCTTTGCATTAACATTATGTCATACCAGCAGTTGAGTTGACCTCTCGTGGGATATCATATTATAGATGAGGCTCCTGGTACTTGAGACTTGATGAAGTCTTAAAGGAAAGAGGGGAAAAGACTTTGGAAGGATATTTAGCCCTTGAGGCATATTTTGTATGTATGAACATAAGCACAAAAGACTTGTATTTTAATTTGGAAGAATGATAAACTATAGGCCTTGGGCCAAATTTGTAATGTAAGGGCTTAAGCCCAAATGACATGTGGGATATGTTTGTTTAATGTGCCTTACATATATATATATATATATGTTGAAAGAAATGAATGTATTATTCATAAATTGTGGCCATCAAGTGAGGATAGATTATGATGTGCAAAATACTAGGTGGAAAAATACTTAGAAAACAAAGGAGGTTATGTCAAAACTTTTGTGAAATTAAAGGGGGAATTAAGTGTGTAAAACACCATTTAAATAGGTGAGAAAAGTGCCCAAAATGAGAGGTTAAAAACTTGGAAGAAGTGGGCTAAAAATGGGGAAAAAATAGCCTTCAAAACTTGGAAAAAAAATTAGGGAAATAGAGAAATTTAGCCACAGCCGCTACAGTGAAAATGCAAGAAAATGGAAAAATCAGGTTGCAGTCGCTACAGTGCATAGACCAGCAGCCTGACCAGCCAGCCGCCCAGCCCACGCGTATGTGCCGTGCCACTGCGCGCCTGGCCTACCTGCTGCTGCCCTCCTGTGCGCCCATGCGTGCTGCTGCTGCCTTGTCATGGCACCCAGCCTGACACCACCCCTTGACCACCTTTTTGAGCCATGCTTGGTCACCCTTTTGAGTTATGTTTGTGCACCCTTTTGAGCCATGTTTGGCCAATCCTTAGGCCATGTTTGGCCACTTACTTGGACCACTTTAGGTAGATTTTTTGACCTATTCTTGGCCTATACCTTAGGGCATTTTGGGGCCACTTGGGGTCACTATTCCAAGGCATATTTAAAGACATTTTAGGGCCATCATGGAGACTATACTTGAACATGACTTAGACTAGTTTTAGTCATTGGTTGGGGGGATTTGTGACTACCATTGGTAACCCATCTTGGGGTAAGCCTTGTAACTGATTTTTCATTTTCATTTTCATTTTGGGGAAACTTGGTGAAATAAAAAGGGAAATTCAACTAAATCTATTTAATTATTATTTATTAATTCTTTTTCATTCCTTTTCACTCACCCTAAGGTTTATGGAAATTTAGGGCGTGACATGACATGTCAACTTCAGTTTGAGGGCCGAGCGGATTACTTGCTTCATATAACTCTATGTCATTTGATTGAAATTCATTGAATATATTATCCGACATAGAATTTAGACGAATAAAGTTATGAATTACACAAAGTAGTGACTAATGGTCCTTGTCGAGATAGTTTATAGTTCGGCATACTCTTGAGAATCAGAAATCATGACTTTAGTACCCCAAAACATCTCTCTATTACATTCCACAAACATGAATGCCTATGATTAAATAATTCCCTATACTCGCTAAAGCTCTGACTTCTTCCTTGAAAATCCTGCAGGTGGTACTTTTCACCACGATAAGGGGATAAGAAGACACCAACATTCGTAAAACCAACATCAACTAAATAATATTTACCTAACCATTTCGCATTTAAAGAAATAAACCCAAATGTAAGTATATAAAACGTAGACTATACTTTATTTGTTAACTACTAGGGTCTATAAATGTAATATGAATCTTCCCAATGGGTGGCATAAGAGATTTGGCCTCGGGTTTTGTTATTGCATTTAGAAATACACGAGAGCCATTAGCATTTCCCTCCCAACTCGTGTAAACAAATGTGAACAACATGTCAAATGAACAAGTAGCAAGAACATTTTGTGTCACAGTAGTTTTCCGACCACGAAATGCTGTTTGTTTTGAATCAGGTGCTCATGCAGACACATGTGTCCCATCAATTGTACCGACACAGTCCTATGGGATACATGTCACCAAATTTTATAACTTAAAAGAAGTCAATTAATTGAAAAATACAATTCAAAATACATAAATTTCATATCATACGTACCAGAAAGTATGGGGTAAATTTAGGATCTGTCATTATTTCTGGAGCAGTTTGATACGACAGCTTTGGGCGAATTAGAAGAACACCTAATTTAGCCAAAACTCGCATCACATCCTTAATATGGCGGTCGATTGTTTCAGTTGAATGCTGAAATCGTTCTGCCACCACTCTTTGTCTAGAACTATGCCCTACTGTTAGTAGGAAAATAGCTATAGATTCCTCAATTGGTACGTGTCGGTGTGGACTTTCATCAAGGAAACCGTTACGTAATGTATTACACAGGGCCATAAAAGTCGACGCATCTATACGAAGCATCTCAAAAATGTGCGTCGGATTACCAGTTAATAACTCTTGTATATACTAAATACTTGTTAAGGCAGATATTCTACAGGGTTGTTTTCCAATATTACTACTCATGTGATTATGAATTTGTGTTAACATAAACTGCACCCAACATCATGTCAACATCTTCTATATCTGAATCGTTTGACGTACTACGCGACATGTTACTGCATTACCAAACACACTTTAGTAGTACGATAATAAATTTTAGTAGAATTTTTTATTAGTAAAGTAAACAATGTAACCAATAATATTATTGTAAGACTGAGACATTATTTACACTGCTCTATGTGAAATAAAAATCATCCCATATAGGAATGTCCAAGCAGCTAAATAAACAAGGCCTTAATGTAATGCGTCGAGATATAATAATTTTAAAAATTACATTGTATTAAACTCAAAATTATTAAAGATAGAAAAAAAAATTAAAATACATAATAGTTTTCTTTTCACTAAATTAATTAAGTTCATTATAAATGGTCCATTTAATAATTTTTAACAACCCATTCACATATTGAAAATGCAAATAGTATTCCAAGACCTTGATAGTGTTGTCAAAAGCCAATTTGATTTTTCTTTATTTTAAAATAAAACAGAAAAACTTATTTGTCTCACAACACTGCAAATGAATCCTCACATATAATAGATCACATGTGAGACAAATGAATCATGAAATGGAGAAGTATTGAGTTATTAAAAGCATTCCAACCCAATTTGGGTGAAAAACATTGCGAGAGACAAAAAAAAGCTTCTGGAAAAACATGACACATAAATTGAAAAACATATGTAAATTTGTCCCTCACTGATGCAGTAATTAATATTTCTTGAACCTAATTTGGGCTTACATTAATTATTTTATTTTAGTTTGATAAATAAAACAAAATAAAAAAAATTGATTGTATTGAAATCAGTTGGACTCATTGTAAAGTTGTGATTATTAAAATTTTAGAGTCCTAATGAACCTCGGTGCATAAACAAAACACCTTATTAAAATATTATCAAATATAAGAGTCTATGGTGGATTAGATTCAATTTATATTTTAGCAACAACTAGATCTCTTCTCCAAATTTTTCAAAAATTCAATTTTTCACTCAAAAGACACATGTTTCATGAAAAGTATTATAAATATATGAGTTGATTAAAGGAAATCCCATCAAAAATAGAAAAGCAAAGGAGAGGAAGACAGACAGTTTCTACAACATACACTGCTTATATTCATGGGCCAAGCCACCAACAAAACTTGAATTGGAAAATATTACAACAACTAACCAAAACTAATAGAAAGGAAAGGAAATAAAAACAAGCAGGGGTTGGCATGATTTTGCTTAGATTCTTATCCCATCACATAGAGAATGAACATAAAAAATTTGGATAATGCACGGGCATTCACTATGTAATACTGGGATCTGACGATTAATAATTTTTTGGCAACACGATCATGCACAGATTTGTGAAGTCTTATAACACATGAAAAGATGAGAAAATGAAGAGGATAATCCATCTTTGCTTGTCATGCATGTGCCTAAAATAAAAAAGAAATGAGAAACATGAAATGAGTATTATCTCATATATGCTAGCACTTGTAGGTCAAATTACAATACATTAATTGAAATCATTCTATAGTCATAGACAGAAGCACAATTTTGAAAATCTTGGCCCATAGAAGAAGCTCAGCAAAGATAGCACCATAAAATTTGGGGTATGGACTAAAAAAACTGCTATGAATTTTATGTTTTGTTAATTCCAAAGTAGTCCATGTTTTTTCATGTTGTAATCACTTTATTAGCATAACACAAGCAGGTTCAGAGACAGATTATAACTTTCCTTTTGGATTGATTTTGTGCTGTCATTTTTTTTTATGCAAATGAAGACCCAACTTTTTCTTTCAAATGAAGAGGAAATGCCAGCTCAGCTCAATAGTGTTATTTACAATATGTTTCAGAGGTAGTGAAATAAAATGTACAGATGTTTGTAGTATCAGCCCAAATTAGTTGGCACCTGTTGATTTGGAGATAAATGGAAGAAGAGATATTCAGTCCACAAAAAATAACTTATATTATATAGATAAAGGGGTAACAACATAGTAAGATTAAATCATAAACACCTTATATTACATGTCTAATTTAGTAGTAAAATACTACAAGCGACATAGTTAGTTCCTAAATATGTATACATGGACAAAACCTAGATGCATGAGTTGGTGACCACATGCATAAGACTAAAGAAAATTGATCACAAACATAACACATGGTTTCAATGTCATCGAACAAGATAAAATAGACAACCAGAGAACAAAACAATAAAAGCATAAAACGATAGTGAACAACCACCATAAATGGATAAGACACAGAACAACCACCAAATCCACGGACCAACAAAACCCATATAGGCTCTGAACCCAAGCCATCTGAGAAGATCCTCACATTTCCATGAAAACTGTACGCCACTCGCCATCCACAAAGGACTTAGCAGCCTTTATATATTGTTCATCATTGACATTTGCCAAACCATTTAAGGTATCCATGCATGTTGCAATTGAGTAACGATTATTGAGGTTAGAGACAACCTCTGTAGTTTGGATTAGGTGTTCTAACTTCTTAGTACGAGCCTTGGTATAATCTATAAACGCATCTAAAGAGATATCCATACTTCACACTTTACTTGATTTTGAGGGTCTATGTGACTGTCGGCCGGATGAAACACGTTTGCCAAAAGATGATGGAGTGAGGTTGACTAGTAATGGAATATTTTGTGTACATGTTACAGGATTCACATGCACACCAGTCCTGAAAAAATTCTCTTCTAACTCTCTTTCCTCATCTGATGTGAAAGGCAACTGAGAAAATGATCTTGCTAATGACCCTGTGGCGGTTGTGGTGTTAAAGATAATTCCCAACAACTTGTAATGGTCGAGTCCCTTATGATGAAATATTTTCGCATTAGGGTCTAGCCTACATTTGTGAAAAGGAATATGAAGTGAGAATATTTTTTTTTTAAAGGGTTATGTAAGTATAGCAAGTAGAGAGAAGTTGTGAGTCATATTTACCCTAAGATGCCATTCCCAAACATCCTCAGTTGCAGTAAATGTATTAGTTTCTGGGTCCCATCCGAAACCAAAGCATTTATCCCCTAACCGTTCAGCAAATTCTTTATATTTCATTCGCAACCTTGTGTACTTCAATTTTAATTGTTGAAGGGTATATCGCCTTCCATAATAGTTAAATAGTTCATCCTCAATTTTTTTCATACTTTTGCATGAAATGTATTTGTTTGTAGAGGATTCTTTTGTCCTTTGTCAACCATTAGTCTTATAAAGGTCTCCTCAATTCGTGATGGCCAAAGCACATAAGTCTTCATACTCCGCATTTTGTTCAGACATCTACTACCAATATAACATGGTGTTGACAACCAAAATATAATTATACAAAAAAAAATTGGACGCCCAATTTTAATTAATAAATGCAAAACTACATATGTAGAAATGACTTAATTTGATAATGAATAAAAGAAATCACAATCAGAACCAAAATAGGCTCAAAATATAGGGTATTTGGTTAAGATAGATAGGATTTTCCATACCTTTTTAAATGGAGATGGAGGTATTGGCACTTGATTCTCGTCTATATAATTGCAAGATGAATGGAAGGTGGATTCTTCTTCACGCTTCTGCATCTGGGCTCTTGTTAACATTGCCTTATGAAAAAAACAAGCAAAAACAAACCCGAATACAAATACAACTAATTTTTGCAATAGTATACTGAAGAACAATTTTTAGATTGACGGATTTGATAGAAGAAAACGTACGTCTAATTCATAAAGCTTCTTAAATGAAATCTTGGAAAGAGATTATGAGAGAAGAACATGAAATCCTACTTAGATTTCTTTGCAGAACCCATAGATATAATGGCTGGTAATCAGATTTGTGATGGATTCTTTTACACGGATGATCTTCTGGATCTGATTATTCAATGAGCCAATTTTAACCCTTTGTCGTAGATTTGATCTAAGAGAGTAAGCGAGATCAAGAGATGCCAAATTGAGAGAGATTTGGAGATAGTGAGAGAGTGAGATGCGGAGTGCATAAATGATTTGATCTGAGAGAGAAAGCAGATTGAGAGAAGCCAGATCTAGACAGATGTGCAGAGAGTAAGAGAGTGAGATTTGTAAAGCGTGAGAGAATGAGATGCAGAAGCTAGGTCGAGAGAGATTTGTGGAGAGTGAGAGAGAGATATTTACAGAAAGGGAGAGAGTGAGATGCTGCAAGTGAAAGAGGTAGAGGGTGAGATGCAGAGGCCCTTAGGCGCAGCTCTCTCTGTCCCTTACCGTGATGAGGGTTTCCAATATTTTCTTAGGAATAGAGACGGATGGGATTGGTCATTTTATGCTGTCTGAAGTAAGATTGGGAGATCTGGGAATGGATCTCATATTTTGACTGAAATCACATCTCGAATATACGATTTGAAAATCGTATTTTAAACATGCGATTTTAATTAACGATTACCAGTTAATTAGTAGTTAATTAAGTTTGGACTGAAATCGTATAGTCAGAATAATATTTCATTAAAATCGCATATTAATAATATGATTTCAATAAAATCGCATCTCCATAATACAATTTCATGAAATCGCATTCTGAAGTTGCAATTTTAACAGTAACCTAGTTGCCCCTTATTAACATTATGTGATTCCATAAAAAATATAATTTTTTCTCGTGCGATCACTTCACGCAAATGTATTAATGTGTGGAGGTGTGTTAGGTCCTGGTTCGGAGTAATTTTCACAATTTTTTGAAAATTTTGCCCCCTAAACCCTACGAATCAAGTAATCGAGAACTTAAATTACTTCGATTACGTTAGTGATAAAAGTATCCCTCAGGGCTTATTTTTTCTTGTGTGATCACTTCACACAAGTTTATTAATGCGTGGAGATGTGTTAGGTCGTAGTCCAGAGTGGTTTTCACAATTTTTTGAAAATCTGGCCCCCCAAACCCTATGAATCACGTTATCGAGTGACTTAAGTCACTTTGGTTGCATTAGTGATAAAAGTATCCCTCCAGACTTATTTTTTCTCGTGTGATCACTTCATGCAAGTATATTAATGTGTGGAGGTGTGTTAGGTCCCAGTCGGGAGTGGTTTTCATAATTTATTTGAAAATTTAGCCCTCCTAACCCTACGAATCAAGTAATCAAGTGACTTAAGTTACTTTGGCTGCGTTAGTGATAAAAGTATCCTTATGGGCTTATTTTTTCTCGTGCAATCACTTCATGCAAGTGTATTAATGCGTGAAGGTGTGTTAGGTCCCGGTCCGGAGTGGTTTTCATAGTTTTTTAAAAATTTGCTCCCATTAAAACCCTACGAATCAAGTAATTGAGTGACTTAAGTTACTTTGGTTGCGTTAGTAATAAAAGTATGCCTCCGGGCTTATTTTTTCTCGTGTGATCACTTCATTCAAGTGTATTAATGCGTGGAGGTGTGTTAGGTCCCGGTCGAGAGTGGTTTTCACAATTTTTTTGAAAATTTGCCCACCCAAACCTTACGAATCAAGTAATCGAGTTACTTTGGTTGTGTTAGTGATAAAAGTATCCCTCCAAAATTATTTTTTCTCGTGCGATCACTTCACGCAAGTGTATTAATGCGTGGAGGTGTGTTAAGTCCCGGTCCGGAGTGGTTTTCACAGTTTTTTGAAAATTTGTCCCCCTAAACCCTACGAATCAAGTAATCGAGTGACTTAAGTTACTTTGGTTAGATTAGTGATAAAAGTATCCTTCCAGGCTTATTTTTTCTCATATGATCACTTCATGCAAGTGTATTAATGTATGGAGTTGTGTAAGGTCCCGATCCAAAGTGGTTTTCACAATTTTTTGAAAATTTGGCACCCTAAACCCTATGAATCAAGTAATCGAGTGACTTAAGTTACTTCGATTGTGTTAGTTATCAAAATATCCCTTTGTGCTAATTTTTTCTCGTGTGCTCACTTCACGTAAGTGTATTAATGCAAGGAGTTGTGTTAGGTCTCGGTCCAGAGTGGTTTTCACAATTTTTTAAAAATTTGCCCCCCCAAACCTTACGAATTGAGTAATTGAGTGACTTAAGTTACTCCGGTTAAGTTAGTTATCAAAGTACCCATAAAAAGAAGTTATTGTGAATAAATATGTAATAATGCATTATATATAATAAAATGTGTTTCATATATATAAGTTTGATTTACAGATACAAAAAATCTAATACATTCAAGTCACTATGTACACCGAAAAAATGAAACTAAGTGCCACAAGGCGGTATCCTCCTATTCCGCACCGGTCATCTCTGTTGTTGGTTTGGGATCGACTGTTGTGTGTTTTATGTAACCTGCGATGGACCAACGTCAAACTGATGGCTTGTACCTCTACCACGAGCTCTGTTCTTCGTATATACTCGTAGTGCTGGTGACTTTACCTATGTCACTACCTATGACTCGAACTATATGAGTGGTTGTGGGTCCACTTGTGTCACTCCCTCTATAGGTTACTCCTCTATGACATCATGCCCCCAATAAATAGGAGAGACATGTGGTGATAGTGAAAACCTCGACGGAGGAGAAACGTGATGTAAAGGCATAGTAGGCATAAGCGACTCAAATGTCTGTGAAAATAATACAGAGGCCTCTGTGGCAAATGGTGAGGCTGGTCGGGAAGGTATAAACTCTCATCGCCGTTGTTGTCGCCGTAGTTGGGGTTAGGGATTGGGCTTGTGGTCGGGTTGTGGCTGGTGCTCATGTAACTGTCTGTCCTCGTAGACAGCCTTCCAAGCAAGTAGCTGACATCCTTCTAATATGTTGCATGGCATTTATAAACATCAACTCAACAAGGGATTAAGCCTTCAGAGCAGTCTGCTTTATGTGAAGTGAAAACTGGTGTATCTGTGAAATAGTATCCTCCTACGAGACAAATTTAAAACACTGTTGGTCAAAGTACAATTTATATTAATTTAATGTACTAATGCCTGTGAAAATGAAACTGTACCAATAACTCGCGAATGATTGCTACTGGCTAGGGGCCTCTTAATAAGAGGATCGATGAGTGTGCGAGTAATACACATGTACTAGAGTAAGTAAGGTTCACTATTAGCCATCCAAGTACCCATGCCAAGAACCCCAGTGACAACGTGATCACGACGGTGTACCCATATCTCAATGTACTATCTTTGATGGCTTGCCCAATTGTACCCAAGCCTCCCACGCCTATCAATCGAATGTAACTACCAACTGGTATCACAAGCTAGACGGGATCGGCTGTAGTAGACCAAACTGTTACAATACCTGATTAGGTAGATGCCACTCAACCATTGAGAAATAGATGAGTGGCACCCAGGTAAGATAAATGTCGTGACTCGCGAAGCAATAATTCGGCAACTCAGTGTGGACCTCCGCGGTATATGGCTCCCAGATCATTTGGACAATAAAATTTAGTTGGTTATATCATTTTATACTAATGCATTATATACAGTTAATTACCATACCATATAACTTTCTCCTCCCTCATCTGGTCTAATTGTCCTTGTACAGTTGCATAACATGAGAAGGGGCGGTCGTCTGCGATAGCTTAACGTTTTATCTATTCCAAACAAACATTCAAATGTCAGGCATATAACAATAACTTAATTGAAACAAAGATAACATAAACAATTATACCTGCACCCTAGTGGACCAGCCGGAAACTGTGCGTGTGGTGCATAACGATGTATGGCACTCCACTAGGGTCGAATATGTACAAGCCTCTCCCATGCCCATAACTATATACAATGTAAAAAGTGTTATGTCAGTTTTAAATACCCGAACTTGTAGTAGAACAAGAGGACCTAAAATCTCCAATGCCTCGATCCGACTGGCAACACAAAGCTCATGATAAAGGCATGCTAAAGCTATGTTACCCCAGCTAAGTCTGCCCGCTGCCTCAAGATCCCTCATCAAAGGCAAGAAAAATAGCTTCACCCAGGCCGAGGACTTGTTTGGTGAAATACACTTGCCTAATTGCATCAAAATATACATCCTAGCATCGCCCTAAATAAAGGTATCATCGGGTATTGGCTACGTCAAATGGGGTATCAAAGTAGTGAGCCACAATATCGAGCCATCGATGGCAGTTTATGGCGTTGTAAAACCTAATAACTCATGATAGAGCTCCTGCCACTATTATGTAGTCCGAATTGTGTCCAACACAATCACTGCATCCCCATCAATACACAGACCAAGTATGACAACAACGTCCTGAAATGTAATGGTCGCCTTACCCATCGGTAGATGAAAAGAATGGGTCTCCTATCGCCACCTCTCTACCAATGTAGCAATGAGATGCCAATCTAGCTGCATAAAGCCTAAGTAATACATCCCGTAAAAACCTGCAGTCAACAGGTATGGAATGACTTGATCGTTTAATCGCGCCACTACTCAACGTAATGATGCCTCCCTACGACGGCATCAGAAAGTGTCATAGTCTCGTCCCCCCCCATATAATAATGGAACGATGCCAGGACTAAAAAGGTAGCACCGATGGATCTATCGGGCCTGGGTGAGGCTGTGCCCTTGGGTGATCCATAACTAATATTGAAACAACAACATAAGGTACAATAATATGAATTTTGATATTTATCACAACGTAACCTATAATAATGTAAAATTTGATGCAGGAAGATATAATAATAGGGTTTTATTAAACAATGAACCATAAAAGGTTCAGCAATACAGTACATAATTAGATGCAATAATGGAACACCACTAGTTGATATTACAAAACATAATTAACCCGTCCACTCTAAGCAACAAAGTAACTTTTTGTTCATGATAAAAAAGACAGCAAATATTTTTGAAAGTCGTCATCATCACTATCGTTAGTGTAGTCTGATAGTTCAGGGTCCGACATCATTAGTTTGTCCTCAATAATATCTATTATAGCTTCTTTTGGATGGAAGTGCTCTATTTTTGCATGTTCCATTGCATGAAATCGATTCAAGCATCGTTGCATTTGGTCATTCTCTCTTTTTAGCCTATTTATGACTTCGACTGAATCACATTTCTTGTTTACACAAATATCAGTTGGGCATGCTCTTAGTACTTGTAGTCCATGCTAACGACAATATACCTCAAGCTTTCATCTTTTCTCAAACAGTCTTGGCCATTTCAGACCATCATCTTTGGCATGACCAACAATTGGCAGTGTGCCATACACTTGTCCGATTATAACGTGTCCAACGTGCATGAAACGATTAGATGCATTAATTTTCTTGTTCATGAACTCGCATCATTTTTCGTACCATTTTTAACCCATTGGATCTTCATAGGCTCCCATTAATGGTTACCTCTAATTTGAAGAAGTCTTGCTGTGACTTTTTTATTGTTTTGAGGAACTTTCTTCATGTTTGGAGGAGCTCCTCCCAAATACAGCAGACCCTAATCTATCCATAATAGAGTATTTATGCTTCTTCCTCAACATTCTCTATAATGCAATTGAGTTGAGTTGATTTAAATTCGTTTGTTGCAATATAGCTTTATATATAGGAACTGAATCAGTAATAATACAATGATAAAGTCGATAAGACGAGTCACTGTAATAAAGTAGTTATTGTATAATGATAAAGTCGATAAGACAAGTTACTACAATAAAGCAGGTAATTATACAATGATAAAGCCGATAAGACAAGTCAATGCAATAAAACAAGTAATAGTACAATGATAAAGTCAATAAGACAAGTCATTGCATTAAATGGAATAATAATACAATGATAAAGTTGATAAGATAAGTCACTGCATTAAAGCAAGTAATAGTACAATGATAAAGCTAAAAATAACAAGTCACTACATTAAATCAATGTGAAGGTCTAAGGGCCTCGCCTTGTTGGCCGACATTTAGACATTGGCGACGGTCATGACCCATTTGCCTGCATATGTCGCATTTATTTCCCACGCGACTTTCGTTGAGGTCCATATCATTCCTAAGTCGTGTTGACCTAGGACAACCCTTCGTTCGTAAAAGGGTTGGATTATGGCATACAATTGGACCTAATGGTGTGTCCCAATAATCTTCGTGCTAGGGCGGATAAAATTGGTATGCCCATGTCTTCTCGTAGGACTGAATGCTGTAACATTCGTCAACGTAGTCATCATAAGCTATCCTCAAGTCCGCCAACACAGTTAATGTATGGGAATATGGAATTCTATAAGTACTCCACTTCCTACAACTGCATGTATATTCATTAAGATTGACAACTTGAGCATTACCTTTCATTGTCAACACCCGCATAATTCCAAGGCTGGAGTTAAAAGGTGTTAACTTGTGGGCACCAGCCTTCACTTGATTTCGAGCAATCATCTCAAATGTATATGGAGTACACGTATAGTTATTACGTATACCCTCTGCAGCCAATTCTTGTCTAGTATTAAAGTACTGTACGACATAGTAAAATATATACTTCATGGATGCGGTGATTGGAAAATTTCTTGCTCCACTCAGGACACCATTGAATATTTCTGATATATTGGTCATCTGCATACCATAGCGACAACCACCATCATGAGTAATGGTCCACATTTTTGGCAGAATTCTCTTTAACCATTCGACTGCTCATTTTTTGAGGATTTCAATCTCCTCTACCACTGTATCAAATTTTCGTATTTGATGAGTGCTTCCAGCAATCCACACAAGTCTCTTTAAGTATGCATTCTTAAACTTCTTGTTGAAGTTACTTTGTACATGCCATAAGCAATAGCAATGGTATGCATTTGGCTGTCGCCATAATGAATTGCTCTCAATTATAGCTGCAAATATGCCTTTGTGTCGATCTCAAATCAAACAAATACCTTGTCTCTCTCGAATCACATGAATCTTGAGATAGTGCAAGAACCAACTTCAACTATCATAACTCTCCCCTTCAACCCCAGCGAATGCAAGAGGGAAAATCTGATTATTTCCATCTATTTCCATTATGATCAATAACTTCTCCTTGTACCTCCCATACAAGAATGTGGCATCTATACTCACCACAAGGCAACAATATATAAACCCTTCAATCGAGGGTTTGAATAGCCAAAATACCTTGTCAAATATGACCTCATCTATGTTATTAATGAGGATATGTTGCCACCTTACTATTGTTTCGACGTTGTACTGTTGTAGTGCACCCAAAAATTTAGGCAACAACTTGTAAGATGACTCTTAGTCTTCAAATATCATTGTGATAACTTTCTACTTAGCGTTCCAAGCCTTCTTATATGACACTTTATACTTGAATTTCTGTTGCACATAGTCTATAACAACTGAAATTTTGAGCGACGGATCAGTTTTCACAAGACCTTTGATGTCCGAGCCAATTAATGTTATTGTCAACAGTCGATGATCTCGGTTTACCCCCAGGTACAACCAAGTATGGGGTCCTTCGTACTTTGTGATCTCAAACAACACATGCTTCTGCCTCTTGCACATACAAACCCTCCATTGGCAACCACACTCGTCACACATCTTACAGCAAAGAGATCATACTCTTGAACTTGTCTCCACCACTTTATACTATTAAAGTGTCCTGATGGAGTAAACAATAGACCCTTAGACAACTCATCCCTCATCAGATCCCATGGTTGTCCATAAGTCGACGAACAACTGTCCAATGTCTCATTCGGTATATCAATAGTTGTGTACAATTTAGACATCGACTCGTGCATCCAGGTGTCCCCAATTATTCCACCACTTGTCTGGCCCGCTTCTGCCTCTTCGTCATCTTCTTCGTCCTCCTCACCCAAGTCAATCATCATCCTTAATTCCTCCTCCTTGGCTTCGGCTTGTTCATCTTCTGAGTTTTGCGGAGTCAAATTGATAGTAACTGTTCTGTAAAACCATCTACAATCTTCTGTCATAGCCAAGTCTTGAACAAAAGCCCCAGTTGTGGACACTAGGATGTTAAGCTCAACAATAAGCGATTCTTGAACATTTTGGATGCGGAGGCCAGCAGTAGACTGTGTATAGTGGGGTTGAAAATTCCCAAATTCTATCATATACTGGTTGGGCAAGGGTGTTGGTCAATAGTCTTGCACTGTTGATACGTGGATCTCAAGTGATAAGCTCTCATATTCTTGTGTGAGTAGTGTGATGTACGAACCATGAGCCTAACTTGTACCCCATCCTCCAAGAATATCCTCCGTCTCTATATACAAGTCAATGTTGTTTATTTGAAAATTCTCAAGCATAGCAAGGACCATTGACTCAACATTTTCATTGTTAATGATTTACAACAGCATATATGTTATCTGAATTCCTTGTGTCCACAGAAATCTACAAGTCAACTTCAACAGACACGAGTTTCTGTCTAGCTGCATCACACGGTAAATCTTATCCAAAAGTTGACTGTAGGTAGTTCCGAGCTTCACCCAAATGTTGCGTTGATGAGTGGATAGATCGTAAGAAAATCCTGCATCCCCTTAACACATATTCCCCCTCGAGAACATCATTACGCATGCGCTTCTTTCAGTCATTTTAAACCTAATATTAGCTGATTTATCACATTTAACATTTCTTAAAGATGGCCAACCTATGATACATAAACAAACTGAATGCTTTCAAATGATATATAACATCAGGGAACTTATTGTAGTCTTAAGCAACCTCAAATCACCGTAAAAAATCATTATGCATTTTGGCAGTTATGTTCTTCCTCAAGATTTATTTTGCACCACAACCGATGTTTATGAAAGAATTCCTTACGCCTATAAAAGGAAAATTTTGCAATCTAATATAAAACTGAATAAAAAAAATATTCATAGATGTTCAAGAGGATTTTTTATTTTTCTTCTAGTTTGAAAATTTAACATTAACTGTTGATTACAAAAGAATATCACAAAATTCATAAATCTACCATGAAACGAATAAAATTCATTGATTACAAATTTCAATATGAAAAAGATAAAATACAAAAGAAGACATTGACAACAAATTAAATAACAAATTATATTCTACCATCAAGAAACTCAACATAAAAACTTCTAGAAAGTGTAAAGTTGTAGAAATCAAAACTTGTATATCACTATCCAATCATAAAATGATAATGACTCAGAGAAAGCATTTAATAAAGCATATTTGAAATTATTTTGAAAAAAGATTTGAAAGCAGAAGTGGTCAATTTTTTAAGAAAGTGCTAAAATACCTTTTTTTTCATTGTCAAGAACTCTAGTTCATTAAAGAAATGAACATAACCCAACAAACAACTATTTTCATGAATTTTCACTATTTCATTTTCAGAAATGAAAATAAATTGAAAGTATTTAATAATTTGGAGGCATGAGTTGTGATTTTGCATAAGGTAATTACAGTCTTTGAACTAAACAACTTACCCAAATGTTTGAAAATCAAATTTTAGAGAGTAATGCAAACATAACAGATTGGAGAGTAATGCACAAAAAGACTAAATTGGATATATTACCCATTGGCACATTTCATCAAACATATCTTCCTCAAACCAAAAAAAAAAAATGGAGATTGGAAAATATCTATAATGGAGTTCGCAACCAACAAGAAGAAAAAAAATGTTTATGTTCTACAGTGGAGTTGCAGCCAATTTATATATATGTTTGACAGTAAGAGTGTCAAACTTAGAGATTATAGGGGTGAAAGTGAACTTACCTAACAGTGGTGGTGGTGATTTTATAGTTGAAATAAAGCTACCGGCTATGGGGAGGCTAGGGATATGGCTAGGGGTATAATAAGGGTGTCAATTGTGTCTTGTCGTGTCGTGTTGTGTCGAGGTATGAGTATTTGATTATATGGATCAACCTGAACATAATACGATTAACTAATAGTGTCAAAATGCTCGACCCTAACACGACACATTTATTATACGTGTAACACGACACGACTCGTGTAACACAACATGATCCGTGTAAGCCGTTTAATAAATGGGTTGTGTTAACACGCGTAACATGTCACGACTCGTTTAACCTATTTAATAAATAGACCGTGTTAAAATCGACATGATTAACACATATAACTCGTTTTGACACGTATAATTTATTTAATAAATACACTTGTTGAATTATTCTCCTTCTTTTAATATTTTTTTTGATATTTTCATTAAGTTAAAATATAGATTTAGTATTAAAAAAGATTAATACTTATAATATTAAATAATATTAATTTTTTTTCCATATTTATAAAAAAATTTTAATTATTACATATATTAATACTTATAATACAAAATATTTCCAATTATTCACATATATATATATATATTCATGTTAACTGTGTCAATTAGTATGTCAACTCTAACCCGACCTATTTAATAATCGTGTCAACCCGTTTATGACCCAAACCTATTTAAGCTCAACCCAAACTCGCTAACTCTGTATCATATTTGAGTTGTATTATCGTGTCGTATCATATATTGACACCCCTAGGTTATAGTTCACGGGGTCTAAGATGCAAGTGACACTCTCAATTCTTGTGCTTTGATAGACATGTGACAGCCTGCGTGCTCTTCTGAGATGGAGGTGACTGGCATAAAGAAGTAGAGCTTCAGAGAGAATCGTTTTAAAGAAGAAGAGAAAAATAAGAACTAGGGGCGCGAAGTCGGATTTTTGTAACTTATGAAATCGCATAGTCAGAATACGATTGTTAGGATGTGTGCCCTTATATCCAAGACATTTTATTATTATTTAATAGATTTAATTTATTATTGAGTTTCATATTACCATATGTTCAAATGTTGTTTTATATTATGAGATGATTAGTCCTTGAATTGTCATTAGGAGTGGTTCATGTGTACAAATGAGATTTATACACAGGAGATATAAACTGTTTATATAGGCAATTCTAGAATTATTCGTGGCTATTGATAAGACTGGACATCTTATCTGTAAAGCTGTAATTTAACCTTTATGTGATAAGGTGGTTTATTTCAACTATCAGAGTAGTGGACTCTATGTTATTGTATTGGTATATTGTGAATACACTGAATTGGATCACTATAAGAAGCACATCATTTGGAATTGTCACCTTTAATAAGTTTCTTATTCACTATTCGTAGTAAGCTCTTAATCCTAAGAGGATAGTGAACTCAAGTTTTGAATAGTGATGACTTTGAGTTACCAATGAGTGAGGTCTTTTAGATCAACACCTCGGTATCTTGGGAAGTCATTATTTAGACTGTGGGAACACATATTCTTAAGATGAAATCCACATTCCATATATTAGAGAGATGGATATCACATTTGTGCTAATTTAATGGGTTAATCACTGAAATCCGGATCCGATTTTTTCAGTAAATTGTTTACTGAAATGATAACCAATTGCAAGTGATTAATAATTATTGATTTAGGTTCTTAAAATAATTAGAGAATTAATTTGAGAGTATAATATGGAACCCTGATTATTAGTATCTATGTAGAGGGGCCAACTACAGAAGTATAATGTATATGAGTTTACTCTTCTACTAAGTTAGAGCGCAATTTCAATTATATAGTAGAGTTAATTAAAATTAATTAGTCAATTAAAATTAATTATGTGATAATTAATATTTAATTGACTAATTGGAAGCTTACTTAGTGGGACCCACTAGATCCCTTCACTTGCCCTAATTAGGTTTATCCTTATATATATGATATATAAGGAGCCATTCATCAGAAGTTTTTTTGCTAGACAAAAATAAGAGGCAGCCCCACCCTTTTGCGATACGGTTTGCCTAAGGGAAAAGAGGAGAAGACCTAGAGGAGTAAAAGAATGAAGATTACATCAATCTCTTTAAGAAACCTTCTTCAACAATCAAGATTATCAAGAACAAGGTAATTCTAACAATTTTTTCAAGATTGTATGATTCGTATAAAGAAAGAGATCCAAATAAATTTTTGAAATCGCTTCCGCTGTGGTTATGAACCCAATAAAGATTTCATTAAAATCACAACTTCGGAATGCGATTTCACTGAAATCGTATTATTAACATGCGATTTCAATGAAATCGTATTCTGACTATGCGATTTCAATCCAAACTTAATTAACTATTAATTAACTTGTAATCGTTAATTGAAATTGCATGTTTAAAATGCAATTTCCAAATCATTAGATCGAGATGCGATTTCAGTAAAAAATTAAAGATGAAATCGCATGTAAAAAATGCGATTTTTCAAACAACATGGGTTTGGGAAATAATGTTTAAATGACACCAAAACCACGTGGGTTGGGGAAAAAATTCTAAATGATTATTATATGACTTTAGTTTAAACTAAAAAAATAAATGAAATAAAAAGCACGCGTAGATTATATAAGTTGGAGATTGTGATTAAGACATATACTCGTCTATAACAAAGTTTCTCCTACTTAGTTTAGAACTAAGCATTGTTCTTTTAAAAATATGCACAAATGTTTCCGGTAAGACAACAAAATCTTTCTTTCGTTAACATCTTTCCTCTTTTGACTACCCAAATTGTTTATAATGCCTTTTTAATACATAAAATATCATTATTGTCTATAATAAATGAAAAAAAAAAGGACCAAAAATATCCTCAACACCAAAATTCAAGCTTATCCTGAAAATTTCCCAAGGACATACATATATATCACACCGAAGAAAGTGAATGGCTTAAAAAGGGCTTAAAAAGGGCTCCAAAAGGTTTTGTCTAACATGGAAGTGAATGGCCTTGGTGGACATGTCATGGCATGCCCATGGCTGTAGGTGCGCACGGGACAGGCACAAGGCATGTAGGTGCGAGGAGGGAGGGCGGTCAGGTACGTAGGCGTGCGGGTGTGCTCCCGGAGGGGCAGCCAGGTTCGTGTAGGAGCGCGGGGCGGGCGTGCAAGTACGCAGCTGGGTTGCCTGCTGCTGGTCTGTTGGCCTTGGCCCAAAATCTGATTGTTTTGATATTTTTGTACCCATTTCAATTTATTTCATCACTAAACTTGGTGTGAGACTCTATAACATGTAAATGACCATTTTACCTCTTTTTCCTCATTTTTCGACCTAAAGTAATTTTGGACTAATTTGCCCATATTTTTATTTTTTTACCATTTTTTTTCTTAATTTATTTAATTCCTTACTTAGAAAATCTAGATATACACTTCCACTCTACTCAACCTAGTTGCTATTTTTGAAAAATTTCACCATAGTCTCCTTTATTTATTGACCTTTTTCCTTATCCCATTTACCAACAACAACACCTAAGAGAATATTTATTTGTACAATTCTATATTTTCAATATCCACAATTATGTTTCAAAAACAAAATAACTACTTAGAGCTCCATGCTCCTCATTCATATTCAATACACAATTCTATACAATCCAACATAAAATTAAGTTTATAACTTATACAAAGTCTAAACTTTAAACATGAAATAAACTTCATGGGGCTTACGCCCCTAAATACAAATATAGCCCTTAGGCCAAATATACTTCAAAATCCACTTCCCCCTCCACGCTTCAAGATTTCATCAAGTCTCATATGCCGATAGTCTCATCTAAAAAATATAATCCCATGTAGGGTAAGCGCGACGGCTTGTATGACATAATGCTAAACAAAGAATAAAGGTAAGTTGTGGCATGTACAAAGTAAACATTTATGAGTTATAATCCTTCCAATTCACTAATGCAATGCAATGACAATATGCATGACACACACATGCAACTCTATGCCCAACACATGTCTCCCTTCACGGTCCGCCCCCATGACGCAAGCAAGTACTGTTCATTTGACCAGATTTTGAGTTTTTCATCACAGGATCTACACCCTCATAATGCATAGCACCAAAGTGCTCAACACATTCCATGTTTTCAAAGATTCACAATATGCCTTAATTTTACCATGCAATTTCTATGAGGCATTTTATCAAACATATGGGGTGTGCCTTAAATTATGCATCATACATTAAATAAACCATAACTTTCAAATCACAAAACTTTGTCTGCATGAACATAGGCTATAATCTAATCAATTATACATATATTCATGATACATGTTCACAACCTTATCAAATTCACAAAGAATACACAAGTACACAAAGTATCATACATTAAGCAAATTATAACTTTCAAACAAAAAAACTTTGTCTACATGAACATAATCTATAATACAATCAACTATACATATATTCATATTACTTGTTCACAACTTTACCAAATTCTCAAAGAATACAAAAGTACACAAAGTATCAACACTAGGTTTTCAAAGAAACTATATGCTAGGTGGTTTTCTAACATCAAGTAAGCATGTAAGTCATACAACCAACTTAAAAAAACACCAATAAACTTAACTCTAGTCTTTATTTAGAAAAATATCATACCTAAAAGGGTTTTTCTCAATCCTAGGGAGTTGTGTTGACTTCAAAGTTGAACCAATCGGTAGGATTGTAGCTCTTGTGGTGGGGAACAACTTTTTAGAAGAAAGCCTTGAGAGATACCAAGGCTAGAGATGAGTTTTGGAAGGTAGAAAGTTGAAAAACTTATGTTTTCTTCATGGTTTCTCCCCAAGCTTGAGTTGCAGCACTTTCTTCAGCCAAATTATGAAAATTCTAACTCTTAAATGGTTTTTTATACTAAAGGACCAAGGGGTGAAAAGACCATTTTTCCCTTAATGAGCCGCAGGACCCCGTTACACTACAGTCTATCCCGAAATACCTCTAATCGATATTTTGCTTTAACCAAAGTTCTTAAAATTATTTTAAATGTTATTTTTCTAAAAAAATATTTTCTCTTGCTGGCGGGCACGGCCGGGCCCACCCAGACTGGCCTTTTGGTCCCGTTTTTTAAACTATCTCTGATTTGCTCAAATTCTCACATGAGGTACATTTTAATATTCTAAGAATATTTCCCTTCTATAGCATACTCCAGTTATGCTTCTAAACATGACTTATATCTAAATAATGCATGTATAGTGCCCTACCCACAAATAATGCATAAATAGTGTCTTACTAGTAAAATGAAAAATTCATCCTAATTTTTCAGATCTTTATATTTCTCAATTCAGTCCAAAATTTTGTATCAAATAGATCTTAAGAGAATATTTATATGTTATGTTAAAGGAAAATGTGGGTTAACACACCTCAAATCCAAAAACTAAATTTTGAAAGTAACTATGACATTGTAATTCAACCCAAGCCTAACATAGGCTAGATCATTCAATTCAATATACTAGTAACAAATCATTTCCAATTTCTTTGCATACTAATAAGCAAATCATATATTTTCTAAAACTCCAAAGAAATGTCAATTAATTATTCACTATCCACAAATAAATAATAAAGAATTGAAAAAATACTAAAAAGTTCCTAAAATAAACTGTTTAATTCAAAAAGTCCATGATAAACTTTTCTATCCAAAAGATCCAAATAAGAAACTTTTATTACAAAAAAGTCAATTTGTTTAACTTCTATCTTAACACTGTTAAAAAAAATTATTGATTACACTAAAAAAACCTTCAAAATACAAAATTTAATTTTTAGGCCTTTTAGATAAAAAAAAAATATGTTTTTTTTTTTTTTTGGATTGAAGAATTTATTTTATGAATGATTTAATATTTTTTTAAAATGAACCTTGAAGACTATTTTAGTCAAATTAGTAATATTTCTTAATGGCGTTAAGATGAAAATTTATAATTGGACTTTTTTTATAGTAAAAGTTTCATCTTTGGATATTTTGTTAGAAAAAAAATTTCATAGATTTTTTGAATTGAAAAATTATAATAAGGACTTTTTAGTAGTTTTCTCTAAATAATTTGTCTGCAAAATCCCAATAAATAATAAAACTCATAAAAATAAAATTATTACATGTTTCAAAACTATCTAACTAAAAGAAGTTCTAACCACAAATAACTAAAACTAAATTAATCTTTAATTGTTCTCCATTACCCTACACCTTATACTATAAGCTATCATAATTGATATTTATCCATCTACGGTGAGAAAATATGAGTAAGCTTAACGTGTCCAATAAGGAAATATAACACAATATATACTGGAATAGGTCAAGCGGATAATACAAATAATTTAGAAAATTTGTCACTCCCTGAATTTTCATAAACCCGGGGAGTGAGTGAAATGAATTAAGAAAAATAGATAATAGGCAATTAAATGGATTTAGTTGATTACTCATTTATTTCTCTATATTTTTTCAAAATTTAGAATGAAAATTTGCTACTAGACTTACCCAAGATGGGTTTGAAATGCCAATCAAATATCTCCCCCAACTAATAGTCAAAATTAGTTTAAGTCGTGTTCAAGTATGGCCTCCAAAATAGCCCCAAAATGTCTCTAAATATACCTTGGAACAATGACCCAAATGAGCTCCAAATGCCCTAAGACATAGGGCAAGAATAGGTCAAAAAGTCTACCAAAATTTGTCTAAGGAAGTGGCCAAACATGACTCATGCGAGTGGCCAAACATGGCCCAATAGGGTGGCTCAACATGGCCCAAAAGGGTGGCCAAACATGGCCTAGGGATTGGCCAAACATGCCTAAAATGGTAGCCAAAAATGGCCTAAAAAGATGGCCAAACATGGCCCAAAAGGGTGGCCAAGAGGTAGTGTCAAGGGGCTGCCAGGCTAGGCACACATGGGCAAGGTAGAAGGCAGGCACGCGCGCGTGGAGGGGCAGGCATGGCACGACATGGCACGGGGCTGCGGCTGAGGGTTGGTCTGTTGCACTGACACTGTAGCAACAGTGTATTTGCTGCAAGCTGATTTTTCCATTTTTTGATTTTTTTTCCAAAGTGTTGAAAGTTAAAATTTTCAATTTTTAACCCCTACTTTTTGGCACTTTTCTCACTTATTTATGGGTATTTTACATACCTAATGACCCTTTTTAACTCACAAAATTTTGACATGATCTCCTCTATTTTCTAAGCATTTTTCATATAATACTTTACGACAATTCATATATACAAGGATATATACATTCCACCCTCACTCGATGGCCACAAATTCATAGAAGTTAAACATACAACTATTGTTCTCAACATTTACATATGATGCACATTAAGCAAAACATCCTATTTGTCACTTGGGTTTAAACCCTTACATTACAAAATAGCCCAAGGCCTATAGTTCATTATTATTTAAATTTAACGCAAGTTATTTGGGCTTATGCCCGTACATACAAAAAATATGGCCCTTAGGTCAAATATGCTTCAAATTCTACTTTCTCTTTCGTGCTCCAATGACTTTATCATGTCTCAAGTACCGAGAGCCTTATCTGAAATATGTAATCCCATAAAAGGTAAGCATGACAACTTGTATGACATAATGCTAATGTAAAGAACAAAGATAAGGTGTAGCATGTGCAAAGTGTACATTTATAATCTATATGCCTTCCAATTCATCAATGCAATGCAATGGCAATATGCATGACACACTCATGTAATTCTATACCAACCCATGTCTCGTTTCACGGTTTACTCCTGTTGGATCAGCAAGTGTCAGTTTTTGGCCAGATTTTGGGTTTTTCACCACAGGATCTACACCTTCATAATGCATAGCACCGAAGTGCTCAACACACGACATGTTTCCAAAGATTCACGTATGCCAAGATGCCTTGATTTTTCTATGCAATTTCAATGAAGATTTCATCAAACACATGGAGTATGCCTTAAATAATGAAATATACATAAAGCAACTATAACGTTTAAACCACAAAACTTTGTCTACATGAACCTAACATGTAATCCAATCAATTATACATATAAACATATTACATATTCACAACCTTACCAAATTCTCAAAGATCACACAAGTACACAAGTACCAATATATTGAATGAATCATAACTTTCAAACTACAAGACTTTGTCTACATGAATATAAGCTAAAATGCAATGAATTATACATATAGTCATATTGCATGTTCATCACTTCAATAAATTTCGAAAGAATACATAAGTACATAAAGTACTAACCCTAGGTTTTCAAAGTAACTATAAGCTAGGTGGTTCTTTAACAACAAATAAGCATGTAAGTCCTACAATCAACTTATAAAACACTCCTAAACATTACTCTATTCCTTACTTAGCAAAATATCATATCTAAAAGGGTTTTTCTCAACCCTAGGGAGTTGTGCTAGCTATGCAGCTGAACCAATTGGCAAGAATGTAGCCCTTGATGTGGGAAACAACTTCCTAGAAGGAAGCCTTGTGAAAATCCAAACCTAAAGATGAGTTTTGGAGGGTTGAAAGTTGGAAAACATTAGGTTTTCTTCACCTTTTTCTCCATGCACGACCTACTGCTATATTCTCAGACCAATTCTAAGAAATTTATGTCCTAAGTGTTGTATTTATACTCAAGGGCTAAGGGGATAAAAAGACCCTTTTGCCCTTAATGAGTCCGAGACCCCATTACACTACAACCCGTCCCAAAATACCTCAATTAGACATTCTACTTTAGCCAAAGTTATTAAAATTATTTTAAATGATATTTTTATAAAAAAATTATTTTCATCCGTTGGCGGTTGCGGTCGGGCCCACCTGGGCCACCCGTGATGCCTTTTTCAGGTCTATTTTTCAAACTATCTCCGATTAGGCTGAAATTCTCATAAGAGGTGTATTTTAACATTCTAAACATATTTCAATTCTATGAAATACTTAAATTATGCTTCTAAACATGACTTATGTATAAATGATGCATGTATAATGGCCTTACCGGCAAATAGTACTATGAATAGTGCCCTATTGGCAAAAATGAAAAATTTATCCTGATTTTTTAGATCTTTAAATCCTTCCCCCCTTAAAGAAATTTCATCCCAAAATTTAGAAATGTACCTCTATGAACAAACAACTCTGGATACCTAGCGCGAACCTCAGCTTCGCACTCCCGAGTAGCCCCCTCGACTCCGTGATGGCTCCAAAGAACCTTGACCAAAGGGATGGTCTTGCCCCGCAAAACCTAGTCCCTCGAGTCCAATATCTCTACAGGCCTCTCATCATAAGAAACATCAACCTCCACTTCAAGACCAACCTGATCGAGTACATGTGAAGGGTCAGGCTCATACTTCCTCAATATCGATACATGAAAGACATGATGAACCCCAGATAACTGTGGCGGTAACACCAACCGATAGGCCACTTTGCCAATCCTCTCAAGGATCTCAAATGGCCCTATAAACCATGGCGATAGTTTCTTGCTATGCGCAAACCTCTTCAATCACCGTCGTAGGGATACCTTGAGGAATACATGTCCCCCAACATCAAATAACAGAAGTCGTCGCCTCTTGTCTGCATAACTCTTTTGGTGGCTCTATGTTATCAACAGATGCTGTCGAATCATCTGTATCTTCTCCGTGGTCTCACAGACTATGTCAGGCCCCAAAGCAGTTGTCTCCCCTGCCTCAGGTCCAATATATCCGTGAACGACACGGCCTGCCATACAACGCCTCAAAAGGTGCCATCTCAATATTAGACTGATAGCTGTTGTTGTAGGCAAACTCTACTAAAGCAAGGTGATCCTCCCAACTACCCCTAAAATCCATAACACATGCCCTAAGCATATCCTCAAGTATCTAGATAGTACGCTCTGACTGACCGTCAGTCTGAGGGTGAGAAGTGATACTAAATAGTAGCTGAGTCCCCAAATCTGTCTGAAGACTCTGCCAAAATAGTGCAGTGAAACGTGGATATCGGTCTGTAACAATGAAAACAAGAATCCCATGTAGTCGTACTATCTCTCATATATACAACCTACTGAGAACATCTATTGAATCAGTCACTCTAATCGGTAGGAAATGTACAGACTTCGTCAACCTATCGACAATAACCCAAACTTCCACTTAGCCACTGGCAATAGCTGTAACAAATCCCCAGGTCTCTGGTGCTCAGCCTTAACCTACTGGCACGTGAGACATCTCGATACAAATTGTACAACATATCCCTTCATCCCCTTCCACCAATACTGGCGGCGTAAATCATGGTACATCTTAGTGCCTCCTAGGTGCACTACTAGACGTGAATGATGAAAATCTCGAAGAACATTAGCCCTAACAGACTCTAGAACAAAGACTCTACCCATATACCTCAGGCTAAGGTCAGAATGAACTGCCCATCTCTCAAATCCATTGGTACTAGCAACTCGTGCTCGAATCTACTCTGCCTTTGTGTCCTGCAACTGTGCCTCAATAACCCTGCTCAACAGCGTAGGCTGTGCACACTAACTAAATAGTGTGGCGTGTCCCTCAGACTTGACAAAGTCTAAGTCAAACTCACCAATATCTCCCATCGTCTCCCACTCCCTAATAGCAATGCTAGCGACGGTGCTCATTAGTCTTCTACTAAGTGCATCTGCTACGACATTGGCCTTCCCAGGATGATACTGAAGATCAAAGTCATAGTCCACCATATACTCCATCCATCTCCTCTACCGAAGGTTCAAGTTCTTCTACGTGAGAATGTATCTAAGGCTCTTGTGATCTGAGAACACCTCAAACCTCTCTCCGTATAAGTAGTGTCGCCAACTCTTAAGTGCAAAGATGACGGCAGCTAACTCCAAGTCATGTGTAGGATAGTTATGCTCATGATTCTTCAACTGACGAGAACCATAGGCTACCACCCTACCCTCCTACATCAATACATAACCTAGTCCCTCTCGTGAAGCATCACAATAAACTATATATCCAATACATCCCTCAGGTATAATCAAGACAGATGCTGAAGTTAGCCTCCTCTTCAGCTCCTGAAATGACTGTTCACAGTCATCTGTCCACTCAAACCTAATGTCTTTGCGTGTGAGACCAGTCATCGGCGTGACGAGACGAGAAAATCCCTCTATAAATCGACGGTAGTATCTGGCCAATCCTAAGAAGCTCTGAATCTCAAACACATTCTTTGGCCTCTCTCAACTCATAACAGAGTCAATCTTAGAAGGATCCACGGATACCCCGTTACCTGATATAACATGCCTAAAAACTGTACCTCTTGAAGCCAAAACTCACACTTCGAGAACTTAGCAAATAAACGATTCTCCCTCAAATTCTGTAATACAGTCTGTAAGTAAAAAGTATGCTCATCCTCAGAAGGTGAATAAATCAAAATGTCATCAACAAAGACCACTAAAAACTGATCTAAATAAGGACTAAAGATACGATGCATCAAGTCTATGAATGCCGCTGGGGCATTCGTCACACCTGAATGGCATAACTACAAACTCATAATGGACATAACGAGTGCGGAAAGCTGTCTTCGCCACATCCTCCTCCCGTACTCTCAACTGATGATACCCCGATCGAAGATCAATCTTCGAGAAACATTTCAAAACCTTAAGCTGATCAAATAAATCATCTATCCTCGGTAACGGGTACTTATTTTTTATAGTGACCCGATTCAGTCTCCTATAATCCACACATAAACGTAATGTCCCATCCTTATTCTTCACAAATAATGCCGAAGCACCCCACGGTAAAGTACTAGGACGAATAAAACCTTTACCCTGTAAATCAGTCAACTGCTCCTTCGGCTCCCTCAACTCAGCTACAGCCATACGGTAAGGTGGAATGGAAATAGGCATAGTGCCTGGGATAATCTCTATCGTGAACTCTATCTCTCGTCTCGGTAGTAGACTAGTCAATTCATCCGGAAAGACATCTGGGAACTCATCCATTACTGGCGGTAATACACTCTCTGTAATCCTACTCCCATCTGCTATCAGACTAGCCAACAAATAACTATGGCCTCCCCAACTCCTCTAGTCATACAATGGTGGAACTAAGAAATCCCCATGATCCCCTGTGAAATAAAAGCTATCTCCCTCAGGAGTACACATTGTCACTCTCCCTCTGTAGCAGTCTATACTCGCCCAAAAAGTAAACAAACAATCCATCCCCAATATACATTAAACAAAAATTTGAAATCCTACTCCCCATAAGCTTGACCTAACCCTACCATTTACAATTCATCCTCTATGTTGAACAACACAATCATTTATTTATTTATTATTATTATTATTTTTTTACCGAGTTCAAACACAATCTTTCGCAAGGAAAAAATTCATTTAGGCAATACAATATACACATACTCAAGTTATTACTCAACCCTAAGTGAATGCTATCCAAAAGGAATACATCTTTCTACAAGAGAGTTTAACACAAGGATATCTCTAAAATTTTAGCTACAAATACTTTGAGTATCCACTGTCCAGTCCATACAAAAGAATCTCCACAAGTCTCAATTCTTATTTTAGCATTCTAAGGTCTTATGTGTCTTTTAATTTACGATTTACTACTTTAGTGACATTTGTTCATTTAAAATTCTATAATTCTTTCATTATTTCTCACTTTTATAGCTGGGTAATAACCCTTCATGGCTCACAACTCCTTTCGTTACTAGCTGATGGGGCGCCATCCATCAACTATAACGTAAGACTTGAGACCAATCCAGTCTGTATAGATATCATAATTGTAATATTGTAACCTATGAATATCGGGTTAACCTAGCATACATATATAGAATCAACAAGCAACAGTCAACAGCTAACACATAGCCTACCACATAAACATTTAAGTATAGAATCCATCATAAAAATATACATATACATAAATGAGCTTACAACTTACCACATAGGTAACTAGGCACACAACCAATCCTTATGGATATCCAGGCTTATAGCCTATCTTATAGATAACTAAGCATAAAGTCTACCTCATAAATCATTTGGTCTACTACATAGATATAAGCATCTAGCCCAAGTTGATCAATAATCAAACACATCATATACCCTTAGCAAATTAGGAAAACAATCACATTGTACAATTGCACATACTAAAGCAACAAGCACACACATAATCATGTACTCCAAACTAGCCCAATTAACCTAAGGTCTAACCTCTCCCAGTGTCCTTAGGTATTCAAAACCGAAGGCTCTGATACCACGTTGTCACGCCCCGAATTTTCATAAACCCGGGGAGTGACTGAAATGAATTAAGAAAAATAAATAATAGGCAATTAAATGGATTTAGTTGCTTACTCATTTATTTCTCCATATTTCTCCTAAAATTTAGAATGAAAATTTGCTACTAGACTTACCCAAGATGAGTTTCAAATGCCAATCAAATATCTCCCCAAATTAATAGTCAAAATTAGTCTAAGTCGTGTTCAAGTATGGCCTCCAAAATAGCCCCAAAATGTCTTTAAATATACCTTGGAACAATGGCCCAAATGGGCCCCAAGTGTCTTAAGACATAGGCCAATAATAGGTCAAAAAGTCTACCAAAATTTGTCTAAGGAAGTGGCCAAATATAGCCCATGAGAGTGGCCAAATATGGCCCAATAAGGTGGCCAAATATGGCCCAAAAGGGTGGCTAAACATGGCCCAAAAGGTAGCCAAATATGGCCTAAGAAAATGGCCAAACATGGCCCAAAAGGGTGGCCAAGGGGTAGTATCAAGGGGCTGTTAGGCTGGGCACACATGGGCAAGGCAGCAGGCAGGTGCGCGCGCGTGGAGGGGCAAGCGTGGCATGGCATGGCACGTGGCAGGCGCGTAGGTAAAAATGGACGAGCAATAGTCAATTGTCCAATAAGATACGCGAATCAAGAAATGGTAAAAAATTATTCGACCCCAAAGCTGAAATGAAAAAAATAAATAATAATAATAATAATATTAAAAAAATAAATTTGAAAATTAAAATTAAAACAAATGTATCATTAATAAAAATATATATGTATGTTAATGCATGTATATATGGGATTAAGTATATATATGAACAAATATATATATTTATATAAGTAGATAAAAACAAAAGAAAAAGAAGCAGAAGAAATTAGAAAGAAGTAGAAGAATTAAGAAGAGCTTGGAAGCTTGAAGAAGAGTTGAGAGAAAGAGAGAGAGAGAGAGAGAGAGAGGGTTACATGCAGCCATGCGCACATGTGCGTGTGTGGGTGTTTGACGTTTAACTAAACCAACGGAAACTAAGAGAAATAGAAAACTAAAGCGTAGAAAGAGAGAGAAGTTGAATGCAGAAGAAGAAAAAGGAAGAAGCAGGACCAAGGCCCAACAGTGGAAAAAAAATTCAGAAAAAAAAAAAACTGTAAGTTGGTGTTTAATTTTAAGTTGTTAAATAAAGCATTTTAGTTTCATTCATTTAGAGGGTCTTATGAAGCATGTTATAAGCATTGATTTGCAAAAAGAATGAATAGAAATGATGCAAAAATGAAGGAGAAAACCTAAATTACGGGTCACGGTGTAATTGTTGAAGATTGACATTTTATGTGAAATTTTCTATTTAAATGAAGTATAATTGGTTTAGTTTAGGTGTAATGAAGTTTTACGATCAAATTAGGTGTAAACAGTAGAAGAAAATGCACAAAAATGGAAATAAATTTAGGTGGTCGGAGAATCGGGCAGTGGTAGGAGTTCCTATTTCGTGGAGTTGTGGTTTTCTAAATGGAAATCTGAACTTGGGGTTAGAATTCTTAGGGAATTTGGGATGAAATGGCATTGGGTTTGAAGTTTAATTTGATCGAAAAAATTTGACCACCGCCAAAAAAGACCACTGTTGGTCACCAGAGAAGACAAAACCCAACAAGGTTTCAGGTTGGGTCGTGGACCAGGTTCGGGTCAGACCCGACCCACCCACAAATCTGAATAACCTGAAACGATAGCGTTTTGTTAAATGGGTAATTGAATTTTAAATTGGGATTGGGACTATTTGGCTGCAGGTATTAGAAATGGGATTGAGGATTAGCTTAAAATTGGAATAAGAGGAATAGCATGCGTATGCTATTCCGGTTTATAGAGGCAGCCTGAACCGGTTGGTTTAGGGGCTGTGGGGGCCAGTCTAGGGTTTTACATAGTGAACCCACTGGTTCAGACCAGAACTTTAAGAAATTCTAATTAGACCCCAACAGTTCTGAGAAATTATATAAAGGCCCAACAGTAAATTAATTTAATAATATTTTAAATAGGAAAAATTACTAAAATGCCCCTAAGTCCAATGTGAGTCAAATGTACTCCAAATCAGGCAAATGAATAGTCAATTTTTATTATCTTGGGTGTTTCAAACCTAATGGTAAGGTCAAGATTATGAAAAGAGGTCACGTGAATAAAAGACAAGTAAAAGTGCAAAATGACCATTTCGCCCTTTTTAGACCAAAAGTCCAAATTGAAATTTGTAAAAGCCTAAATTAATTTTATTCGACGTTTCAGACTCAATGAAGAGGTCCAAATTAACAAATAAAATACTTATAGCCATGATATATATATATATATGTGAATACGTAGCATAAACTAAGTTGTATTTTCCTAATGATAGGACTGTTAAAAGGGAAAGAGAAGGAAACTAACGTTGAGTAGCAAGAAAGGAGGCTAGTAAAAAGTAAGTAAACCCGAACTCTACCATGTGTTACTCCTAGCCATGTCACATTTACTTTTGGATACTGTCAATTTGTACTTTATACTTGCCTAATGATATTGATTTCCACGATTTGATACTAGCTTCTGTTGTTGATTCATTGAGATCATGTTTGTTGATATCTTTGTTGATCACATGACATTTCCATGTTGGTTTGTGTGTTTCCACAACTTGTACATTGCTTGTGGACATACGATGATCATGATATTATTGAGTACTTGGAGTTGTGATCTATCACAATGTCCGTCTGATTCACAGATGCTTAAGGACCTACAGGTCAATGTGTGGGAGTAGCCTAATGATTAGTCCATGAGAGACATGTTATATGTACAGAGCTCTGATGTTATTTGTTGATTTGGGCGAGGCTGGACCCGGGCGCGAAAGGGCGCTGTCAAACCAACAGACCCTGGATACAATGATGTGGGTGAGGTTGGACCTGGGCACATGAGGGTGCTGTCAGACCAGCAGACCCTAGATAGACACTCATTGGGCATATGTATGTTAGCATCTGTTCTGTTAGTATCTTATATCATTCATTGATATTCTAATGATGTACTCATAACTCATTTATATTTTGGCACGCTAACATTGATGATATACTTCTGATTCAGATACTCTTTGTGAGCTTGTTCATGGTTTTTCTATTGGTGTGCTACTTGTTGATGACGTGTGTCACGCCCCGAATTCCAGCGAACCCGAGGCGCGACTATCGAGACAAAAAGAAAATAAAATAATAAGGAAATAAAGGACAATCAAGTACAGTTCAACACTTAACTTAATCCACCATTCTGATACAATGCATAAAGTCTTGTCCATTAGTTCACGACATACAAAAATAGGAAATAGTCTCGGGCTTATGCCCTTATACAACATTAAGTGCACCTCTCGGGCCAAACATAATCCATAATCAAGTCATCTCTATGTCTCGCACAGCTGGAGTGTCATCTGAAATGTTGTCCCACGAATGGGTCAGCTCAACTGCTGGTACAATATAATGCTAATGCAAGAAACAAAATTAAGAGTGTGGCATGTGCAAGTGTACAATTATATCTACATGGCATTTAATATCATCAATGCATCATATGAATAATATGCGTGACGCACCCATGCAACTCTATGCCACCCATGTCTCGTCTTACGGTCCTGCCCCGATAGCCCGAGTACTAATGTATGTCTCGCTTCACGGTTTGGAACCCGTCAGGCATGCAAGTACCTAATGGCCGATTTTGGGTTTTTCACCACAGGATCTGCACCCTCATAATGCTACAGCACCACGTGCTCAACTCACACCATGTCCAAGGAATCACACTATGCCAATATGCTCTGATTCATTCATGGCACAATGTAATCTCAATGATGCATCTCATCCACACATGAAGCATATTTTCAATCACACATTTCATAGTCTCAACAGTTCTCAAAGAATATAATCCACACATTATACTAACACATTCGATATACACATAATCATCATCCACATTGTCATCCAACTTTCAGCAAGATAGCATGAAGCACATAAGCATGTGAACAATCAAACAAACATGTGAATCATCAAGTCAATAGAGCAGTTATTCTTAAACTCAATTCTATTTCTTACTTAGCACAATATATCATACCTGGTGGGTCAGTCTCAACTCAGAAAAATGTACTCGTAAGGTAGCGGAACTAGCAGTAGAATGCAGAAGGTTAGATCACCTTCTCCTTGCCCTTCCGTGTCCCTAAAATCATAACATGTGACTCAGTCCATTTGTTACTTGAATTATGCTAATCATCAAATTTTATGTCTTCATTTTATAAGTTTCTATTTTGCTAAATTAAACCCTACTATTGAGTCCGTAACGTCGAAAAAAATAAGTTTAGGTTTTCGTGGAATTCAATTCGGACATTTGAGCTAAAAAGGGCAAAACAATCATTTTGCACTTTTCACGGTTCCTTACATCCCGAGACCTCTTTTCATAAATCGGACTCCACGGTTGAGTCCAGAATGCTCGAAATAATAAAGTTTCACTAATTGTTTACTTAATTTGAAATTTGTTTGACTGTGTTTCAATTCAGGGGTATTTTGGTAATTTTAAATGTTATTATGGGTCTTTTATTTTTTGGGACCCCGTTTCGTAAAATGGACCTCACCGTTGGCCTCAGAATGGTTGAGATAGTCAAAATACACTAACAACTTCCCTCATTTGGACTCCGGACTATTTTGTGACATTTAAATAATTAAATTAATTAATTTAATTAATATTTTATTCTGGTGGGGTCAGATCATAATTTCTCAAAAGTTTAGGGGTTAAAGTGTAATTTTTGAAAGTTCTGGGGTCAAACTTAATTTCTAAAAAGTCTAGGGGTAAATTTGTAAATTCCAAATCTCTTATTCTTAATTCGGATAGCCAAACAGTGACTAATCCAAAACAGGGATAGGATATCCCTGCTTCCCAATTTAATTCCAATTTCTAATTTTATAACCCTGTAGCCAAACAGCCTTTAACCCATTTTTAATTTAAAACATAAGGCCGACACGTGGCAGGGGTGGGTCGGCTTTGACCCGACCCGAGATCCAAACCGGACCCGAGTGCACAGTACTTTCTTCCCCGTTTTTTCGGTAGGGCTCCGGCGAGGTTCTGGCGTCGGCGACAATTTTTCGGTGCGTTTTTCATGTTTTTAAAATGCGATTCTCTTCCATTTTTCATGTAGATTTCATCCCCAACCTTAGTTTTTGATTTGGTTCGCCAAACACCCACGAATCCGAAGATGACCGTAGCTCCGGCCAACCATGGTTTCATGATTTCAAGCTTGATTCCTAACTGTTTTGGCCCCTATTCATCTCTAATAGATTTCTGCATCTCCTAGGGTTTGTTCCCTACTATTTAAACCGAGTTTAACACATGAAATATCAACCCCATTCCCCATGACCGTGACCTGCACCTCACTCTTTTTCACCCATTTTCTAACCTTTTCTATTCATTCTCTTTGCATTAAGTTCCATTTTTCATACACTATAAGACTCAAGAATTAAATCTAAACAATATGCTACAAAACAAATTGGACGTATAAGAAATTTCTAGAGAGAGAAAGTAAGTGGGTTTCGGATTCTTACCTCAACAGTGATGCCTTCTCTCCCCTTAGTTGGTTTCTAACTCCCCTTTGATACGCCTAAGGTAGGTCAAGGTCACATGCAACCTCTCTTCTTCCTTCTCCTTCCTTCTCCCTTCACTTCACGGTTTTCACTCTCTCTCTACCTCACGACTGGTCTGCTCCTTTCTCAACTCCCACCACACACATATACATACAACCACTCTCATTGCACACGGCTGACACACTGTGCACACACCTCACCCATAATCTGATTTGTGTATATATATATATATATACACACACACACACATATATATATATATAATTTATACACATGTATATTCTTATACACACACTTAACAATTTACATACATACACACATATACACCTCACATACATATGTTTACACATAACAATAATAATAATAATAATAATAATAATAATAATAACAACAACAATAATAATAATAATAACCAAGAAAATTTTTATAAATAAAAAAAAAAAATTCAGGTTATTACAACGTGCTTGTCTATCCTTGGATTTAGATTGATATTTTACAACTGTGACATTCCTATTATTCATATCTCGATGTGATACTATTCTTGTTTATTATGATTCTTATCCATCTTTTGAGCTAACCTTGACCTATGGTAGAGTGAGGAGTTACTTACTAGGCTAAATTAGCTCACTCTAGATATATTATTTCATTTTCAGCTCACCAGGCTATAAACGGACCTACAGGCGTACAGACTGACTAGATGTCGAATTAGTAACAGGTTGATCTTTCGCTAATGCAATGGACTCTCTCTCTCTTCTTTTTGTTAGTAATGTATTAGATTATGTATGTAGTGGTTCTAGTTCTCCCATGTCTCCACATCTTGGGGATGTTTTGTAGTTTTGTAAACTTAAAAGCTTAACTATATGTATGGTTGTACAAGATCACTCTAATGATAGTACTAGTTTGGTTGTGACATGCCTTATACTTTTATTAATATTGTAAAATAACATTAAAATTTAGATAGGAGAACGGCATATGGCCGCTGCCTCTGGTCAAGGATCCATAATCCACACAGGATAAGATACGGGTCGTGACAACGTGGTATTAGAGCCGAAGGTTCTAGCGGTTCATAGGAGATTAGGACTAGAGTATTAGGATTTAGGAAAGTGCAAGAGTCCATTGTTAGGTGAAACTTGTAAATCTGATTACATACTTACGTGCCTATTCGATATTGATTCTTTTGTAGTAAATGGTCCATACCCGCAATACTAATATGGAATCGGAGTGCCTTGATAGGGTTGAATGTATTTTAGAAAAGATGGTAGAATTTTTACCTAACCCTTAGACTAGTGGGATTAGAGCAGCTCAGCAGAATCATCCTGGTAATCGTGATGTGCGACAGGGCGATGATAGAGATCAATCCTATCCTTATAAGTGATTCCTAGACTTAAAGCCATCGACGTTTGATGGTACGAAAGGCGTCACGACAGCTGAAGAATGGCTATTAGAAATGAATATAATTTTTCAAGATTATGGTTTGCACTAAGAAGCAAAAGGTAGCTTACGCCACATATATATTCAAAGGGGTGGCACACAAATGGTGGTTACTCGAGGAAGCTAGGGAGCCTAATATGACCTGGCAGCGATTTACCGAAGTTTTTAATGAAAAGTACTTTCCTCAAGAGGTGAAAGACCAGAAGATTGTTGAGTTTCTGGTTCTACAACAATGTGGGATGACCGTGGAAAATATGAGGCTTAGTTCACAGAGTTAGCCAAGTTTGCTCAAAATGTGATCAATACAGATAGTCTAAAGGCTCGCAAGTTTGAAAGAGGTTTGAGATGGGCAATTAAAGATAGAGTCAGACCACTGTGACTAGCTACGTATAGTGAGGTGGTGGTAACGGCAAAGATCATAGAGCGTAGTGGAGAAGAGTTTGCTAGGAGAAGGGGAAATCAGAGGTCGAGCAGCAGCAGAGATAGAGGGGAGAGGATTTTTGCTATTTAAGCCAGGTACAGGTTCACGTGGATTAGGAGCGGGATCTAGTCAGAGGAGAGTTAATAATAACAATGGCGGCGCACCTAAATGTCCAGTTGCCAGAAGTTTCATAGAGGACCATGTCGCGGGAATACAAATACATGTTACAATTGTGGTCAAATTGGACATTTTATGAAAGATTGTCCCAAGAGGAGGTAGAACAGTAACCGGTTTTGTGACTATCGCATCAGCTTCTATATCACGACCTCAGACTAGGAATGAAGGGCCAATGAGTGAACAATAACGTCAAAGAAGGGTTTTCTCTATTACACCTAGGAATGTTCAAGCTACCACTTCAGTGGTTGCAGGTACTATTACAATTTGTTCTCAGCCAGCACATGTTTTATTTGATACTGGTTCCACACATTCATTTATATCTCCTATATTCTCCGTTAAATTGAATTTAGAAGCTAAACCCCTAGGCTACATGTTAACTGTTTCGATATCTTCGGGGAGATCACTGTTAGGGACTGTGATACATAAATCATGTAAGGTAGAAATCATGGGTATGCAGTTTGTAACTGATTTAATACCTTTGGAGATTTGTGGCTTTGATGTGATTTTGGGTATGGATTGGTTCACTATGAATCAAGTTGTCATTGATTGTGTAGCTAAGCGAGTTTCTATTCAAAAATCAGGGTAGCCGAGCATTGTATTTGAAGGGACAAGAGTAGTTTTCCCACCCTACTTTGTCTCATTTATCCAGGCTAGGCGGTTACTCCGTAAGGGATGTCATAGTTATTTGTGTAGTGCTGTTGATACTCGTTCGCAAGAGCCTACCTTGGATCAGATTCCTATTATTAGAGAATTTCTTGATGTGTTTCTGGATGATTTGCCTAAGATGCCTATTGATCAGGCAATAGAGTTCAATATTGATGTATTTCCTGGCACTTCATGTAATACCCCGACCCGAGAATGTCGGGTAATATGACACGTATTACGAGGATAAGAAAAATGGAGGTAAATATTATGCTTTTAAGATAATGATAAATTAATTTAATAAAATTAATTTATTAATATGAGAAACTAAGTATTAGTTATAATTAATATAAAATATAATGATAAAATGTAATTAATTGAATAAATAATTTAGTAATAAATTAAACATAGAAGATAAATTAAATATATATATTTATATATATATATATATAGATCAGCCGTGTGTGTGAGTGTGTTGTGTAATATGTATATTGAATATATATATATATATATAAATATATAAGCAAAGAGACATGAAATTAAGATAGGTAAGGTGGCCATGTACTATGTGTATATATTATATGTCATTAGGTGAAGATGAATAGGAGGAAGTAAGGCTACTGATCTGATGGAGTAAGGGGGTGAAGTGAAGGGGCAATTAAGTGAGGTGATAGCCATTAAATTTCTCACTTATACATATGGGCATACATTGTATACACACAAAATCTCCACCCGATCAGCCATAGAGAAAGAGAGAGAGAGAGAGAGAGAGAGAGAGAGAGAGAGAGGGAGATTCTAGGACGTTCAGAAGTGGGAAGCAAGGAGAAAAGGGGAGAGAAACAGTTTGGAACAAGGTAAACCCACAAAACACTTAAATTTCTCTCTCTAGAATTTCTATACGTATGAACTATTTTAAGCTTTGATTTAGTGTATATAATGTTTAAAGCATGTTTAAACAATGATAAGCATGAAAATTTCAACCTAAAACATCTTAGAAACATCAGTCGTACACAAGGCAGCCATTGAAGACCTTGCTTGAAGCAGGTCTGAACCGACTTCCTCTAAACCCAATTTGGTTTATCAAGACTTCAAGTAGACCTCACGAGCATTCCAAAACACATGACCGCGATCAAAATTGTAAAGAAATGACCATGAGAAAGCGAGTTGCAGGTACGGGTTTCAAAACCCAAACCCAAAAACTCACTGTTAAACCTACCATTGTGAATGAAAACTGAATCCTCATACCTTGAGGGTCACACAGAACCAAACCATTCTAAAAATGGTGAAGAAACGAGCATGAAATGACAAGTTACAGCTCGGATTATTGCGATTTAAATCGAGTCATTGAGCTGAATTCGAGTCCCAAAAACAATGTAGAAACGTGTCTTAAGATATTAGGAATTGATTGGAAAAGAAAGCAGGAAAAATGGAGTGGTAAAATTTGCACGAAATACCCCTAAAAAATATTAGGGTTTTGGATGAACAGTGTCGACCTTCATGGGGAAGACGACACTGTTCGGGTCGGGTCGGATTCGATTACGGGTCCGGGTCAAACCGGGTCCAACGGACCAGGTTTATTGAAACGGCAACGTTTTACTTTTTAAATATAAACATTAGGGCTGACGTCATCCTGACGTCAGTATTACGTGTGAAACCGGCTAAATCGGTTGGTTTGTAAGTGAACCGGATCGGTTCACTTAGGGTTGGACCGAACCCACTGGTTCTCTATATTATTTAAAATAAAATAAACCAAATCTTTCCTTATTTACGGATTGACCCCAAACCTTCTAAGAAATTCTACTGGGGCCCAACTGAGGGAAAACATATTCATTTTGACCCCTGGAAAATAATTAAATAATTAATTTAATTATTTAATAAATAAAGTTAAATTACTATTTTGCCCCTGGGTCATAAATAGAGCAAATGAAGTCCAAATTAAATATATGAATAGTGTATCCTTACTATTTCGGATATTCTAAAGCCAATGGTAGGGTCCGTTTTACGAGACGGGGCCCAAAAAATAAAGACACGTAAAGGGATAAAATGACCAAATTACCCCTAGTACCCCAAAAGCCAAATTAAAACCAGGGAAGGTCTAAATTGACTTTCCTTGACATCCCGGACTCAATAATGGAGTCCAAATTACGAAACGAAGTACAGAAAAATATGACACGTAAAACGAGGAATGACCATTTTACCCTTTTACATACAAGAGTCCGAATTAAATTCTAGGGAAGCCTAAACCGACTTTCTTCGATGCTCTGGACTTAATGGTAGAGTCTATTCGACCAAAAGAAATGTCTAAAATAAAAAGACATAAAATTTGATGAATAGCATCTGTCAGATGACAATAAATGAAAGTAATGCCAAAGTACTAATCTACGGCGTATACGAGGACATGAATTATGAAAAGACACGACAACACATCAACCTTAGAATAAAATTTCTAACTCATAAATTGATCTTAGGTGATAATATGGAATCACAACCACCGAAGTTCATGATTATGAACAAGGCCTAAAGGGCTAAGGATCCAAAACAACAAGCTTTTATGCAAGAACTATTACGGCAGCAGAGAGTGATTGCCAGGTTCATCAAGATAGCCAAGGCAACAGAGGTCGTCTCGGTGAGACCATTCATTCATAAATCACCCACCAAGGCAATGGTGGCCGAGGCTAAGAAAAAGAAAGAGGAAGAAAAGAAAAGGAAAGAGGAGGAAAAAGAAAACACCGAAACTTTAAACGAGTGGGTCAAAAGGTAATGCGTGTTTCTTACTCATTATATACGATACCACTATAAGATAAGTTGTAGTTTATTCATGTAGTAAAGGAAAAAGGTTAAGTTTTAGTTGATTAATTTAGGAGTCTTTTTCTAAATTGTTTTAGGATAAGAGCAGAAAAGGGCAAGACGCCTCAGTAAGGTCTGCGGTACATGAGGTGAGTAACCCTGTGTTTGAAATGGAGATTTAACTCCAAATATTTGAAGAAGTTTTAAGTTCAAGTCATGTGAAGCATTTGAATATCAAATTCAGTTTTTGATTCCTGTTTTTAAATTGTTCTGATATGACATGCTGGTTAAATGTTTTATATTCAATTCTTTTCTTGGAAATAGTTAGCATGTCCGGTTGAAAATGCAAATTTCTTTTAAATGTTCTGAATTTGATTATTTCAAGTATTGAAGCTCTATCGCAGAAATTGTACATTTCATGTTTTCAATATTCATGAAAAGCCTCTATTGAAGTAGCCATGTGATAAATGTTTTATAAGATAAACGGTACTAAGTACCACCCCCTATGATGGTTGAAATCCTTCGGGATTCAACAGTATATGCCCGGTAGCAGGATCTAATCCCCCAGGCAATTATCATTGACAGTATTGGCAGTAAAATGGGAGTCTGGTTCGAAACAGATTCCACCTAATTAAAGAGAAAAGATGACAAATGTTTTTGAAAATGGAAGTAGGTTTTACCCCCATTTATTATACGTGTATGTATGCTTTTAAATTGCATATACTCTATTTGAAGAATTGTGTATTTAGCTTGAATACTTTAAATGTTTCAAAGCTATCTATTTTAAGAATACATATACTCTGTGTTCTAAAATGTACGACCAATTGGTAGTGAGTATTTTATAAACTCTCATGTGCTAAACCACTAGCCAGTTGAAAACCCCATGATGAATGCAGGAATTACTCACAAGCTTTGATTAGCTTACCCGGATTTTTATCCGCCCCCTTTCAGGTGACCGATAGCAGTCCTGGCTGATGGGAATGATGATTAGAGTCTTGCCCATTTTGAGGAAGGGCATGAACAACTAAGTGCAGGACAAGTAGTTTTCTTTTTGGGAGACATTATGAAATTTAGCTAGTTATTTGGGCAGAAAACAATTGATGTTATGTAACTAAGTCCCGAGGGACAACTAGACATGGATTTGTATGAAGGCTTAAGTTTTTATTATGCTCTGATTTTATATTCATGTGTACCATTGTGAATAGCAGCAGTATCGGACGGATGTGCAAAATTTTAAAATGAGAAAAGAAAAAGTTTTTTTCACGCTTCCGCAACTACATGAAGCACATCTATTCGATACCACTGTAGACGTGAGCCTTGTCCCAAGGCCTTCAGGCCTTGGGGCGGCGGTCGTGATGCAAGATCCGCAGAGGGTGGGTTTCGGGTCGTGACACTTCACTTGTGTCCAAGACTCCTTATCGTATAGCACCAGTAGAGTTGAAGGAATTGAAGCTACAGTTGCAAGAGTTGTTAGATAAAGGTTTTATATGGCCTAGTTCCTCACCGTGGGGTGCTCCAGTGCTATTTGTTAAAAAAAAGGATGGAACAATGAGGCTGTGCATTAACTACAAGGAGTTGAATAAGGTTACTGTTAAGAACAAGTATCATTTGCCTCGAGTGGATGATTTATTTGGTCAGTTGAAGGGGACGCAAGTCTTTTCCAAGATTGATTTACAATCGGGATACCATTAGTTGAAGGTGAAACCAGTAGATGTAGAAAAGACAGCATTTAAGACCCGGTATGGGCACTACGAGTTTCTGGTGATGCCTTTTGGAGTAACTAATGCCCCAGCTGTATTTATGGATCTAATGAATAGAGTTTTCAAGCAGTACCTAGATGACTTTGTGATTGTGTTTATTGATGATATCTTGATTTACTCTAAAGATGCAGAGGAGCATGAATAACATTTAAGAAAAGTGCTACAGAAGTTACGGGAGTAGAAATTGTATGCCAAGTTGAAGAGATGTGAGTTTTGGCTTTTCAGTATTGCATTTCTTGGGCATATGATTAGTAAGGATGGGGTCTCGGTAGATTCTCAGAAGATTGATGCAATTATAAATTGGCCTTGGCCGACCAGTGTTACAGAAGTCCATAGTTTTATGGGTTTGGCTGGATATTACAAGAGATTTGTTAAAGATTTCTCAAAGATAGCAGCACTGATCACTCAGTTAACCAAGAAGAACACTTCTTTTGTGTGGATTGAGGAGCGAGAAAAGAGTTTTCAGGAATTGAAAGATTGTCCAGTGATTGCACCAATTTTGACAATACCAGATGGGACGGAAGGATTTGTGATTTATAACGTTGCGTCATATCAAGGCTTGGGATGTGTACTGATGCAGAAGGGTAGAGTAGTAGCCTATGCCTCACGACAACTAAAGCCACATGAGAAAAGGTACCAGACTCATGATCTAAAACTCGCAACCGTTGCGTTTGCATTAAAGATTTGGAGGCTTATCTTTATGGAGCAACCTGTGGGATTTTTACTGATCACAAGAGTCTTAAGTATTTATTTACACAACGGGAGCTCAATATGAGGCAACACAGATGGCTGGAGTTAATCAAGGACTATGAGCTTGTAATACAATATCACCCAAGGAAAGTTAATGTAGTAGCAGATGCCCTCAGCAGGAAGTCGTCGGGAAATCTTGCTTATCTGTTGACTACACGGTGAAAATTGCTGGAAGAATTGGAGTGGATGGAGATAGAGGTGATTCTACCGGACTCTAGAACAATGCATGCTAATGTGATGGTTAGGCTAGCAATCATGGACAAGATTAGGGAGTTGCAAGGCCCAGATGAGAAGTTAGTCAAATTACGAGGAGATGCTGAGACAGAAAAGAATCCAGATTTTGTGGTTCGAGATGGAATGTTGTATTATCAAGACAGAATTTGTGTACCAGATGTACCAGAGATTAAAGAAGAAATTCTTGGTGAGGCTCACAATTCCAGATTTTCTATTCATCTAGGGAATGCTAAGATGTATCATAATGTTCGAGGTCATTATTGGTGGTCTGGTATGAAGAGGGATATAGCCGAGTATGTAGCATGGTATGTCAAATACCAGCAAGTTAAAGCCAAACACTAGAGGCCTAATGGACTACTACAACAACTCCCAATACCAGAATGGAAATGGGAGCATATTGTTGTGGACTTTGTGTCGGGATTGCCAAAGACTTCACATGGGAATGATTCAGTATGGGTGATTGTGGATAGATTGACGAAGACGGTACACTTCCTAGCGACTAGGACGACTCAGACACTAGAGAGGTTAACTGCACTCTATATTAGGGAGATTGTTCGGTTACATAAAGTTCTGATTTCTATAGTATATGACCGAGACCCAAGATTTGTATCCCGATTCTGTAGGAGTTTACAGGGAGCGATGGGCACAAAGCTTAATCTCAGTACTGCATATCACCCGGAGACAGACGGTCAATCCGAGAGAACAATTCAGACTCTGGAAGACATGTTACGCTTCTGTTTTATGGATTTTAAAGGAAGCTGGGAAGAACACTTACCCCTAGTGGAGTTCACATACAATAACAGTTATCAGTCCAGTATTGGCATGGCACTGTATGAGGCATTGTATGATAGGAAATGCCAATCTCCGTTGTGCTGGAAAGAAGTGGGGGAAAGGAAGATATTCGGCCCAGAGATAGTGGAGCAAACGACTGCCAAGATTTAGTTGATTAAGCAACTGTTGTTAGCAACACAAAGTCGTCAGAAAAACTACGCAGATGTTCAGAGGAGGAAATTGGAATTTGAAGTAGGCGGCTATGTGTTCCTAAAGGTATCGCCTATGAAAGGAGTTATGAGGTTCGAGAAGAAAGGTAAGTTGGGACCACATTATATTGGACCGTTTCGGGTCATGGGATGAGTTGGACCAGTAGCATACCGACTTGCCTTGCCGTTAGAATTGGCACACGTACATAATGTCTTTCAAGTTTTGCTATTGAGGAAATCTTTGCATGATTCAAGCCAAGTGATTGAACATGAACCCCTGGAAGTCCAAGAGGATCTGACGTATGTAGAACAACCTATATAGATCTTGGATCGTCGGGAGCAAGTATTGCCAAACAAGACAATCCCATTGGTGAAAGTGTTATAGAGAAATCATCAGATGGAAAAAGCCACTTGGGAATGGAAAGATGAGATACGTGCCAAATATCCACAGCTTGTTGAACAATAAGGTACGTTAAATTTGGGGACCAAACTTTTCTAAGGAGGGGAGAATGTAATACCCCGACTTAATTAACTAAATAAATTATATTAATAATGTGTTTAAAATTGGATCAAAATATTAAATTACCTGAAATATTGGAATGATAACCGTAAGCCATGAATAAAATGTAAAAATGGACGAGTGGCAGTCAATTGTCCAATAAGACACGCAAATCGAGAAATGGTCAAAAATGATTCGACCCCGAAACTGAAATGAAAAAAAAATAATAATATAAAAAAATTGAAATTTAAAATTAAAACAAATGTATCATTAATAATATATATATATATGTACGTTAATGCATGTATATATGGAATTAAGTATATTTATGAACAAATATATATATATATATATATTTATATAATTAAGTAGATAAAAACAAAAGAAAAGTGAAGCATAGAAAGAAGTAAAAGAATTAAGAAGAGCTTCGAAGCTTGAAGAATAGTTGAGAAGAGAGAGAGAGAGAGAGAGAGGGCTGCATGCAGCCATATGCACATGTGCTTGTGTGGGTGTTTGACGTTTAACTAAACCAACGGAAACAAAGAGAAATAAAAAACTGAAGCGTAGAGAGAGAGAGAGAGAGAGAGAGAGAGAGAGAGAAGCTGAATGCAGAAGAAGAAAAAGGATCAAGGTTCAACAGTGGAAAAAAAAAATCAGAAAAAAAAAACTGTAAGTTGGTGTTTAATTTTAAGTTGTTAAATAAAGCATTTTAGTTTCATTCATTTAGAAGGTCTTATAAAGCATGTTATAAGCGTTGATTTGCAAAAAGAATGAACATAAATGATGCAAAAATGAGGAGAAAACCTAAATTACAGGTCACGGTGTAATTTTTGAAGATTGACATTTTATGTGAAATTTTCGATTTAAATGATGTGGAACTAGTTTAGTTTAGGTGTAATGAAGTTTTTCGATCAAAGTAGGTGTAAACAGTAGAAGAAAATGCACAAGAATGGAAATAAATTCAGGTGGTTGGAGAATCGGACAGTGGCTGGAGTTCCTATTTCGTGGAGTTGTGGTTTTCTAAATGGAAATCTGAACTTGGGGTTAGAATTTTTAGGGAATTTGGGATGAAATGGCATTGGGCATGAAGTTTAATTTGATCGAAAAAATTTGGCCGTCGTCGGAGAAGACCACTGTTGGTCGCCGGAGAAGAGAGAACCCAACAAGGTTTTAGGTTGGGTCGTGGACCAGGTTCGGGTCAAACCTGACCCACCCGCAAATCTAAATAACCTGAAACGGTAGCATTTTGTTAAGTAGGTAATTGAATTTTAAATTAGGATTGGGGCTGTTTGGCTGCGGGTTTAATAAATTAGAAATAAGATTGAGGATTAGCTTAAAATTGGAATAAGAGGAATAGCATGCGTATGCTATTCCGGTTTATAGAGGTAGCATGAACCAGGTTAATTCAGGGGCTGTGGGGGTCGGTCTAGGGTTTTAGGTAGTGAACCCACTAGTTCAGACCAGAACTTTAAGAAATTCTAATTAGACCCCAATAGTTCTGAGAAATTATATAAAGGCCCAACAGTAAATTAATTTAATAATATTTTAAATAGAAAAAATTACTAAAATGCCTCTAAGTCCAATGTGAGTCAAACGGATTCCAGATAAGGCAAACGAATAGTCAATTTTTATTATCTCAGGCATTTTGAACCCAATGGTAAGGTTAAGATTATGAAAAGAGGTCCCATGAATAAAAGACACATAAAAGTACAAAATGACCATTTCGCCCTTTTTAGTCTAAGAGTCCAAATTCAAATCCGTAAAAGGCTAAATTAATTTTATTCGACGTTCCAAACTCAATGAAGAGGTTTAAATTAAAAAATAAAATACTTATAGGCATGATATATATATATATATGAATACGTAATATAGACTGAATTACAACTATAAACTAAGTTGTATTTTCTGAATGACAGGACCATCTAAAGGGAAAGAGAAGGACACTAATGTTGAGTAGCAGGAAAGGAGGCTAGTAAAAAGTAAGTAAACCCAAGCTCTACTATGTGTTACTCCTAGCCATGTCACATTCACTTTTGGATACTATCAATTTGTACTCGATACTTGCCTAATGATATTGATTTCCACAATTTGATACTAGCTTCTGTTGTTGATTCATTGAGATCATGTTTGATGATATCCTTGTTGATCACATGACATTTCCATGTTGGTTTGTGTGTTTCCACAGCTTGTACATTGCTTGTGGACATACGATGATCATGATATTATTGAGTACCTGGAGTTGTGATCTATCACAATGTCCGTCTGATTCACAGATGCTTAAGGACCTATGGGTCAATGTATGGGAGTTGTCACGCCCCGAATTTCCACGAACCCGAGGAGTGAGTGAGAAATGAAATAAGAAAAGAAAACAAAAGACAATTTACATGGATTCAACTAGACAGGCATTCAATTCTTCAACATATAAACACATAAAGTACATTCGATAAACATATTGTTCACATCAGTTGGGCTTAAGCCCTTACATCTTAAAACGTGCCCCGAGGGCCAAATACACTTCTAAATCTTTTTTCCTTCTTTGTGTCAAGATCTCATCAAATCTCATGTAGGAGGGGCGTCATCTGTAATATGATATCCCACAAATGGGTCAGCTCAACTGCTGGTATAATACAATGCTAATGCAAGGAACAAAATTAAGGCGTGGCATGTGCAAGTGAACATTTATATCTATATACCTTCCAAATCATTAATACAGTATATAGCAATATGCGTGACGCACCCATGCAAACTCTATGCCACACCCATAACTCACTTTACGGTCATTCCCCGACAGCATGAGTACCCACATATGACTCACTTTACGGTTCTTCCCCGACGGTTGAGTACCCTCGTATGTCTCGCTTCACGGTTCGGACCCCGTTGGCATACGAGTACCAATGGCCGATTTTAGGTTTTTCACCACAGAATCTACACCCTCATAATGCACAGCACCAAGTGCTCAACTCATACTATGTCTCAAGGAATCACATTATGCCAATATGCTTTGATTCCACCATGCAACAATGCAATCTCATCGAAGCCTTTCATCCATACATGAAGCATGCTTTAAGCAATGCATTTCACTTAAAGCGATAACAATATTTAAATCACAAAACTCCTTCTTCATGTGTACATGCTATACATATTCCATTTAAGCACATGCTCATGTTACATATTCATAATCTTAACAATTTTCGAAGAACATAAATCACATATCATGCCAACATATAGACGTACATATAGTCATGGTCCACATTCATCACTTAAACAAACTCCCAAGGAGATAACAAGAAACACATAAGCACACAAACAATCGAATAAACTTAAGGGTCATCGAGTCAACATGGAAATTACTTAAACTTAATCATATTTCTTAATTAGCAAAATATCATACCTGATGGGTTGGTCTCAACCCTAAGAAACCGTGCTCGCGGTGTAGCCGAACTAATCAATGAGAATGTAGTCCCTTCTCACTGTCTCCAACCGGAAGGTCTAGACTGTATTCTCCTTGCCCTTCGGTGTTCCTAAAATTATTGTGACACAACTCAGTCTATTTCTACTTGAATTATGCTATTTATCAAATTTTATGTTTTTATATCATGAGTTCCTATTTTACTAGAATAACTCTACCATTGGGTCCGGAATGTCGAATAAAATCGATTTAGGCTTTTGCAGAATTCAATTTGGGCATCTGTACTGAAAAGGGCAATATGGTCATTTCATACTTTTACGAGTTCTTACTTCTTGAGACCTCTTTTCAAAAATTGGACTCCACCATTGAGTCCGGAATGCTCGAAATAATAAAAATTCAATATTATTTTATTTTAATCAGAGTTCGTTTGACTACTTTTCAACTCAGGGCCATTTTGGTCTTTTACTCTTTCATGCATCGCATTGTTTGGTGCTTCGTTTGCTAGTAAAGACTCCACCGTTGAGTCCAGAATGTCCGACATAATTAAAATGGACTATCTTTTATGTTCATTTGGCCCTGAGTATCATTAGGAGTATTACAGTCATTTATCATTTGCGTGTCTTTATTTTTTGGGACTTAATTTCCCAAATCGGACTCCACCATTGAGTCCAAAATGCCCGAATTAGTAGAAATACACTATTCATTTATTTATTTTGAGCTTCGTTTGACTTATTTAATGTCCAAGGGTAAAACAGTAATTTTACCCGATTAATAAAATAATTAAATAAATTATTTAATCATTTTATTATTTTCCAGGGGTGTATTTGCATAAAAATTCTAAGAATTGGGCCAGAATACAATTTCGTAGAACTGTTGGGGTCAAAATGAAATTTTTAAGAACATTTAAAATAAACCAGAGGGTTTATTTTATTTTTAAATGAACCGGTCTAGGGTTTCACTGGACCAACCGGTTTGGCCGGTTCAATGTGTAATGCTGACATCATGATGATGTCAGCCTTGAATTTTAAAATTCTCAATCAAAAGGGCGTAGTTTCAATTAATAGGTTTAAACCATTCGTAGTTGGGTCGGGGCCCGACCTAAAGCCCGACCCAACACTGTTCACCTTCTTCCTCACTCACCCACTGCGTTGCCCTAATTTCCAGTTTTCATTTTTTTTCCAATTTCGTAGGTTTTCCAACACTGATTCCCTCTACTTTTGGGTGTTATGAGTTTCTGAGGTTCAGGCCAACATCTTGGCATTCGTTTTAGAGTTTGAATCAAACTCTAGGGGCTATGGTGGGTTCGTTCAGCCTAGACCTGCAACTAGGTCGCACGCACCTATTTCTTCACCAAACCTTGTGGGATTTCTTTTATGGTGACCTACTGATCACGAGGTTTGAGTTTCTATTCTCAAAACTCGGCTTTGGTGTAGTTTTGTGAAAGTGGTTTCAAAACCACAAACCTGCACCTCGACTTTCAGGAGTCTTTTCTTAGGGTTTTGGGTCGCGTCTTAGGGTTTTTGGAATGCTAGAAGGTTCTGTTTTAGGGTTGAGTCGTCAAAATTTGGTTTCTTACAAGTCATCTTAGACCTACTATCACAAGGTGCATCAATGGCGGCCTGGGCACGGTTTGTGGTTTCTAAACCCTCAAGCTCCTCCATTTGGCTTCTTATACATTTATGTCTTTCTAGTAGGGCCATGCATGCATTTAAAAAGCTTAAACAGTTTACCAACATGTATAAATTTTAGAGAGAGAAACAAAGTGGGTTGGTGGTTTTTACCTCAACAATGGCACCCCCCTCTCCTTGCTTTGCTTTTTGAACTTCCTAAATCTCCCAGCTTTCCCCTTCTTTGGCTATTGCTTTCTCTCAAGTCACACACACACGTACATATCTATACACACACAACTGCCCCTCTCTCTCTCTCTCTCTCTCTCTCTCTCTCTCTCTCTCTTCCTTTCAGTTCTGACTTTCCCCACATACACACACAATGTACACTGTACACACTGTACCTTCACCTACACACTCAATCACCACACCCCTATTCTAATTGCATTAATTGGGGTTGTGTGTGTTTTGGGCCATATATATATACATATTACATTTCACACACATACACACACCAACCGACACACACACACTTTGTGCACACATGTATATTTATATATATATATATACATACATATATTTACACATACACTAAATTATACATATAATTATATACTTACATTCATACACATACATGTATATTTATTTTGTTTTTTTTATTCATTTGTATGTGTATATATATATATATATATATTAGAATATTTTTCATAGTCTAACTTCTTTAAAATTAATTAAAAAGAAAAATTAAAAACATTTAAATATTGCTCTATCACAAAAAGAAAAAAAATTATTCCCATTTTTCAGGTCTTTACATCCTTCCCTCCTTAAAGAAATTTCATCCCGAAATTTAAAAATATACCTCTTCGACAAAATTTAGAAAGATCAATTCAAAATGCATTGTAACATGGAGACGTGTCGCCTTATCTATGTATCTTTCACCTCTCCCCCAGCCAGGCAATGTGGAATGCATTACCCTCTCCTATTACCCTCTCCCCCCAAAGGAGCCTTGTCCACTTAGGCGGGCGTGTAGCGGCGTGCAGACATCTCCACACTCCCTGCTAGGGTCTGGTTCTGATCCCATTTGTAACGGCCCACTCCACATGGCACAACGCATAATGAAATCCTCAGACATGTTGGTTTATCAATGCCAGCTTTCCAATTCCACTCAAGCATCATGACCTACCTCAATAATGCTACATTATAATAAAGACAAGAAATTGTCAATACTCACAAGGATACCTCAAAGTCTCTCACACATGTGATGGCCATCTAACCAACTTCAACTTCAGTTATGCAATCATCTAGTAATCCATCACAATGTCATCAATATATCACCCGCATTTTAATGTAATTCAATAACCTAATATCCTCCAAGGTCACTCTAACTCATCATCGTTCAAGTCAATATATTTAACTAAAGTCTCATAACAATTTGAACCCTTAGTGAAACTCTTCACCAATTCCAACCATGTATATACACCTTAATCCTTACTCATATATATTAAACACACTTACACATAAACATCTTTAAACATCCTCTTAAGCATGTATTTAATAATAATCAGTCTGTATATATAAAAAGTCATTGTCGCAGTATTATAATGGTACTAAACTAGCATGTATATATTGAATCAACAAGCAACATCTAATAGTCAACACGTAGCCTATCACATCAGCGCCCAATTATAAACTTCATCCCGAGAATATACATATACATAAGTAAGCATACAACCTATTATATAGGTAACTAGGTATGTATCTAGCCCCATGGGTATCCAGGTTTTTAGTCTATCTCTCAGACAACAAGCACATGGCCTACGTCTTACTTTCACTCGGTCTACTACTATAAATATAAGTATCAACCCAATATCATGGTAAGCATGGTAGATATGAATGAATGAGATGTACTAAAATCTATCGATATGTTAGTCCATGAACTAAAAACAAGGAATGTACCTCGAATCGTAAGAGGTCCGGAAGGAGACGCCTCCGGTGCAGCTACTGCATAAACACGACCCTGGGTAGTCTGGCCCTGCCTACCTTTCTCTCTCTGTCTAGGAGTTCTAACACTCTGCGTGGAGGGTGCAGATTGGATATATGGTGTCGGAGGTCCATGGTCTAACTGTGGCTGTGATAGAGGCACCTGAGTGTGCTGATAGTAATGTGGCCTCTACGGGCTCTGAGAAGTCTGTCCTTGAGGACAGTTGGCCCTAACATGGCCTATCTGATGGCAGGTATAACAAAGAGGAGGGGCTCTCCACCCCTGACTCTACACTGGTGATGGAAGTGATCCCTGGCTATATCTGGGCCCCTGTCCTAAACTGGGGTCCCTCTAGGGGCAACTGACCTTCCTATGGCCCGTCTGTCCACATCTGAAACAAGTCGGAGGCCCTTGTGATACTCCCCCTTGAGGAAAAATAGGCACAATAGGTCGGGAGGCTGAAGACTGGATGGGCCCCGATGGTGTCTGTACAAAAGAAGCACTAGCTCGGTACCTCTTCTGCGGTCTATAAGTCAGGGCAGGTATAAGGATCTGTGCTGGGGCTGTCCTGCTCTGGGTCTGGGACTTCTAATCCCCCTAAGATTGGCTAACTCCCTCTCAACCCTGGTAGCCCTGATCACTGCCTCCTTATAGGTCTTAATAATATGGCCTACCAGCCTCTCTCTAAGAGAGGTTTTCAATCCCTTGACAAAATAAATGACCCTCAGTCACTCCTCTCGAACAATGTGTGGGGCAAATATCCCCAATGCAGTAAATCGAGACTCATACTGAGTCACCATCATGTCCCTCTAGAGGAGTGTCCCAAACTCGTCCATGAACCCGATCCTAGCTGTCTCTAGAAAATAGTGGTCATTGAACATGGCCACGAAAGCATCCCGTCCCTCACCGAACCTGTCTATCCGGTCAACAGCTACCTCCCACCACTGGCTGGCCAAATCCGTAAACTGGAAGGTGGCACATCGAATCCTCAAATGTGGCTCAATGATCCCTTGTGAGTCTAGGAAAATTGAAATTTGTAAAACCCTAAATTAATTTTATTCGACGTTTCAGACTCAATGAAGAAGTCCAAATTAACAAATAAAATACTTATAGCCATGATATATATATATATATATATGTGTGAATACGTAGCATAAACTAAGTTGTATTTTTTGAATGATAAGACCGTCTAAAGGGAAAGAGAAAGAAACTAACGTTGAGTAGCAGGAAAGGAGGCTAGTAAAAAGTAAGTAAACCCGAACTCTACCATGTGTTACTCCTAGCCATGTCACATTTACTTTTGGATACTGTCAATTTGTACTCTATACTTGCCTAATGATATTGATTTCCACGATTTGATACTAGCTTCTGTTGTTGATTCATTGAGATCATGTTTGCTAATATCCTTGTTGATCACATGACATTTCCATGTTGGTTTGTGTGTTTCCACAACTTGTACATTGCTTGTGGACATACGATGATCATGATATTATTGAGTACCTAGAGTTGTGATCTATCACGATGTCCGTCTGATTCACAGATGCTTAAGGACCTACGGGTCAATATGTGAGAGTAGCCTAATGATTAGTCCATGAGAGACATGTTATATGTACAGAGCTCTGATTTTATTTGTTGATTTGGGCGAGGCTGGACCTGGGCTCGAGAGGGCGCTGTCAAACCAACAGACCCTGGATACAGTGATGTAGGCGAGGCTAGACTCGGGCACGTGAGGGTGCTCTCAAACCAACAAACCCTAGATAGGCACTCATGAGGCATATGTATGTCAGCATTTGTTCTATTAGTATCTTATATCATTCATTGATATTCTAATGATGTACTCATGACTCATTTATATATTGGCACGTTGACATTGATGATATACTTCTGATTCAAATACTCTTTATGAGCTTGTTCATGGTTTTTCTATTGGTATGCTACTTTTTGATGACGTGCCTGTCTATCCTTAGATTCAGATTGATATTTTACTACTGTGACATTCCTATTATTTAATATCTCGATGTGATACTATTTTCGTTTATTATAATTCTTATCCATCTTTTGAGTTGACCTTGACCCATGGCAGAGTGAGGAGTTTACTTACTGGGCTAAATTAGCCCACTTTAGATATATTATTTCATTTTCAGCTCACCAGGCTATAAACGGACCTACAGGCATACGGTCTGACTAGACGCCGAATTAGCAGCAGGTTGATCTTCCGCTAGTGCAATGGACTCTCTCTCTCTCTCTCTCTCTCTCTCTCTCTCTCTCTCTCTCTCCTTTTTGTTAGTAACGTATTAAACTATGTATGTAGTGGTTCTAGTTCTCCCATGTCTCCACGTCTTGGGGATGTTTTGTAGTTTTGTAAACTTAAAAACTTAACTATATGTGTGGTTGTACAGGATCACTTTGATGATAGTACTAGTTTGGTTGTGACATGCCTTACACTTTTATTAATGTTGTAAAATAACATTAAAATTTAGACAGGAGAACGGCATATGGCCGCTGCCTTTGGTCACGGATCCATAGTCCACACAAGATAAGATACAGGTTGTGACATCAATTGCAAATCACAGTCGATGAATCGTGGCCGGTGTACAACCCATAAAACTCCTTAAAACCTTGAACCCTAGCCTTTTTCAGAGTCTCCAAAACCCCCAAAACTCTTCCTTGCATGGGTTGGATTTCACAGGAATTTATGATGGTCTTGCAGAGTACGAGATATCTATGTGGGTTTTTGTAGTGTATGGGTTTGAGCTTTTATAATTTCATCTCAGTAGTATGTGTTTCAATGTGATGCTTTCATATGGGTTGAAGCAATGACTGGGAGTTGAAAAGATGTAAGGATGAGTGGATGACCTGTGGGCCATAGCACGGTTGATAGTAGTGAAGCTTTAGGTGACTTTTTTTTTTAACTTAGTTTTAATTTGTTGATAGTGGGCTTATGTCAAAGATGGTTATGAGTTCACTTTGTAGATTTGGCTTGTTATTGTT